>CAJQZJ010033609.1:231469-254651 GCA_907164525.1 Lophiomys imhausi | reverse complement strand
GGAAGTGCCCTTGGAGGCAGGTGTGAGTGGAGGTGTCCATGGAGGCAGGTGTGAGTGGAAGTGCCCTTGGAGGCAGGAGGCATCAGTCAGGTATTCCTGGAGGTGGAGTTACAGGCAGCTGTGAGGTCCCCAGACATGAATTCAGGTCCTCTGCAAAAGCAGTATGAGCATTTCTGAGCCATCTCTTCAGCCCTTACATCTTCATTTGGCATTGTGCCTAGTGAACAGATGTAAGATATTTCCAATGAGGTGTTCTAGATCATTACACTAATATATTTCAAATAGAGCTTATGTTCACTTTTGTATTCCTGCATGGTAGGTGTGGTTTGAATGGCTATCCCCCATAGTCTCTGGCATCTGAATAATTGGTCCCTCATTGGTGACACTGTTTAGGGAGGCTTAGGAGGTGTGGCCTCTTGGAGGAAGCTTGTCACTGGGCATGGGCTTTGAGAGTTTAAAGAGGCAAAGGCAGGGGTATCTCTGTGATTTTGAGGCCAGCTTGGTCTACAGAGTGAGTTCCGGGACAGGGAAGGCTACACAGAGAAACCCTGTCTCAAAAAAAAAAACAAAACAAAACAAAACAATAACAGCAAAAAAAAAAAAAAACCCCAAAACAAAAAACCTCTACTTAGTACTTGTGGTTCAAGAGATGAGCTCTCAGCTTCTGTTCTTGTCCCCATGCCTGCCACTTGCAGCCATCATGGACTCCTATCTTTCTGGAACAGCAAACCCCAGATAAACCTTGTCTTCTATATGTTGCCTTGGCCATGTGTTTCATCACAGCAATAGAAAGGTAACCGATACAGTAGGTCCTCTATAAACATTTAAAGTGGATTTATAGATGGAATGGCTAGACCACTTTATAAACCAGAAACTGGTTTTTCTCTCTTTCTCTTTAATTTGTTTTGGTTTGTTTGGGTGTTGCTGGTTTATCTGTCTGCCTTTGCCCCTCCTACGTGTTTTGGTTACAAGCATAACCTACCACGCTCAGCTGGAGCCGTGGTTCTCAAATATCTGTGTGTGTGGTGCAGGTCAGGGGGTCTAACTTTCACCACACTGACTAAGGAAAAATGAGAACTGTAAAGTCATGGAAGTGGCCCTTTTCATATATTTTAAATTATTCCATTTAAAGACCTGTTTCTTCTAAGAGTTTTCAGCCTTTATTTCTTTCTTTTATTTTAGTCATTTACTTATTTGTGGAGCTAAGGGCAGACCCATGGCCTTGGGCATGCCAAGCAAGCCCTCTTCCACTGAACAACACCCTCTGCTGTTCTTTTATTTTTAATTGTATTTCCCCATGAAATCTGAATTTCAGGAACCACTGTTGGGGTGACTGGAACGTGAAGTGTGCCAGCTGATGCCAGCTGAGCTCACAGTGGTCACACTGTGTAGACGACAGGCAAGCTGGTGGCTTAGGAACCAGCAATCTGACTCAACTTGGCAAAGACAGCCCCAAGGGGTACACCATCTCTGCTCCTTATCTTTTACTAATTAGATCCACTTCTTCCCGAGCCCTAACTGCCAGTCTACCTTCATCTTAAAGTATGGGAAAGTCCCAAACAAATTCCTTTCTTTGAACCCTAGAGTGGGTGGTACCTGGGCAAACCATGCTGAATTCTGTGTAATAAAATCATCTCCAAACCACACCTAACACCCACAAAAGAAATCCAGATGTGCTGTTTTGATTAAGTCAGACAGTGTCACACTAGTGAGGAAAAGCTTTTGACAGAGAACTGGTGTAACCAGATAGGAAAACGCAGAATTCTGAACACAGCTAGTACCACTTGCTAAACCCCAAGCAAATACATCAGAAGGACCCCTTATTAGTCTGCCATTATGGATTATCATCAGATGTCTTAACACAGTGTCCTAAAACGAGCACTTTGCGCAGATGCACCTGGGAGGACGGGAGACTCCTTTGAGTAGGGTGGTTAGTGTTTAGGCTTTGTAAAGTTCTCTTAACGAGTCTTTAGTGCAAGCACACTTCAATGGCAATGTCTCTTTCACAGAAGCTAAGCTGTTGGAGGGCAGGTTGATTGAAGCCTTACACTGACAGCTGTCAGACCTGGCCTTGCTCCTGGATGCTCTAAACAAGATGTATGCTGAGAGCCCTCGTGGGAGATCTCCTGGACATATTAGCCCAAAGCTCACTAGTAGCCCAGGCTGGCCCCAGTCTCGTAGCAGTCCCTTCCAGCTTTAGTCTTTGACGTGCTGTGATTGCAAGCATGGCTTACTGTAGTTTTGATTTGTCTTCCCTAATGACTAATGATGATCCTGATTGACAATTCTTTTTATCTTCTTTGGAGAAATACTAAAATCCTTTGCCCATTTTATTTTTTATTATGTTGTATCTCTGTGATATTATCCAACTATCTTACCAGACATGTAACTTGCAAATACTCTCTCCAACTCACTGGGGTGTCTTTTGCTATTCTAATGGGGTCCTTCAAAGCACAAACACTTTCAATCTTGATTAATCAACCTCTTCTTCATCACACAACTGACCCAAGGCCGCTATGATTTACTACAGCTTTCTTTTGAGGATTCCAGAGCTCTTGTTCTTACATGGAGTCCCAAGATCTATGAGAGATTGTACTCGAACTCCCAGACATTGTGAGGCTTGGAGCCAGGTCAGCTGGGTTTTGGTGGGGTGCCATTGGCCATGGTGTGTTTGCCTTCATCCACATATAACTCGATTTGAAAATTATGAAGGATATTTGTATAGTTGCCATGGAGTATTCATTTCTGTTGAGGTTCTTTAAAATAGTATCTCACCACAGAAACTAGAACAGTTTAGCATTTGCAGGGAAAAGTTAAGAATACTTCCAAAGTGAACATTTATGGATTCCCCGCTGGATCTCATTAGGTCTTCTAACTGGTCAAGATTCCTCTAAGATGCAATATCCTTCCAAGGAAATGAGTTTTTCTCCTTTGTATACACCTCATCCCATGCAGACAATACTCTGCTTTCCAGAGGACTTCATGTAGACTCTGAGACTTCAGTAATATTAACATCTTCCTCCGTGGTCAGACGGCTGTTCTCATCGTGAAACCAGAGTAACTGAGATCTCTCACAGAAGTGAGTAGTTGGTTGGTAGTCTCGGAATCTCCATCTTTGGATTCCTCTTTGAGTTTACAATACTGTCTACTTCACTAAGAAATTAGAAATAGTTTACAAAACGATCTGGATATTTGGTTGAGGGTGGGTGACATGGATCTGATCTTCAGGTGGGGAATGTCTAGTTTTCATACAGTAAGCAATTTACTCAATATTTTTAGCATGTAAAGGATACCAGGGAAAAATATTCATGTTAGAGACAGCTTCTTACATTCACAGAAAGTGTTCTAGCATAAGAAACATTTTATCTAAATTAAATAATCACTTGTTAATATCTTCCCCTTAAATATCTGCAGGTATCAGAAGTATAGCGGTACTTGAACATTATTATTTTTTTGGCATTTTTATGGCAATTGTTTTTTTCTTTTGGTATCCATGTATTTTATTAAAAGTATTTTAATGCAATATATTCTGATTACTGTTTCCTTTCCTCCAACTCTTCCCAGATCCTTGCTACCTCTCCACCCACCCAACTCCAAGCCCTTTCTTTCTCTTTAGAGAACAAATAAACAGGCAAATCCCTAAAAAAAATTTTTTTTTTGAAAGGGAAAAAACACAAACACACACAAAACTTCATTATTAACAAAAAATCAGAAATCATAACATGTAAACAAAAAATGAAAAATGAAAAACAGCAACAAAAACTCAAACAAGCAAACAAAAAGTCTTTTTGAAACAAAAAGTCTACAAAAAATGCCATTGAGTTCATTTTGTTAAAGATTACTTTTAAAAGGTGTTTTCGTTTGTTTGTTTATTGATTTGTTGCTGGGGTGACTCTCACCCCAGGCTGGCCACAAATTTTGGACAATTCTTCTTCCTGACAATACTGGGATCGCAGGCACGCGCCACCATTCCAAACAAAAAAACGGAAATTTTATAGAAAGAGAAATTTCTTCTTTTAAAGACAGAATAAAAATATGTAAACATTTACTTTTCTCTGCTTATGACTTGCACACCAAAGAGACTAAGCAGAGACAGTCCACAGCTACCAAGACGCTGTTTAAGATAACCTCGGAGCTGTGGGTGAGCTCGTGGGTGCTCATCCTGCCGCTTAACTCTACTTCCTTGTGGCATCAGAGTGTTTCTATTTTAAGCAGCTTAGTAATTGTCTCGGATCTTTATGTTTTCCTGCAGGTTTTTACATCTTCGAAGGCTGCTCTGGAGCTTTGTTGAGATGCAAAGAACAGCGCCTGTATTTTCATATCAATACCCACCATCATAATCACACCACACTGTCTTTTTGCTGAGTACATTGCGGACCAGTCACTGGAGATTAAAATAATCACACATTTAAAGAGCAGCAGTTGAAAGTAAAGCGTCAAATAGAAATTGTATCATTTTGTTTTGTTGCTTAACAGCTTTACTTGTAGATAAAAGAGCAATGCCTTAGACAGTGGTAGACTGCTCTCCTCCGGGAGAACAGCGCCACCGTCTGGAATCCCAGAGTTTGCGCAGTGAACAAATTTAGGAGGTTTGCGTTTGTGTAGCATGGTAGGTAGAAAACCTGAGGTTTTGTTTTGGTTTTACATTAGCATTTACTTATTTATTTGAGTTTTGGAAAATGAGTCTTTCATTATTTGAACTTTTTTCATTGTGAGAGGCTTATAAATTTTGCTGTCAGGCTAAAGATAACAATGTTATCTCCCCACAACAGATACTTTGTATCTTTCAGAAATCAACTGTTTTTAGTGGGCCCAAATGCTTACATGATTTCTTTTATAACTCATGCTATCATAAAATATTATAAAATTAATATTTAAATAGGGACTAATTGTGTATGCCTTTCCTGTGTTTTCTCTAAAACTGATTTTTTAACTGAAGTTTTAATTTATTTTTTCTCAAGTATAGTGATTAAAGTACATGTTTTAAAAAATTACTGCTTTGTGGGAAATGATTCAATCCTGGCCAAATTAAGTTATATAAAGGCAGGCTATTGGATACAAGAGGGGAAGAGAAACAGTATGCACATGCAGACAGAGTGAGAGAGAGAGAGAGAGATAGAGAGGAGAGGGACAGAGACAGAGTGGGGGAAAGGAGGCAAAGAGAGGAGAGAAGGGGAGAGAGAAATAGAGAGAGAGGGCCCCCAAGATGTCGGGGTTATATTGGCAAAGGCTTGTGGGAGCAGGGCATGCCCTGTAACAGGTAGAAACTGAGGCATTCTGGGAGAACCTGGAGATCAGGCAGACCTAACAGTACACAATGCAAAACAATGAAATCAATCTCCGGAAATGAAAAATTTTGCCAAAAATTTTAAGCACACTGCAAAATTTTAAGCACGTAAAATCATTATTGTCAATATTATACATAAGTTCATTGGACCACCAAAACTATGGCCCATATAAACACATACATGTGGATCTAATATAGCTCCATACAATAGTAAAACTGCTCATCAGTATGCAAAATTATGCAAATCCTAAACTCTTCTGAAATTGAAGGCATTATATTTGCCAAAATCCTTATTATTCCCATGAATGAACGGAACAACTTATCCAAAAATTTTTTTAAATGGCATTCAACAGTGAACAATCACTTTCCTTGTATTGTATTGGGATGTTTTAATCAATGGCCTTCTTGCTATTGTTTTTCATAATCAGTCTTAACACGCTAATGTTCCATTCAGCTGCCAAAATCAGTCTCATCTTACACTGAGGAGCCATGTGCTTCCTCTGAAGCAGAGCCATGAACAACTGTTTTCTGGAAAACAAAGGGCGGAGCCTCTCTACTGTGTCAAATGAGCAGGGCAGGCAGGCATCCTTCCCGGTCTAATCCTCCTGCTACTTTGTACTTCAGCCTTAGTCTTGAACGTGTTTCCCATCTGCTGGCTCAATTTGTGACCTTTTGTCTCTCACTATCACTCTAACTATGCTAAACCTAGTGGGCAGCCCTGAGCACTCACAAGGCTCCATGTTTAAGGTGGATCGTATCTATTCATCCATCTCATTAGAACCTAATGAAGTAGGCACCATTATCTTTCCTTTTTTACAGACTGAAGAACAAAGAGATTAAATACATTTTTCCTGAACCACAGAGTTATTAAGAAGCGCTTAATGGATTCCTTCATTTGTGCTGCCTTTCCTCTGATGTGAATGACAGGTTACTGGCCTTTGACTGACGTTGGGTACCACTTTGCATCTTATTGTTTAATGCAAGCATCTTCTGAATAACGATCAAATCAATTTTGTAAGCCTCCCTCTCACTCCTGTATCTACTAGTTTTTGGTTTTGTAGACTTGTGTTTGGGTTGCGCTTCTTTCAAAAGTCATTCGGTTTCTAAAAACTTACTGAAAATCAACTAGATAGTTGACAAACTATTATCTAATTTTTAAACTCCATGACCCAATTTCAGCATTATCAAAATGTATGTCACATGCTCAGGCACATGTTTTGAACTAGCAACTCCACTCCTATTATTTTTGGTAATCTTTTCTCCTTTGTCATCAGGACTCTAAAGGTGATGAATATGGTGGACCTGGTGCTGTTCATTTCATCATTGTTTGCAAAAACAAAATGCCAAAAAAATTAATGTATGCTCACAGGGGGCTCGTATAAGAAATAGGAGTTACACTGTCATTAAAAAGAATGAGTTGGACCTATATGCACTCATCCTATCTAAGGTCATTATGAACTGACAAGGGCAAGGTGCTTGAGAGATACTAAAGTATCTCCATTTATGTGAACCTAAAGTATGCGTGAATACTTGCACGTAATCAGCTACCACAGAGTGGGTATCTCCGGAGGAAAGAAGAACATGGGCCCATTTCAGTGTTTGTTCTTGGGCTGTGCAATTGTTTATGGTGTTGAGATCTTACTTATCAAGTGAAATGGGAACTTAATGATGAAGGAAGGGGGAACTAAGCACTGATCTGAAACAATACACATAAGCTCCCTTCACTGTCTCCAAGGAAGCCGCCTTTCAAGTAGACGGTGAGCTGGGTGGCCGTGCAGCTTTCCTGCCAGGTGGAAACTTACGAGCTGTAAGCAGATTTCCAGAAATCTAATTCCAAGAGAAAGGAGGAAAGCCTGTCTCTGCAGGGTGGGTGAGAAGGTGCAGGCTTTAGCGCCGGGTGGTGAGGTGGTCAGGAGGCAGCAGCATAGGGAAGCTAGGGAACCGAAATTCTCAGCCTGGACCCCTGCCTTCCTCCCTGGCTCCTCCAGCCAGGACTTGCCCGGGGAGCCCAGCTATTTCAGTTTCCTTCCGGATAAGCCAGGCATAATAACTGTTTATCTCACAGAGTAGTGAATGGAGAGACCTGAATGAATTGATCTGTGTCCAGCATACAAACCCGTATCTTGTATTTACTGTCATGTTTCAATTGAACAGGGAAAAGAATGGTAACCAATTAGAACTGGGCAGAAGTACATTAGCGCTCAATTGTATTTCTTCCACCAAAGTGGTTGACAGGCGGATCAAAGATCTAAATGGTAAAATAATAATAATAATAATAATTAATAATAATAATAATAGAGATACCACAGGATATTACATAATATAGGGGGAAACATAAAATAATTCTAGATGTGATAGATCCCTTTCACAACATGACCTCAAACACCAATGTCTTCAAGATGACCCATCAAATGCATTAAAACTGCTTAGCTCGCACCTCTCCCCCTACCATTAGAATTCAAAACAATTAAGGAGGAAATAATTGATCTCATGCCTAATGAAAGAAATGCTAATGACTATGAACACTAGCACACAGCCCTCAAGAGAGTGGAGTGAAGGGCAGGAACAGCTCTACAGCCAGAGGGCATCTGCATTGCTCTATAGTGCTCAGGGGCACTGCAATTGGGGAATGTTTTCTGGAGAAGGATTTGGCATTGTGTTTTCAAACCTTTTTAAAAAATGTATGTGTCTTTTGACCTAGCAATTCCATCATCAAGATTTCACACTCTAGGGGAAAAAAAAATATTCAGTTAGGTGCAGAATCCAAGAAAACAGCACCCAGGTGTGTTTTTATGGAAGAAGGAAGTGGAGGTGACTTAAATATTTATTATTGGAAAGTTGAACAATTTATGAGACATTTAGAGACGACATGCCATGAAAAGTCCTGGTGCCACTCTGTTTAATCACACGGAAAGTGACAAAATTTATTTTAAATGGGGGGGAAAACAGGTGGCAAAATACTATAATTAATATGACTTTATATTATTAAAGTATTTGTTGAGTATGGGCACAGAAAAAGAACTAAAAGAATATATATTAGTGAATTAAAAAAAGAAATAAAAAGGAAGGACATGACTGCTTCTAGGTGTGGTGGAGGAGACGGTTTATTGTAGATATGAGGGAGAGCATAGCCAGACACACAGACATCTGGGAGAATCCAGAGTGGAAAAGACCAGGTGAGGAGAAGGGAAAAGGGAGAGCCAGGAGACTGGGAGACCAAAAACCCAGGAGGATAAAAGGGTTAAGAGGGACTCATGAGCCAAAATGCCTGGGTTCTATAGGGAAGAGCCGCTGAGGGAAGGGCAGCCCAGCCCCTGGGCTGGAGAGTACAGTCCAGGTAGGGAGTGGGTTGTGCCAGCCATACCCTGTAACAGGTGGGGACTGAGGGATGCTGGGAGAGCCTCTAGGTCCGCTTTGATAACTAAGTTAAAAAGACACCTCAGCTATTTGTGTAGTGTTTGAGACCTAACAATTAGTAAATGCTTTCTTTAGCTATTTCCCAACAATTCCACTTTGTTTGCAATGAATTTCCACATATTGCGTATTTCACAATGTTGTATAACTTCTTATACTTTAAGAGGTTTCCATTGAGGAAACGAAGAAAGGAGACCTTGAGCGATCAGTGTGGTATGTCCTCCTCATCTCTGACGGTTAGGTCTGTGGGCTGTTTGAATGTGTTTGGTGGGCAGGAGAGGGAATGCAGAACGAGGGAGAAAAGCTATTTTTATTACAAATGTAAACACTTGATATGACAATTTAACCTCTCACGTCTAATTTAAATATAACTGTCCTGACAATTTTTCTTTTCTGCTGAGATGCAGCAGAAAAAAAAAGTCTATAATTTCCTTAATCGTCAGGTTTTTTTTTTTAAAGGTTGCTGACTGGAGCAATGATATTTTTGAATGCCCCATAAATAGATGCATAAACTACACCATACAAGATAAGACTCTCTCCTTCAAAGACACAGTTCTTCCACCCATCACCCAATTTTTATGCACCTACTTTGTGCCAGGCAGAGAGATGACTAAATGCATGAAACACGATCCCTACCATTAAAAGGTTTACTTTGACATGAAGGACGGGGGAACAAGTAAACACAGAGCTCAGTTAATGCTGGTGTGCTAAAGCAGTGGGTATAAATTATAGAGTATGAAGGAAGCCTACCTATGGAGCGAGGCAGAAAGGCTCTGTTAGCAGGGTGGCTTTTGAACTGGGTTTAGAGAAATGAAATGGAAACATTTGGGTCCAATGGGAATACAAGGAAAAGGGGCAAGAAGTATCATATTTCAAGGTGTAATGAAAGAAGATCAGATGAAAATCACCCCGTTGCCTGTAATACAGAAGCATTTTCATTTTTTTAATGTTTATTTATTACTTCAAGTTACATCTCCATCACAGTCCCCTCTCTCCAACCCTCCCAGTTCCACTCTCCCACCCTCTTTCTCCTTTCCCACCTATTCTACTCCTCTGGCGTGGGTTGTCCCTATATATCAGCCCACTCAGTTCAACAGTCATATGAGGGCTAAGAGCTTCCTTTTGCACTGGGGACCTATATGGCAACTCCATTAGGGCAAAGTGTCCCACTAACAGGTAACAAGGTCTATGTTCCTGTTCCTTTTGGTGTGTTGGTTGTAGGATAGTTATCCTGTACTACATGGATAAAATCCACTTACAAGTGAATTGATGCCATGTGCATCTTTCTGAGTCCGAGTTAGCTCACTCAGCATGAGCTTTTCTAGTTCCATCCATTTGACTGCAAATTGCATGATTTTGTTATTTTTGATAGCTGAGTAGTATTCCATTGTTTAAAGGTACCACAGTATTTTTTAATTTTTAAAATTTATTATTTATTGCTTCAGGTTACATCTCCATCACAGTGTCCTCTTTCCACCCTTCCCAGTCCTGCCCTCCCACCCTCTACCCCCTAACCCTTCTATCCCACTCCTCTGGAGTGGACTGTCCCTACATAACAGTCCCCCGCCCCAGTTCAGCAGTAATATGAGGGCCAAGAGCTTCCTCATACACTGAGGGGCCAACAAGGCAGCCCCACTAGGGAAAAGTGTCTCATTGACAGGTAACAAAATCTATGTTCATGTTCCCTTTGGTGCATTGGTTGTAGTATAGTTATCCTGGACTATATGGTTAAAATCCGATGATAAGTGAATAGATGCCACGTGCATCCTTCTGAGTCTGGGTTAGCTCACTCAGGATGAGCTTCTCTAGTTCCATCCATTTGGCTGCAAATTGCATGAATTCATTGTTTCTGATAGCTGAGTAGTATTCCATTGTGTAGATGTACCACAGTTTTTAAATCCATTCTTCGGTGGGGGGACATCTGGGTTGTTTCCAGTTTTTAGCTATTACAAATAAGGCTGCTATGAACATAGATGAGGAGACTTCCTTGTGATTCAGTGAGGAGTCATTTGGATGTATACCCAGAAGTGGTATGGCTGGGTCAAAGCAATATACAGATTCAATGCAATTCCTATCAAAATACCAACACAATTCTTTATAGACCTGGAAAGAGCTATTCTCAATTTCATATGGAACAACAAAAAAAAAAAAAAAAAACCAGAATAGCTAAATCAATCATGTACAATAACAGAACATCTGGAGGTATCACCATCCCAGATTTCAAGCTGTACTACAGAGCAATAGTAGTAAAAACAGCATGGTATTGGTATAGAAACAGACCAGTGGATCAATGGAATCGAATTGAAGACCCAGAAATGAACCCACACACCTATGGTCACCTAATTTTTGACAAAGAAGTCAAAACCGTACAATGGAAAAAGGACAGCATCTTCAACAAATGGTGCTGGTCCAACTGGATGTCCACATGTAAAAGAGTGAAATTAGACCCATACTTATCACCTTGCATAAAACTTAAGTCCAAGTGGATCAAAGACCTTAACATAAGGCTAGTCACACTAAATCTATTAGAAGAAAAAGTGGGAAAAACCCTCAAAATCATTGGCACAGGTGACAACTTCCTGAACAGAACACCAGCAGCTCAGGCTCTAAGACCAACAATCAATAAATGGGACCTCATGAAACTGAAAAGCTTTTGTAAGGCAAAAGACACTGTCATTCAAACAAAGCGGCAGCCTACAGACTGGGAGAAAATCTTCACCAACCCAACATCTGACAGAGGGCTAATATCCAAAATCTACAAAGAACTCAAGAAATTAAATGCCAAGAAACCAAATAATCCAATTAAAAATGGGGAAAAGAGCTAAACATAGAATTCACAAAGGAGAAATCCCTAATGGCTGAGAGACACCTGAAGAAATGCTCAGCATCCTTAATCATCAGAGAAATGCAACTCAAGACGACTCTGAGATTCCATCTCACACCTGTCAGGATGGCTAAGATCAAAAGCTCAAATGACAGCACATGCTGGCAAGGGTGTGGAGAAAGGGGAACCCTCCTCCATTGCTGGTGAGAGTGCAGGCTTGTGCAACCACTATGAAGGTCAGTCTGGCGATATCTTAGAAAACTTGGAGCAGCTTTGCCTCAGGACCCAGCCATACCACTTCTGGGTATACACCCAAATGCCTCTTCATGGAATCATAAGGAAGTTTCCTCATCTATGTTCATAGCAGCCTTATTTGTAATAGCTAGAAGCTGGAAACAAACCAGATGTCCCTCTACCGAAGAATGGATTTTAAAAATGTATATCATGCCTGGCATTGGTGGCGCACGCCTTTAATCCCAGCACTCGGGAGGCAGAGGCAGGCGGATCTCTGTGAGTTCGAGGCCAGCCTGGCCTACAAATTGAGTCCAGGACACCCAGACTGTTACACAGAGAAGCCCTGTCTCGAAAAACAAAACAAAAAAAATGTACATCTGCACAATAGAATACTACTCAGCTATCAGAAACAACGAAATCATGCAATTTGCAGCCAAGTGATGGAACTAGAGAAGCGCATCCTGAGTGAGCTAACTCAGACTCAGAAGGATGCACATAGCATCTATTTACTTATAATCGAATATTAGCCATAATAGTACAGGATAACTATACTACAACCAATGCACCAAAGGGAACATGGACATAGACTTTGTTTCCTGTCAGTGAGACCCTTTGCCCTAGTGGTACTGCCTTGTAGGCCCCCAGTGTATGATGAAGCTCTTGGCCCTCATATGACTGCTGATCTGGGGAGGGCAACTGTTATGTAGGGACACTCCACTCCAGAGCAGTAGGGTGGAAGGGATAGGGGTAGAGGGTGGGAGGGCGGGGCTGGGAGGGGTGGAAAGAGGACACCGTGATGGAAATGTAACCTGAAGTAATTAATTAATTAATTAATTAAAAAACAACAACAAAAAAACAAACAAGGACATCTCTTTTGGGCAATGACTAGATATGATACAGTTTTTCTTTTTCTTTTGAGACAGAGTTTCTCCTTGTAACCTTGGCAGGCCTGAAACTCTTTGCCTCTGACTCCCCAGTGTTGGGATTAATGGTGTATTTCACCATGCCAGGGTTCGACAGGACAGTTTTAAAGTAACGGTGTGGCCTGCATACAGTCAAGTTTATTTGATGATTTCCCTATTATGGGGCATCTAGTTTCTCCATTCCTCCCTTTTTGTCCTCTCCCAACACAAAAAAAAAAGTACACTAATGACCACCTTTCATGTGTATTCTAACCTTTGTGTGTATTTATTTTTATGAGATGGACTTTTTTTTTTATGATTATGCTCTTGTAAAGCCTAGGGCTAGGCAGATACACCTCGGAAGACAGAATCAGTTTTCCTTGAAGGCTCCTAGTGATTCTCATGCCAGCCATGAGTGAGGCCCCGTCTGTCAACTGGCCTGCTTCTCTACTCACTTAAACCTTGGGACTCCTCTGGTGCTAAATGTCACCATTTAAATAGTTTTGCTGACTTGGTGGCTAAAAATTTGTACAATGTAATTAGTTTCCCTGGGTTACTTGGAAAACTGAATGGCTTCTTTGTTTATGAACATTTAGGATTCTTTTCTGAATTTTCTCATCATAAACTTGACTCATTTCCCTGTTAGATTTTTTTTGTCTTGCCTCTTTGTAGAATTCCACCTTTTCTTATATACAATACAAGTATTTTCCAGTCCAATTTAATTTTTTTTAATTTGATTTCAGGTTGTCACACATGCCTGCCATTTTCTTTATGAGATGAACTCCTCTTAAATTGGAAGAAAAAAAAAGTGTCTTTAGGTTGTGGCCTTTCAGTCCATCAAAAAATTTAAGTGTAACCTCAGAAAAGAATCTAAACTTGGTATATTTTCTGAAGGCCCTGCCCTTTCCTATTGAGTTAGGATATCACCTTTACCATGACGTGCTTCTAGACTCTGTTCTCTTCCTGTTCAGTCCTGTACACATTGAGGCTGAAGCCTTTATGAGTCTTAAGCATCTAAATCCAGACACAGTGGATTTAAGTACAGGCGCTTTTTAAAACCAAAGGTCACTGGAGGCCCTGGCATCATAGGCTTGTCACCTCCAGGGAGTGGCCTCATGTCAGGAGCAAGTCCCATAGATATCATCCCAGGAAGAGGTGGGCCCATTGCAGGCATCATGGGAGGACACCCCATGTTGGTTTTGGGCATGATAGCAGGGTAAGGAGGACCCAGGAGCCTGGGAGGAAGCGTAGCCCTTCGGGAGGAGGGGCAGAGAATGGAGTTGGAGGAGTCTTTTTTTTTTTGTTGTTGAATGCAGCTGCTGATTTAGATCCCACACCACCAACTTCCTGATCTCAGCCAAATTACCCCAAAGTGTTCAGGATAACAAGCAGGGGGGTGGTCGGAGGACAAAATGCCTCGTTCTTGTAGAGTGTGCTAAACAGTGTTGGACTCACGGTGAATGAGCGAGTGAGCTGGACTTTTTAGAAAAGCCTTCGAAGTCCTTAGGTATTGGGGGTTTTGTTTTGTTTTCTCCCTGGTTTTATTTTTCAGTACTGATCCTCACAAAATTCTTGGGCTTCCTATTCATGTGTGAGCAGATATGTATGTGTCTGGAAAAAGCACAGGTCATAATGAGCATTTCCTCTGTGCAGGAGATTGGGTTTCAGTTTCACATAACTAAATGTTCTGAAATGTACATTCATACAGTAAATGAATTTATTTAGGCAAGTGGGTGGTGGCACATGCCTTTAATCCCAGCCCTCGGGAGGCAGAGACAGGAGGATCTCTGTGAGTTAGAGGCCAGCCTGATCTATATAGTGAGTTCCAAGGACTGCAAGGTCTACACAGTGAAACTTTGTTTGGGGGTGGGGACCCCAGAATTCATGTGTATTCTAGATTGGACTAAGGCACCCTTGATAGGTGGCTAGTGTGATTGAGGTATGGACGAGTCACAAGCAAGGAGGAAGGATAAATGCATGGATGTGTTCTGACTCAAGAGCCACTATTTCCACTGGTCTCTGTGAAGCCATTTTTTGGCATGGTTTTAAGGGACTCTAGACAATGTTCAAGAGTAGAGAGATACCATGAAAAGGGAGTGTTAGCTAGGTATAGAGGTCTACCCCTTCAACTCTGTACTCCAGAGGCAGAGGCAGGTGGATCTCTGTGAATTCAAGGCCAGCCTGGTCTACATAGATTGTTCCAGGCCTGCCAAGGCTAATAGGGAGACCCTTCTCAGAAAAAAATGGAGGAGGGATACTACTGCTGCCTCTGTAGGTTCCTAGCAACTGAAGTCACACACGCCCCTGGTACTTGTCACTCAAGCTCTGCATGGACTCCCTTGAGCTGCAGATCACTGCTTCCTTCCCAGTTGGCATGAGACATCTTCCCTGTATTCTGACATCTCTACAGTCTTTGGAGAGCGGGAAAGACACTCTTTATTCTAAATGGAACACTCAGAGGGCTCCACTGCCAAGAACAGCATTGACTTCAAAACAAGAGGAATCTTCATTAACACAGAAAAGTTCAATATTAGAAAGGACTTGATGAATTACATAGCCTACCAATATACTCTATAAAACAACTTTTGTCCATTTTTAAATACTTTTGCTAAATTTGGTTTGTCCTACAGGAGCCTAGCATAAGTGTCATCAGAGAGGTTTCACCCAGCAGTTGATGGAAATTGATGAAGAGACCCACAGGCAAACATTAAGAGGAGCTTGGGGGATCCCATGGAAGAGGGGGAGGAAGGATTAGAGGAGCCAAGGGGTCAAGGACACCAAAGGACATCTATAGAATCAACTGGCCTGGGCCCATCAGGACTCACAGAGACTGAACTGTCAACCAGAGAGCATGCATGGAATGGACCTAGGCTCTCTGCACATATGTAATAGTTGGGCAGCTGGGTCTTTCTGTGGACTCCTAAAGTGGGAGCAGGGGCTGTCTCTGACTACATTGCCTGCTTTTAGATCCCTTTCCCCTAACTGGGTTGCCTTGTCTAGTCTCAATAGAAGAAGATGCACCTAATCTTACTATAGCTTGAATGCCAAGGCTGGTTGATATCCATGAGAGGTCTCCCCTCTTCTAAGGAGAAGGGGAGAAGGGGAAGTTTGGGAGGAGAGGAGGTGCAAGAGAGGGTCTGGAAGGAGAGGGAGAGGAAGCTGCAATCAGGATGTAAAGTAAATGAATAATTTTAAAAAATTGGCTCATCATGCCAAATTTTTCCTCACTGCAATACGGTTTCTAATGTGTTCCCTAACATACATGCTGTGGAGAATATGCATGCTATAACACGTGTGGCTGTGAGAAGACAACTTTCAGGAGTCTATTCTCGTCTTCTCCCGTTGGGTCTCAGGGATTGAGCACAAGGCTGTCATGGGCTTGGTCACGAGCACATTGACCTGCCGAGCCATCTCACCGGTGCCCCTACCGTACTTCAAATGTAGCACAAACACGCCAGTTATATTTACAGAACCCACGAGAGAGCTGTCACCAGGCCTCAGCTGCAGACCATCTACAATGGCTCCTCTGCCCTCCGGGCCACACTTATCGTTCAGCATCACAGCTCCTACCGCACTGGTCTCTCTTCACATTTAAACTGTGATCTGCTCTCAGGGATGAGACTAAGTCAAGTCTCTAGTTCACCAGTAAGGAGCCATATTATATTTCGAGGATTCAGCATGACCCCAGGCATGTGGCTGGTATCAGTAAAGTATTTATTGGATAAATGACAAAAGAGAATTGAAAATGATGTTGCAAGTCCGTAAAATAAGGAAATCTCAAGTACCTAGAAAACTGCCAAGAGTTTGTTTTCAATAATAGCAACCACTGAAGTTTTTCATAAAACATCAGTGTGTCTTATTTAACAAGCACGGAGAACATAAAGACCACAATATCGGTCAGAACTACAAGTGTAATATCAAAACATGGATCTTCAGTGGGTTTGAATATGGTTTTCCTGCACCTAAACCCATGCTGAAAAGCAATCCCCACTGTGAGACACTCAGAGCTGAGGGCAAGTAGACCCCTTAAGAGCGTTGGAATCATCCAATGAGTGGAATGGTCCAATCAAATGACTAACAGAAGAATCTAACAGAAGAATGGACTACCTTTAGAGTGTCTACTATAAGAACCAGCTTGGCTAGGTCTTACACTTTGTCCCTCCCTGTAAGGTAGTTAATCTTGTTTGCTTGTTTGTTTGTTGTAAACAGGGTCTCACTATGTAACCTTGACTGACCTGGAACTTGCTATGTAAACCAGACTTGTCGAACTCATAGAGATCTGCCTGCCTCTGCCTCCCAAGTGCTGAGATCAAAGGTGTGCACCACCATGCCCAGCAAGATGGTTAATCTTGACCATCAACTCCAAATGGATTGAGAAGAACCTATCAGATTAGTGAAGCTCACATCTGGCATTCCTCGGGGAGCTTTTTCAGATAGAATTAAGGGGGAAAGACCTTCCTTGAATGTGGGTTGTACTGTTCCATTGGCTGGCGATGTGTGTGAGATAAAGTTCGGATGAGGAGAGGCCAGGAGCATGGCATTGTCTTTCCCTGTCTTGGTCACCATGATATAAGCTGCTGTGCACTGCAGGACCCCCCACAGTGATGGAGTGAGACCTTTGAACCCACAGCAAAACAAACCCCTCCTCCTTCGAGTTGTTGGTCACATGTGTTTATGGCAGCAAGGGAAAAGTCTGCCTAACACACCATGTGAGGTTCTGACTGCTGAAGGATCCTGTCAGCAATGAGGCCCTCACCAGACGTGGCCCCTCAACCTTGGGCCAGAAGCAGGAGCCAAAATAAACTTTTTCTTTATAAGGTCTCTCTCCACTTTGTAGTATTGTTGGTCAGCAACAGAACTGACAGAGATGGTCTAGTTAGGTTAGGTCACCTATGAAATGTCAGTGTTTTACATGCATAACCAGAGCCTTTTCTACATATAATTTTTTAAATGCAGAAGACAGAGAGCCAAGGTTAGATGAAGGTTAAAAGAAAAGGTCTTCAAAGGCTTGAGTGGGAAGGAGCATTGTGGTGTGAAGAGGCTTTTACTGATTGTTTAGAAGAGAATGGTGGTAAAACATCACATCACACAAGTTACAGAAAGCAGAGTCTGGTATTCCCAGGAACAAATGTGTCCCAATGTTTTCCATGTTACAACTATTAAAGCAAAATAGTATTAACCACCATCTCTGCCAAAATTATGATCAACATGTAGGACATTCCAGTAGGACTCAGGGAATAAGACATTCCCTGAAATGAAATCCACCAAATAAATAATGCAAAATGTGTTGAATTTTTTAAGAGATGTGTGGGCTGGAGCCTGTAACAGGACAGACAGTTCATACCAAAGCTGACGTGCCCTGGTACTGTCCCTCTGAAGGCTGCGTATGCAGGACAACAGGCCCTCTCATAGTGGTGTGCCAGTGTTTCCTTACCCTGACACAGAGCAAGGAGCACAGTGGTGACTACTCTGCCCCAGCCTGCTGCAGGGCCTGCTAACAATGGTGTCACTTTGTACCAGCTGTGGAGTTGTGCGACTCCTCATTTCCTGCAGATGAGAAAATTGTCTGCAGATACAAAGTCATCAGCACCCTAGGTTAGATTTAGGTGATGTCTACAGACCCCTTAAGTCAGCCGTTGAAACAATAGCTTAGACAACAGTCACTCATCAAAGAACACATTTTTGAGGCAAGTCAACATGGATCTTCCGCTGAATAGACACAGCAGAAAACAGGGAGCTACAAACATGCCTGGATCATCTCAGTCCTCACCCACTGCCCAGTAGGGGGATAATATATGGTATTTATAATTACAGGTTGGATTGCGCATTCTTTTAAACGTTTGCACATGAAATTGGAGGTGTAGACAAAAATTCATTATGCTGCAGCTTGAGGAATAAAGAGAGGCTGTCTCTGCAGGCTCACAACCCCGCCACGCTGATGTCAGTTCCTGTAAGTGCTAGCCAACTCAGCTGAACAGTAAGTTATTTAAATCAGATGGCCCATCTTCTTTTCAGTGAATTACCTGATGAAAATTCTCAGAAGGATCCTGATAGTTTAACATTGGTAGATACATTGACTTTTTAAAAAATTTTTTTATTGGAAATTTTTTTAATAATTTATTTTTTATTTCTTCAAGTTACATCTCAATCACAATCCCCTCCCTACTCCCCACTCCAGTCCCACCCTTCCACCCTCCTCCCCCTCAAACCCCCCCCATCCTCTACTACCTTTTTATTTTTTTTTTTTAGTTTAAGGTATTTCTTTTCCCCCCCAACAGCTCTCCCTTTCAGTCCAACAAATGGTTCTTTCTCTTATAACTATAAATACAATACAAAACAACAGAAATAAATAGGCCACAATTTTGAGAGTTACATGGCTTAGCATACATTCCCAATGTCCAGTCCATATGTATTTGGCACCTGACTTTAACATTCTACTATCTAACCATCTCCATGAGTTTAAAGGTCTATATCTAACTCAGCTTTCATACTAACTTGCCTCACAATTTTTTTTAAGTAGGAAAAAAAACAACAAAAAACAAAACAACCAAACCCAAACTTCCTACTGTGAAGTACAGGTGACACTTTAGATAAAATAGACCCCATGGCCACCACTGATTCCTTACACAGAGAAATGCAGACTTTTTGACCATCCCCCCAGCAGTAGCACGGAACTAAGCAGCTGGTCTGATCAAAGATCACCCACCGGAAAGAGATAAGAACAGAACTTTGTGGGTAACTCATTGCCTAGTGCAACCCAAACTCCCATCTTGTCCCACAAAACAGCAGTGTTTGCTCATCGCAGATGCCAGGGGAATGGCCTTCTCTTCCTCATCCCCATCATCATCTCTGCCAGGGGGACTGCTCAGCTGGGACCCCAGAGTAGGAAGGAAAGGTGCAGGGAACAACCTCTACTTCTTGGTCTGTTTTGCCAACCTCCCCACCCCTCCACCCACCCTCCTCCCTCCCCGCCGTCACTCAAAATAGCTTGAGTGCAGGCCAGTCACATTCCCTACATGCAGGAAGAGGTGTGTGTGAACAAGATGCAGAGCCTGTCATGGCCTGCCAGTGATCACGTGGGCTTATTCCGCTCAGCAGCAAAGAATGAGGAAGCCCATTTATCCTGGCTCCACGTTGCAACTTCCATTTGGGTTTATTAGTAATTTAGTTGAGATACTGATTTTCTATCTTCCAGTTCATTCCCGTTCAGGAAAGGGAGAAGGGAGCATTATCTATTGTTCCTTTATTTATTGTGGAATCTAGTCCACTTATACTTCAACAGTCTGTTCTGGTTGATATGTTGATTCTTCACTGGATTCTGTCGTTCTGGCTTGCAGTTAATAGGAAAGTGTCATATATTTCCCTATGAAAATTGACCTATTGGCAAACACCCAGCTGCCAGCTTTCTGAGAAAGCCCTCATCTTTAGTATTTGCTGACTTCTACCCTGTGTCTACCTTGGCTGCCTGTCAACTGTCCTTGTGAAGACCCTGAACTCAGGGTGAACCAGAGGCACAGAGATATTTCTCTTGAGGTACAGCTCGCTGCTGTCTGCAAAGAACACTGAATTTCTGCAGGTTTCTGAGAATTAATTCCAAAGATCACCGTGTGCCTTCACCCATTTTGTTCTGTTGTTAAAAAAAAATAATGTAGACTGGGGATTCATAAAAACTGTACATTTATTTCCTCACCAATTTGAAGACAGGGGAGACCAAGTCTGAGCCAATGGTATCAGGTAAGGATGTTCTGTGGCCTCCTGTCCGTGGTGGAAGGCAGAAGGGGTAGAGGACAGGGACAAGGCAGAAGGGGTAGAGGACAGGGACACTTCTGCTCACCCTTTCATAACACCAATTGTCCTTTATCAGGCAAAAGGCCCGGGGTTACAGCTCGGTGGTGGGGCATTTCCTAGCAAGTCCAAGGCCCAGGGTTTGAACCCAAGTTCAGTAAGCAAATAACAAAAAGCCTGTTTATTATTATTTAGGAAGACACCCCGTGAAACAAACACCTCCTATTCGGTCTGTTTCTCACCTCTGCTGCACTGGGGAAGTTTTGAACACTTGAATTTTGCTGAGTACATTCCAGTTACGTCACACTTATGAAGATGCTACTGCGTTGTCTCTGTTGGAGCTACTGAATGCTGAGGACTCACCGACGGCATTGTCCAGGCGGAACCAGGTCACTAGTTAGATATGCTTCTTGCTTTCCTTCCCTACAAACGTTCTTACTGCTCTCTCACTTTATTTGGGCTGATACAGCAGCAAAACCTCCCCAAGGACTGTGCCCAGCAGCCAGAGAGATAGTGTTAAAAAATACTCATTAAAATCAGAGATGCAGCCAGGCATGGTGGCACTCAATTTTAGTAACACTCAGGAGGCAGAGGCAGGCAGATCTCTGAGTTTTTGAGGCCAGCCTGGTCTACAGAGCAAGTTCCAGGACAGCCAGGGCTACACAGAGAAACCCTGTCTCAAAAAAACAAGCCAAGCAAGGATACAACAAAACAGAGGCAGAACACAGGAAGACAGCCACTACTCAACTCTCTGGTGTGTTGGGAAGAAGAGTGGGCTTGCAAGTGAGGCAGAGCTGGACTTGAGTCCTAGCCCTGATGCACGGCCAGCTGTGCTACCCTGCAGACAAGGAGGCTACAGCAGGCTGTCACCCATCCCTGCCTCTTAATGAGGAGATCCTAGGAAGAAGGAAGGGCCAATAACCTGCTCAAACCTCCTTAAAAGCAGGGGATGGCAGACCTCCAGGCAAACACACCCACAGAGGTGTAGAGAGAGGTCCTTATGGAAGGACTGCCTCCAGCAGGGGGGAACTTGATGGATGTGCTATTGAAAATTGGACTGCGTTGGAATCGTCTCCATAAGCAATGTCTCATACCCACGTGACCAGGAAAGCATACGTGGAATGTGTTGTAGAAGAAACAGCAGTTTCCATTAAGGCCAGATCTAATCAGAATACTGCAAGAAACCAGCTGGGGATCTGTACTGGCTCCTCTGTACCAGTCAGGTTCAGGGGATGACAGGGTCCTCCTTCTCCTCCTCCACTTCCTCTTCCTCCTCTTCCTCTTCCTCCTCCTCATCCTCTTCCTCTTCCCCATCTTCTTTCTCCTCCTCCTCCTCCTCTACACGGGATCTTGCCATGAAGCCCAGGCTGACCTCAGACTCGCTACCCCACTGCTGTGGCCTTCCTAATGCCGAGACTGCCGCAGTCAGAGACTGCCATGCCCACCAGTCAGGTGTTTATTCTTGAACCGGCAGTGGAGCTTGCTACTGTACGAGGCCATCAGAACAAGTGAGTCTGATTTGGTAATCTGATCCTTTGTGTTGTCTCATGTTCTCAGAAGGTTAGATACTTCATCATAAAAGCTTCCTCATCTATAAAATGGGAATCATTATTATTAGTAATAATAATAATATCTACCTTTGCAACCAGCAGAACAAGCTGGATGAGGTAGGAGAGTCACCTAACATGTAGCAGTATTGTAAATGCTAAATGCAACTTCTGCTGTTGGTTTCATTGATGTGACCGTGTGGTGGGCACAGCCTCCAGGACTCACTGACTTCATTCATTAAAATACCTCTGGAGAGGTCAGTGACACAAGTGAGTGCTGTTTCAGTTTTCCTTTTTGTTTGTTTATTTTGTTTTGAGACAGAGTATCACTATATAGTTGGGGCTGGCCTTGAACTCACAGAATTTTCCTGCCTCTGGAATACTGGGATCAAAGGCTTGTGCCTACGTGGTGTATATTTCTTGCTACACCCTATCCCCCAAAGTTTTTAATATACTCAGCAAGTGCCAATTATAGGCATTTTTCTTTCTCTAAAGAAAAAGAATCCTAAAATATACCAAATTTAAAGTTGTTTTTAAATAACTAAGTTTTCTATGATATGCACAGTTCAAACTTAAATGAACCCTGTTTCTTACCAGCTGTGGCCAAAACCTATTCTGGGCTACTCAGAGAGACACCGCCTCAAGAAGAAAAAAGTTTTTTCTAAGCATTTGTTAAACAGGCATTTATTGAGTACTGCTTGCAAGGCCATAAGAGCACGGAATGTGAACCAAATAACAGGACCTCTGCCTTTTTGTGTGTAGCTTGCAGGCTAGTGGAGGAACAGCCTTTAGACAAGTGTCATACAAAGTGCTGATCTGAAGCCCATGCTGTGCTGAAGTGAGAAATGGGAGTATGAGAAAGCACTCAGACTGCCTGCATGTCGGGAAGCTGAGCCTTTACTCTGGGACACTCAGGGCAGGCAGCGTGGCATGGATGACGAGAAGAGCTTGAGAGAGGAGGAGCAACAGCACTCACGAGTGATCTTTTAAGGCTTCCCCATTAATAGTGACACGGGGTCCGGGGGTAGGGGGGCGTCACCTGCGTGGGCTTCCCCATTAATAGTGACACGGGGTCCGGGGGTAGGGGGGCGTCACCTGCGTGGGCTTCCCCATTAATAGTGACACGGGGTCCGGGGGTAGGGGGGCGTCACCTGCGTGGGCTTCCCCATTAATAGTGACACGGGGTCCG
>CAJQZJ010033609.1:205774-221469 GCA_907164525.1 Lophiomys imhausi | reverse complement strand
CAGCCTGAAACTCGCTCTGTAGGCCAAGCTGGGCTTGAACACACACAGATCTACCTGCTTTTGCCTTCCAAGTGCTGGGATTAAAGTCATGGGCCACTCTCGAGGTAGCTCAATATTGTCAATGCAGCCAAACATTGAAAGGTTTTACTTTGCCTTGGAGAAGGTAGCTGAGTGCAAGTTGAAGAGTGAATGAGAAGTGAAGAAATGGTGACCAGATATGAAGATGATTAATCTCAAAAACCTAGCTGTCAGTAACAGAGAGATGGATTTGGTTCTTAGCTACTAATACATTGAATGGGATTTGCACCCATCTGTCCACTGGCCTAATTTTCACTAAGAATAAGATTATGGAAAGCCAGTAGGAGGAGCAGTGCTGTGGGAAGGGCCTGGGTGGATAAATGGAAGCTTTCCAATCACTCCAAGCTGTCACCTTCTGTGTCCCCTTGGATATGTTACGGTTATCAGAGCCTCCACTTCTTGTCTCCCAAGGATGCAAATACCTTTGTTAGCATCACAGATTTGATGAAATAGCATGTAGGAAGAATGTAAGACTATTGTGCTCTCTGATTTCTCCGCTGGTCCTCTAGTGCCCTCATGTGGCTTCCAAGGTAGACTAGAGCCCGCCTCTTTTGCAGCTCAATGTATAAAATGCTGTCATTTCTGGAGCCTCTGTTCTCCCACTGAAATTTGGACTCTTACTCATTCTCCAGTCTTAATATCACTGGCGAACTTGAACTAGATAAACTAATGTCAGAAATGAGGCATAGCTAGATGTGATGGTGCAAGCCTGTTTTTTTTTTTTTTTTTTTTTTTTTGGGTTGTTTTTGCCCTCACGAGGCAGAGTCTTGAGGGGCCTTGTCTTGAGCTTGAGGCCACCATGGATCACACAGCAAGACCTTGTCTCAGAGAAACAAACAAGCATTCCAAACCCAAGTCATGTCAGAATCCTGGATAATATAAGCGCTTGGCTAGAGGACTGTTTTAGACTTACCGTGAGAGTGGACTCAGGTAGACAAGCTTACCCAGGTGGAGAGGATGTCATTACTCTTATAGTTACTCGCAGTTAAACCTGTCTCCGATTTCGAGACTCAGTCTCCTGTACTTGCTTTGACACCATTCAGCACCCTTTCTGTGACACAGTGGCAAACACATAACATCACCTTGTCTCAAAAATTTCTAGTACGCCTTTAACCCCAGCACTCAGGAGGCAGATGCAGAGGCAGGTGGATCTCTGTGAGTTTGAGACCAACCTGGTCTACAAAGCGAGTTCCAGGACAGCCAGTACTGTCACACAGAGAACAAACAAAACACTCTAGAGGCTCTCCCTGTTCTCCACCCTACCCTCCTTCAGGTGCTGATGGCTCCATCCAATGTCTGGGTAGGAATTATTTGAGGATAATATTTAGTCATCCTCCCATATCTGAATTATGTTGTAGTAGATATTGCAAATAATCTATAAATGATTTAGAATATAATAGAGAGATTGCATTGCTGCATGTCAATCATCTGTTATTTTATAGCAGGGACTTGACTATCCATAGGTTTTGCTATCCATGAGTGGCCCTTCGGCCAATCCCTCTGGATTCCAAGGGAACACTGTATAATTGAATTTCCTCCTCCTTCCCCTGAGACTAGAGAATAATCTTCTGTCCAAAAATATGGAGACCTCAAGATCAGAGAAAGGTTTACCTGGAAGCCAAGTGGTCAGGAAATTGAGTTGATACAATCTTTCCTCTTCATCCTAATGCTATCTTATTAATTTTTTTTTTTTTGCAATGTTGCCTAAGCTGGCTTTCAACTCACTCCAAAGCCTCGTGATCCTCCTTGCTCTGCCTCCCTAGAAGCTAGGGTCATAGACATGTGCCTTGTACTTGGTTCCTCTTTATTTTTTGAATTGAAAATGCTTCTGAGATCATTGTAGATTATCACGAATTTGCAAAAAACAGTAAGGACATAGCTTTTGTAGATCCTGCTGAGGTCCCAGCAATGGTAATGTCTTATAAAACTACAGTATGATGTCATAGTGTGTTGATGCCGATACAACTGGCCCACCTTAGCAAGGCTTTCCTGATTTCACGTTTTTAGTTGTACCCATGTGTGTTCGTGCTGGCGTGTGCTCATATGTTACCTTGTAGAAACCCTATCAATTGTGTAGGTTTGTGAATGTATAAAGTGAGGACATGACCACTCAAGGTATGGCTGAGGGGAAGGTTTTTATTTATTTATTTATTTATATGTTCATTGGAGTTTTACCCACATGTATGTATGTCTGCATGAGGGTATCAGAAGCGCTGGAACTGGAGTTACAGACAGGTTTGAACTGTCACGTGGGTGCTAGGAATTGAACCTTTGGAAGAGCAGCCAGTGTTCTTAACTGCTGAGCTATCTCTCCAAACTGAAGGGAAGGTTTTTATGGTAGATATGAGGGAGAGTACAGCCAGGAGCATCTGGAAGTGTCCAGAGCAGGGAGAGAGAGTAATAGATTAAACATGGCCAGTAGACTGAAGGGAGTCATGAGAAGAGGTGGGGAGGGAGAAAGAGAGGGAGAGAAGAGAATGTTGGCAAAGGAGACCAAGAGAGGGGGCAAGAGAGAGGGGGGAACAAGAGCACATGGTTGAAATGGCAGGGTTATATAGGAATGAGAAGCTGGGGGAAGGGACACCATAGGGCTGGAGAAGTTTAGGGCAGGGGTCAGGGTGAGAAGAGCCACAGGTACTGAGAGCCTGTATGCTTCAGTATGCACCCAAATTTCTTTTGGATCTGACACTATATCCACCACCACAGTGAAGAGAAAGAAGCTTTTGTATCTTGTAATAACTGCAACCACCTCCTATCACCATTCCACATCCCCAAGACCCAACAATCAATAATTTGGTATCTTCATTTGTGAAATTCTGCCTTCTCAAAATCTTATATAAATGGATCATAAGCATGTGATATTTTGGACAGGCTCTCCCACTCTCAACTTCCTGTGTCTAATTCCCTGGAGATTCACCCAGGTTGATGAATATATGAACAGACAAGAGAGACTTTTTAAAATTTTGTTTTATCTGTTATTTGCTTAAGGACATCTGAGACGCTGCCAGATATTTGGAGTCATTGAGCGTGAAGGCGATAGAAATGTGTGTGAAAGAGCTGAGTGGGGGAAATACAGTGCGACTTGAGCGTGATTTCAGCTAGCATCCCCAGACCAGTCTCCTCTTCAACACGGGGAAAGGCTAGTCTTTACTGGTTGACTGGGGCGGGTTAGCGGGAACTCAACATGACTGAAGGACTACAGGGGCTGAAGGGTGTACACCTGCAGGGTGTACTCTGCAGGACTTGGAGTGCTGAAGTTATAGCTACTGCAAGAACTGGAGCAGAAGAGCAACAAAAGCTGCTTTTGAGACCTGAAAAGTAACCTAAGCAACTGCCATTGTAACCCATAATGTCCCATAACCCTACAGAAAAGCCAAAAGGAAACATAATTACTGCCTAGCCTTGTGGCCTACTGTGTGAAGTTAGAGGGTTTATTTGCATTTTCCCTGGCAACAAATTGATTCCTTTTCCCTCTGTTACAATAAATTAAGCTATTACAGATATTTGTGTACAGAATTGTTTTTTCTTTTCAGTTCGCTAGGGTAAATATACAAGGGTGCAATTGCTGGGACAAATGGTAACTGCATGTTTAGATTTTAAAGAAAGGGCCAATCTATTTCCCAGACCAAACCCACTGATACTTGCAGTAGCAGCAGTGTCTGAATGATCCACAGGTTAGTTAGTTTTCAACCTCCTTTTACTTTTAGCTCAGTCAATATATACTGTCAGAAGGTAGGGAGCCCTCAATGTCTGTCACTCATAAGGACTCCAGCTTGAAGACTAACAGCAGAAGCTTGAACAAAAGGAAACTGTTGCTGTTTGGGGTAACAGTGAACATTAACTCTATGTTTGTTGTTTGTAAGGCACTATGTTTACATCCATTTTATTACTTATAACAGCCCTAAAGGCAGGCCCTATTACCACCTTCAAGAATATAGGTCAGATGCCCGAGGCTTTCAAAAAAGTACCTTGCTAGCTTCATTGCAGCTAGAAGTGACAGAGTTAGGACTTCAGTCTAGGGCAGCTGTGATCCCAGCTCCCTGACTATTCTGTTGCCTGTGTAATCGTGAAAAGGCAAACATGCAAAAGAAACAGTTCTGTGCTGTGGAAGCCGTGTTATAGTGAGGGCACCTCTCTTTTCAAACATCAGTATTGACTTTTACTATCTCTGGGAATTAAGGTATAGTTTTGCAATGTGTGTATGTGTATTTGTATAAGAGAGAGAGAAAAAAGGTTGAGAAATAGAGAGAGAAGAGAAAGAGAGATCCAACATGTATGCCGTGATCTTCCCTCCAAAGTTATGAGTTGTTGTTCCAGCTGATGCATTTCAACTCAGGCCTCATCTGTCACTTGGGGATAATGGCACAGCCCAAATGCTGTGAGTAAAGATGCAGGGAGAAATTACCCATAATACATCATACCAAATAGAATATCTCGGCAAACACTTCCCCTATTTAAACAGAAGGAAAAAGAAAGTAAATAATGCAAAGATTATGCAAATGACCAAATATACGCACGCATATACATATGCTCATATATACGTACATATATATGTACGTATATATGAGCAGATAAGAACAAGCGTTTAAAACATAAGACAAAGTGAAGAACCCAGTATGGAAGGAACTATAATTCAGATTAAGAAAGCCTCACTGCCAATGTTACAAAATATAGAAAAACTTACTAATATCTCAACGGCAAAGAGATAACACAAGAGGTAACTTGGGAAATAGATGAGCTAAGACCACAAATTGAGAACCAAAATAACACCCAAGGGAGCTAATGCATTAGAAAGAGCAAACTCCACTAGGTGGAAACGGAGGTGCAGCGACAACAGACAGGGACGCCCTGGGACCAGCGTCAGTCACACATTCAGAAACAGGGAGAAAGGTTTAACAGGATAGAGGGCATGCAAGGACAGCCCGTGTCTCGTAAGTACAAAATCATAAAAAAATTAAACTGGTAAAGGCCTCAAAAGAGAAAATTTCTCTACAATAACTGAAGAGTTAATTTTATATATAAGACTCTTTGAGACCCAGAAAAGAACTGATAAAGAATAATTTTTAAAAATATGTGGGCTGATTAGATTGGTGAGTTTGGGACTCAAAAGGAAGAGTTAGAAGAAAGGTCAGGGTGGGAGGGCAGGTCATCTGCATAGGAGGGCAGCGGTGAAGTGATCTAGACCTCTTGGAACTCTCAGGGTCATGAATGGTGGTATCTGGCACCAGTGCCGTACGAAGACCTTTACATGGGTCATTCCATTTGATTCCTATCAAATTATCCATCTTCATGTTTTCAGTAAGAGAACAAGGCAGGCTAAATGATCTGGGCCCAAAAGGAGGACGAGCAGACCCCAGATTGAAGTTCAGTGGGTCTAAGTCCTGAAGTTGCCCATTACATGCACTGTTGTCTTAGTAGTGAATGTAACGCCTGTATTTTTATATAAGCATGTTTCACTTCTTGAATGGCTTGAAACTCATCTCTAGTGGGCTTCCCCAGAAGGACCATACTTGCTAAGGCCATCCATGCCTTAAATGTTCTCGTTGCTTTTATTCTCAAACAACAAGACTGGTTGTTTTTCTATTTTATTTTATTTATTGTATTTTATTTTATGGTGCTGTGGGGTCAATCCTTGATTCTTTCCCCTGAGATTTAACAGAACCAGCTCTGTAAGATTCCACCATTCACAGTGATTTTTAAAAAATCATATCTAAATTTTTCTCTCAGTCTTATATATAATATATATATTATATATAAAGGTAGGTTTATTAGATCAAGAGGGGAAGAGAAACAGCATGCGCATGCAAAGAGAGAGGGAGAGGAAAGGGGGTGGGGGGAGAAGAGGCAGAGAGGGGAAAGGAAGAGGGAGAGAAACAGAGGTTTTCTCTTAATCTTAGGAACCAATGATGAATGATAAATACAGCTTTCTGGAGAGGTGGACCTTCTTCTCTTAGTAGTGCCACTGATGCCCATGGGGAGCAGCCAGGAAGGGAGATTTTCACCAGCATGCAGCTCTTACAAATTGTGCTACATGAATTCGCTTTGCATCTTGTTTTCCTTTTTAAAAAAATTAGCTGAAATCTAATATTTACCCAACTTCCCATAGCTTCTCCATTTTTATCACAGTTTTGTTATAGCTCAGTGGTAGAGGGCATGCCTTGGTCTTGGCTTTGATCTGCATCCACACACCGCTACCACGATGTTAAAATTTGAACATTTAAGAATAGATAATAAAATGTAATATTTCAGTATAAAACTAGGCCCGGCAGATGGAGCACAGAGTAAAGGCACACACACACACACACACACACACACACACACACACACACGCATGCGCACACACGAGACAAATGAGTTTCCTTGAGAATAAGTATCCTTCCTCTCTCTAAAGACAAAGGCACAGATTAAATCCTTTGTGATGGCATAAGGTCCAATAGAATAAGAAAAGTGGTCTGCCCTTCTGTTTCCATGCTGAGGTGGTACCATCTTGAAAATTAACACAGGAAAGAGGTTCTCCTTAGTTTTCCAACCCCAGAAGTCTGATATGGTTCAGAGGCAGCTTTCCTCGCTCATGCTCCGGGGTTCTCAGCTATTAAACTAACCCTAAAAATAATTAAGTGTATCAAAAGCCATTTTAGCACACATAATACCACACAGTGATAGCGTGAGAGAATGAGAAACAAGTGCATCACAAATATAAAATAATTCATAGAATTAAAAGAATGTTCCTGTGAGACCACTCGGATTCCACGCGGAAAGGCATGCCCTTCTTTAGCTAAGGTTTTCTTGCCTAAATATGTTTATTGAAGAAAACCACGTCCCTAGTGAACCGGGAGTAACATGCTGCCACCTGCCGACAATCGAAAGAAAGCGCAGCTCGGGACATTTCATTTTTGAAAACCTTCTAGAGCCTAGAGAGGAGGGACTTAGATGATCTTCCTTGAAACGTAGACATTTGGCACCTGGACCGTTCTTCCTCAGGAATCACATCATCACTCAAGTTAATGTCGTTGAAAAAGAATCCGCCGGCCATAGTGATCTTGTGATCTCAACTTGTGAACTCACAGGACGTTTAATGGCAGGCTTCAGCTGAGGACAGAAGGAGCTTCTGATCAGTCCATTAAGAAAAACAAGGGAGGGCAGGAGCATCCTCAAGCTGAGGAAGCCAGAGATCCAGTCACCACTACCGTCAGAGGATGAGAGATGTGGGTTGCATGCTCCTCCTCCCAGGAATAGAGACCTGTTCTCAAGCTCTGTGTCACCGCGGCCATCCTTCATACCCGGTATACTGAAGAGACCCGAATCTTTTCTGAAAGGCGAGTCCTGGGAGAGCAAAATTTCACCATCGCTACTGGGAATGCCAGAAGCTGAGGAGAGGGAGCAGCGGCTTGATGTTTGGCATTCTCCAGCCCCACTGTCTCTCCTATGTACTGTCCCTAACACACAGCAGGTGTATTGAACATCACCTGAACGCAGACTAGCAGCTCCGGTTCCTCCGTGTCTTTTCCGTTTTCTCTGCTTGAGCTCCAAAGAGAACAGAGGACTCGTAGCGTCTCAAGATTCAGTGTGTATGACTCTGTGATTCATGTCTTGTTGATTTGTTTGGATTATTGGAGTGAAGGACTAGCTTATTCCTGAATAGCCCCTCCGTATTCCAGTTCAGTGGGCTGAGTACTTTATCAATTAAAGCGTTACTCGGTTGTAAGTTGGGCAGTAAATTTGGCTCAGTGCTGAAGGTTAGCTTGCTTTACAACAGCTAACATCCTGGGAAAGTTGGAGAAGAACTTGCACCTAGTAAGGATTATGAAGGGCTGTGAAAGCAGTTGGCTTAGCTTTACTCTCAAAGAGAGATTTTCAGTTTGGAGAGACACCCCTCCCCCCCAAACACACACTTTCTTCCATCTATAAAAATGGCGTACAACTAGCCATGGCCCAGGGAGTGGCCAACCACCTATATCAGTTGTGAAAGGTCCAAAGAGATATCAGCCTGGATGGTCTATGTTGTATCTGCGCGACTCAGTATCAAGGTTATGGCTGGTTAAGGGACTATGTCCAGAAATGGGACATAATGACTGATAGATAGTTACAGCCACAGTAGTTTTTTTCTGGTGACTTTGTATCCAGCCACCCAATTTAATTTCACTTCACAGTGTTCATGCGAGGAAGTTCCTGCCTCAGAAAGCAAGCAAAAACAACACTGGACGATCCATTCGCTGGTGTGCTGGCTAGTACTCTGGACCTGGAAGATTCCCAAGATTGAAAGGATCATCAGGCAGGAGGGACCATGGCCAAGTTTATTTGAGTGGGAGAATGCGGATGTGTCGATAGAGATAAGTAGCTTTATACTGGGCGTGGAAAGGTCTAAGCAGGGATAGGAAGGAGGGAGGGATGAGGGGGGCCAGGGAACTAACCAAAACTAAGGACATATGAAAAAGCCTTATGCAAACCCACTTTGTAAGCTAATTAAAAAATACACGTTTAAGCCGGGCAGTGGTGGTGCACGCCTTTAATCCCAGCACTTGGGAGGCAGAGGCAGGCGGATCTTTGCGAGTTCAAGGCCAGCCTGGTCTACAAAGTGAGTCCAGGACAGCCAGGGCTACACAGAGAAACCCTGTCTCGAAAAAAAAAAAAAAAAAGAAAACAAAACAAAAAAAAAAAATACACGTTTAAAAAGAGTTTGAGGAGCTGGAGAGATGCCTCAATGGTAAAGAGTGATTACAGTTCTCATAGAGGACCAGTGTCACTAGCAAACACACAGAGGGTGGCTCACAACCACTGTCACTCTGGCTCCAGAGACTCCAATGCCTTTGGCCTCCACTGACCCTGACACACATGTGCACATGCATGCACATAAATGAATAATAAAATAAGTTGTTGTTGTTGTTGATTTTTTTTTTTTTTTAGTTTGAATTGGAGGTACCCTGCATGGACATGGATGGATAACAGTGTTCCCAGAAGCAAGTAAAAATCTCAGACCCAGGCATGGAACATCTCCTCTCTATGAGTTGTTAGTCAGGAATGATCTCAGAGGCTCCCCCCAAACAATACAAGCCATTGCCATTGTGCTTGGCTCCTCACTATAACTAGATGGTAAGACCCTGTTGCTGAAGACACAGCACACTTTGGTTGCAGGCCATATGGAGACTGAATTGAGATGGAAGCTTCTCCCCGCTGCTTGCTATGCATAATACTGGAAGGTGCGGCACAGGCCACTGGAGGAGAAAAGTCATCATTGGCGTTACTCACCAGTGGACCTTGTGTGCTATAATACTGACCTGCCAAGCAAGACATGCCCACCAGTGTAATAGAGGCATGACTGTTATGGAGATAACCAGCTACTCTGTGATTGGGTATAAAGCCCTCTTCACAGGAAGGAATTCATGCCTGGTGCTGGAAATCTCATCAAAAGTTCATGGCTGGGGAGGTCATAGACCCATATGGTGGAACCCACTAATAAATGAGCATGTTGTTAAATGTTTATGTTTATATACATAGATAGGTTCTGCTAAAAGCCTTGGTCAGAGAAGATTTTTTTTTCTACAGTGGCAGCATTAACACTGCTGAGAATAACTCAGCATCAAACTGCTGAGAATAAGCTACTGATAAGCTATCAGCCTAAACACCCAAGGCGTCCCCAGGCAAAGGCTTAGGAAACATCAGAAGAAGTGGTGAAAAGAATGTAAGAAACAAAGGCTGGGAGGAGGGCTGTGATGATGATGGGGGTGTGGAAATGTGAAATGCTGTCCCTGGACACCACACGGCCATTGCACTCAGGAGCTCACAGCATCTATGGATAACCACACAAGCCTGGAATCCTCAACATTCTAGTAAGTATGGGAGAGGGGCTCATGGGGCTGTACCCCTAGCTGAGGAGCTGCTGGTAGTGGTTGCAGGAAGGAGGAGGGTGATCCTTCTTTACTGACATAAGGTACTAGCAAGTTGCCCGTGTTCCAGTTAAATAGCCCCACAAATCTTTAACTAGCTCAGTGGGCCACAGGAAAAAAAAAATCATGAAGATAGAAGGGCAACTTGTTGGCAAGAAGGGTTCCAGAGGAAGTGGAAGGGCTGAGTGGGTAATAAGGACAAATATGATCAAAACACCTGCATTCATATATGAAATTGTGAGGGGATAATCAAAATAGTTTTAAACAAAAAATAAGTAAACTCTAAAAAAATATAATGTTTTGTATTTGGGGAATTCCAATAGTGTGTTTTCTAGTCAGAAATCCCATTGCTATAACAAGATATGTGACAAAACAGTTTACGAGAAGAAAAGATTTGTTTTGGCTCACAGTGTCAGCGGTCTCAGTCCATAATCTGCCAGCAAGTAGGGCAGGAAAAAAACAAAGTTGGTCACTTCATAGTGGCCAGGAAGCAGAGAGAGAGAAAGAAGAGAGAGGTGGAGAGAAAGGGAGGAGGTCTAAGAAAAAACACACATCAAGAAAAAATGTGCACACCCCTGCCCTCAGTTACATCTATCTCTAGAGAGGCCTAGCTCTGAAACCCTTGGATACTTCTCACAATAGTGACAACCGTCTAGGGACCAGGCTTTGAACACATGAATTGGGGGAGGGCTATTTCCTACTCAAGCCATAACCACCAAATGAGAGAGATTGGAAGATATGGAATGTCTATGGACAGGGTACACTTGACATGGTAAGTATGAGACATGTACCAGAGAAGGGGAGTCAGGAGACTTATCTTGTGCGTGTGGAGAGACCCCACATAGCTCTTGCTAGCCTGGCCTTGAGATCCTCCTTCCTTCTCCCAAGTCAGGGGTTACAGGTGCATGTCATCATGCCAGCTAAACTTTATTCTTTTAATTCCCTCAAGAATTCTCTCAATTTGCGTTTTGTCTCTCATAAAAATTCTCACCCTTAAGTGATATCTAATCTCAATGTATTAGTCACAGCTACATAATGACTATCAGTTAAAACACACTCAAATACAGTTAGCATTCCTTACACCCCAACACACACACACACACACATGCACATGCACACGCATGCACACACACATGCACACACATATACACATAGACCCACTCATTTTTTGCCTATGCAGAAAAAAAGCTAGTGACCTCCCCACTGGAGTAAAAAGGACTCCCGTGACTGCCTATGAGTTCAGCCGGGCTGTTGGGCCAGTTCCCTCTGCCCTGTCCTACAACACACTCTAAGCAAGTGGGTTTTCAGTCTGTCTAATTTCATGTGATTGACAACAGGCTCCCGCAAACTATATGATTTCTACTTGCCAGAAAGCTCAGTGAGTGCCTGCAGGCTTACTGTGATTGCTCTACACTTGGGGGACTGTCTGTTTCCAGGAAAGCCAGAACGCTCTTTCTGTACTCTTCTAGCAGTGACCTGTAATTTGAGAATCTTTTGCAGCCTATATTTTGGTTTTCCAGCCCATTCATTAGCCTGACAAACGCTTGTTATCACCTGAAGTATTTACATTCCAGCCCCACCATAAGTTTCCACTGAGCATCTTTCTGTCCTCTGGAAACCCTCCTGGGTCTTCCTGATGGATTTTTCCAAAAGATCACTGAAGTACATTCAGTGCAGTGGGGTTCCAGGTTCTCACTGCAGATTTCCATAGCAGCATTGGAGGTAACCTTGGGACATATTCTGCACCAGACTGTAGGCAATATAGCTATCATTGGTGACCCAGGATGTACCCTGTGCTACAGGCTATGATGTAAGAGATGTACAAATAGAAATAAAGACCATCTGTTTTTGTTATTGTTGAGACAAGGCTCTACTATGCAGTTCTGGCTGGCCTTAAAGTCCCTATATATAGATAAGGTGGGTCTCAAGCTCACAGAGATCCACCTGGCTCTGCCTCCATAGTGCTGAGGTTAAAGGAGTGTGCCAGGATACCTAAGGGCAATCTGTTTTGAATATGACTATATTCGGCACCTAGTTTTATGATCTTATGACACACCCGAAAACATAAAAATCAATAGAAACAATGGACTACATGAACAGAGCTCTAAGAAATCAAACACGGGAGAAGCTACAGGGGATGAGTCGTTGGTTCATAGCTAAGGGCTTCCTCAGATGGCTGTGCAATCCAAGGAGGCTCTGGTCTTGCCCCTGCACTCGCCTGGCCACATGTCTCTCTCCTTCTCCACACCAACCATTTGAACTTGTCTCTTTCAGACCATCCGAGCCTTGGTCAGATTCCCCAGGCTGTCACATTAGCTTCTAATTAACCTAAGTAAGCGAGAGAGACAGAGAGAGACAGAGATAGACAGAGATAGATAGATGATAGATAGATAGATAGATAGATAGATAGATAGATAGATAGATAGACAAGCTGAAGTGAATGTAGATGAACCAGTGGGTTGTATTAGTTACTTTTCTGTTGCTGTGATTAAAAAAAAAAAAAAAGCAAAAACACAAAACCTTGACCAAGGCAACTTACAGAAGAGTTTATTTGGGTTTACGGTTCAAAAGGGATAAGAGTCTGCTGTGGCAGGGAAGCATGGCAGCAAGTGGCAGACATGGTGGTCAAATCCGGAAGCGGAGAACTCATGTCTTCAACCTCAACCACGAAACAGGGGGAGCAAACTAGAGTGGGTGAAGCTTTACACGCAAAGCCTTCCCCAAGTGATACCCTCCAGCAAGGCTACTCAACTTAAACCTCCCCAACTGGTGACAAAATGTTCAAATGCCCAAGACTATGGGGGACATTTCTCATTCAAATCATCACGAGGGTACACAAGGGTAATCCCAAAGCCAGAATGGTCGAACACCAGGATTGTGATGGCTGCATAGCAGGGCCCTTCCTCAAAAAACAGCTGGGGAAAAAGAAAAGAAAAATGTGATTATGAACAAAGTACACATATCACCTTCCCAAGAGTGTGTGCTTCTAGAGGCGACAGTGGAGGCAGAGTCTCCCTCCAGTGGCAGAAGAATGTAAATGAAGATAGAAAGGCAGGCCATGAAGAAATCTAGTTAGAAGTAGAAAATCATGGCCGAGCAGAAAATGAGGTTGGATAAGTGGTACCAGATAGAGAAGAGTAGGAAAGTCCTTACCAGGCAGCATGGGATACTTTAGATCATCTCTTTGGCAAAAGGAACTTCATCTGAATGCTAATAGAAACTGGTCTGTTCGGGGAATACGGCTGTGGCCCTGCGATCGGCTCTGTCTCAATTTTGATGGTGCAGAATTTTAACATGGGCAACTCTGCTTTGATGTTCAGCCGGGTCTATCAGCGCCTAACCCAGGAGCTTAGTCTAAAACAAAACAGTCTTATGCGATTTTTTTAACTTAATAATTACCTGATTGAAGACCTGTATTGTTTATTATAAAGACCAGAACAGCCAAATAGAAGAATGGATAAAGTTCAGACATCAGACAGAGGTGTGACACTCCCATGCCATCCATGGGCACATTGCCCACCCAGACCCTCGAACTGTTCGTGAGCTGCTACGATTTGAATATGAAATACCTTCCTCAGGCTCATGTGTTCGAGACTTGGCTGCCATCACGGAGTTGTGGAAATTGACTGGATCAATGGGTTAACTCTCAGCTGGTTCATATTACAGTATTGAAAGGTGGGCGCCCAGCTCCCTTTTTTATTTGTGTCAGCTTTTGGTCCGACATTCTAGCCTTCAGCGCATGCTCCCTGTCATGGTGTTCACCTCACCCAGGCTCTCAACAATGGAACAAGCTGGCAGTGGCCCAAAGCCTCTGAAACTGTACATCAAAACAGGTACGTGCTCCTGTTTCCACTGTTGTTTTTAGGACTCTGCCACAGTAGTGGGAAGTTGGACTGATACAGGAACCCAGAAGCTCTGGCAAACCATTTCTGTTAAAGCTGCTGCGCATGCCAGTCTAAGGGCATACTGAATGACTGCATAGACTGCCTGACGGCTTAGCCCAGTCTCTAGCACCTCTGGGGGTGGGCTCACATGCGGTGATGGCGAGGTGGGAAAAGTAAGAGGTTCAGCACTTTCCTCAGTCCCCATTGCTGAGGACTCCCCAAGAATCCCCATGTTGCATCAACCCGAGGGTGCACTGTGTATAGTTTACCCTTGTATTATCCAAATGCTGAATTCTTGATCCCACTATCTGGTTTCAGACTGGACATGGCTTTGCTATGCTTATTCTAAGAAGTTCCTGTCTCAAATTTGTATAAACATTGCTCCTCGTATATATCAATGTTTATTCCCAATAAACATTGCTCACTATTTATTCTCTGCTTTCCCAATAAAAGGCTGACCAGCCAATACAGAACAATAAAGAGAATAGGGCGGGACATCCGATTCAAGCGAGGGGTGGAAAAAGACAGAGCAAGGTAGGCGTTGGAGCCACGAGGAGAGATCCAGGAAGCATCAGAATAAGAAATCTGGAGCCTCCACTGTAAGATGGTTGAATTAGTGGCAAGCCTATCTCTTGGCATGAAAAAAACCCCTTGCACCAACTGCAGACAGACTGCTGTCCAAAAAGGACAAAACTTGGTAGCAGGGAAGTCAACAGCCTAACTCTGCCAAGACAGGGTAGGTAAGTCCTTCATAATCCCTGCTCTACAACAAATGTCTGTCAGAGAAACAGGACCCAAAGGCTGAAGACTGATGCAGGAATGTATGGAGAGAAAATGGGAACTGTCCAGGCAGTCATTGGTATGTCCTTTCTTAGTTTTGGAAGCTGCAGGCCCTGCACTTCCTATATAAACAGATATATGTATCCCTCTCAGGTCTCTGAGGTGGTTGAAGAATAGACAGCTAGAGTCTCATAGTTAAATTTTGAGTTGTTTAGGAATCAAGAGGGTGTTATAGATCTAAGAAGATACTCTTAAAAGTGTGTTGCAAGTTAATATGAATGTTGAGTCAGATATAGACCTTTAAACTCATGGAGATGGTTAGATAGTAGAATGTTAAAGTCAGGGGCCAAATATGTATAAACTGGACATTGGGAAGGTATACTGGGCCATTTAACTCTCATAAATGAGGCATATTTGCATCTGTTGTTTTGTATAATATGTACTGTTATAAGAGAAGGAACCATCTGCTGGACTGAAAGGGGAAACTTCTGGGGGGAAGAGGGTGGAAGGGCGGGATAGGAAGGGGTAATAGGGAGGGGTTTGTGAATGAGATGTAACTTGAAGAAAAAAAAAGTATTTATAAAAAAAAAGAAATCTGGAGCAGGAAAAGATGAAAAAAATGCAAGTATTATGGGGATAGTGGCTGGCAGGAAGCTCCACTAGCTTGGAGGTTTAAGATGGAGTAATAATTTCTCAGTATTGTGCTCAAGGCAATTTTAATAAATCTTATTCTCTCTGTGTGGCTATTTGGGGAACTAGTTGGTTAAGGAATAACTGTGGCCATATTAATTTTATGTGTTTATATTAATATTAATAATCTTTTTACATGGTTGAAAAGAGCTTTGTGAATAACATAAAATGTTCCCTCTGCCTTCTTCACACTTATCATGGAGGACATTCCAAGGGCTTTAAGAGCAATGTGTCAGCAACTGGAGACAAAAACCAAATATATATTTCATATTGTATCACAATCCCCTCAAGGAATTTTTCTTATCTGTCCTTGCAAGTGGAAAGGGGGGCTGAAGAGAATTAAAGGCACATTTGATTTGGTAGTGGAAACACAATGTCA
>CAJQZJ010033609.1:178274-200774 GCA_907164525.1 Lophiomys imhausi | reverse complement strand
GTATACACAAACGAAAAACACCCTTGTGTGTCCTCTTGATTAGCATCTGGAGCCTCTGCACATAAAATAACTGTCCTGTTGCTTCAGCAGCTCCAGAGGTGGCCAGCGTCCACGTTCCCAGGCAGCAGCTAGAGTTGTACCGAGCTCTGCCCTCTGTGTGACTTCCAGACTCCATTTAGAAAAACTCTTTCAATGCCCTGCTTTCACCATAATTTCCTCCTTATTTCTGTATTTAAAAGGAAAAAAGAACAGGCACATGTTAGATTGATGTACAGTAATGTTCACAGTGAGACAAAAGGTCATTCCTGTTTGCTGGGACCAAGGACCCTGATGTTTTAGGTGCAGCGACAAGGGAAACCTTCTCAAGCTAGGATGGGTTGCTTACTCTGATCCAAAGCCAGAAGACAAGGAAAGTGACTAGAAACTATCCATGGGAAAGAATGGTACGTCTAATTACCATCCATTCTTCACTGGGAAGCTGAACCACTTCAGATAATGACTCTCTAAGGAAAGGAGTCCTCTGTGGATTTTGCCGAGGAGCAGCTCGTCAAGGATATACTGTAGAAAGCAGGGAGTTGAACCCAAAACGGTGAAGTGGAAATCAATGCACAATTATAAACAAAAAAAATTGTTATACATCTAGCAAACCAAAACAGTCACTGACTATGTACAAATTTAACTCAAGAGATATAAAAATGGTGGAAATAAGTAAAAACCAGAGCAGAGTAATGAGAATCTTTTCATCCCTCCAGGAGCTGAATAAACATGCAATTATATCACACTAAGACAGCATGCTAAAATTTTAGAAGTGATAAACAAAACACTAGATACAGAGTGTAAAACTTCCTCATCAAGAGGGGTAGGGTGTTGGGATGAAGGCAGGGCAAATGCCAAAATTTATTTCAATAGAATGATGAAGGAATAGAGAAAAACAAAGAAAAATATATCACATATGGGAGGTGAAATTAAGGTAGAAGAAATTAAATTCATGTTTTCTATAGTAAGAAAAAACTACAAATAGACTATATTTTCAATCAAAATATAGGTTGTTGGACTTGATTATAAAAATATATAGTTATTCGGGGGTAAGAGGGTAGCCTAGGAGATGCCTCTGGTGTGTGACCCAGTTAAAGAGAAGAATCAGAGAGGAGATGGAGCTGAGGCAATGGCTCAGAAAGGGAAGTGTTTGCCCCACCAGTGTAAAGACAGAAGTTCAGGCCCCCAGCACCCATGTAAGTGTTGGTTGGGCACAGTAGTCACAGGAGAGTCAGAGACAAGGAACGCTGAGCAGACTGACCAGCCAGAGGAGCCGAAAGGGGGAAGTGTGGGTTCAGAGGGATACACGGCCTCATTGTGTCAGGAAGAGGGAAATCCAGAAAGACACCAACATCAACCTTGGGCCTACACACACAGACACATGCATATGGAAACGAGAGAATAATACAAAAACCCATTAAAATGCACTGCAGACTTACTTAAAATCTGAAGGGCCGAAACTACTAAAGAAAGTATAGGAAAAGCACTTCAAGATGTAGACACAAGCAAGAAAGCACTCAGTAGGACTCTAATAGCCTGGGAAATGCCCCCCAAATAACAGAGATCATTAAGAAATACACTACGAGAACAATAATGAGGGGACAGGCAACCCGCAGAGGGAGAAAAAATCTTCGTCGTCTGTATGTCAGACAGGGGTTAATATCTAGAAAACAGAACCATTGCTCATCAGGTGAAGCGGTGTGTTGACAAGTCTGAGAACCCTGACCGCCTGAGTTCAATATCTGGGATCAATATGTTAGAAGGAGAGAATCATCTCCTGCAAGTTGTCCTCTAACCTCCTCGATTTCTCTCTTCTATTTATTTGAACTTGCTTTTGGGGGGCTGGAGAGTTTGCCTCAGTGGTTAAGAGCACATACTGTTCTTGCAGAGGACCTGAGTTTGAGTCTCGATACCCACATGGCAGCTCCCAACCACCTGTAACTCCAGCTCCAGGGGATCCGATGCCTGTGGCCTCCGGAGGCAACTGCATTCATGTGCATATACCTCCACACAGGTATAAATGTAATTAAACACCATGTACTAATGTATCAAATACTAACGAAATTAATACCAAATACTGATGTAATTAAATAGCCAATATTTGAAAGAAATGAGGTATTTTATGTATTTTTGGTGCCAGGTTTACAATGTTTTGTGTGTATCTTATAACTAGAGCACTCAGTGACTAGCGGGCCACATTTCAGAGGCTCAACAGTCACAGGAAACTGACCATCTCCAGATTATGAAGACGGATCCTGGAGAAATCCTGACACCTGTTATCATAGGAGAGACACGTACATGGGATTTCCTGACAGGGTTTATCTCTGTAGTCCTGGCTGTCCTGGAACTCACTTTGTAGACCAGGCTGGCCTCAAACTCACAGAGATCTGCGTGCTTCTGCCTCCCGAGTGCTGGGATTAAAGGCGTGCGCCACCACACCCAGCTCTGAAACATTTTTCTAATAAAGAGGAAATGTCTGATGTTAAAAGGAATTGGAAAACAAATGATGGCTTCTTTGAACAGAGTAATAACTATCCAAACCTCAAAATGAAAGAACCACAAGCACAGATATGTTCAATGTGAGCTGCAAATCGTCACATGTGTGGATTTAAAACATACGAAACTGTAACCTGTGCCATTGATGGCTGAAAGAATCTGGCCGCAATAAATGGGATTTCAAGGCTAGTAACTTCAGAAGATCTTTACACTGGGGGAAGAGAATCAAAGGTCAGGGAAATGTGTTGGAGGCAGGAGTACCTCAGGTTCAGGACTGATTGTGGGCCACTCAGTGAGACTTTATCAACAATAATAAAGCATAAAAGAAAAGCCCTTGTTGAGCAACAGAACAGCAACAGATTATTATGATAGAATAATTATTTGCCTCTAACCCAGCTCTTGGTAATTGGCACCTTTGTACCAGTAACAGTGTTTCCCTCAAGGTCATCACCTGTGGCAGATATGAGAAAATTTTCTTAGTTTTGGAAGCTGCTGGCTCTGCACTTCCTGTTTATTCAGATATATTTATCCTCAGGTCTCTGATGTGGTTGAAGGCTAGATAGCTAAAGTCTCACAGTTAAGTGTTAAGTTGTTTAGGAATTAAAAGGATGTTCTAGGTCTAAGAAGATGTCTTTAAGTTGGTAATGCAAGTTAGGATGGAAACTGAGTTAGGTATAGAACTTTAAACTCATCAACATAGATAATAGAATAGTAATATCAGTTGCCAAATATGTATGGACTAGACATTGGGAATGTACGTTATACCTTATAATTTTCATAATTGTGGCCTAATTGCTCTTATTGTATTTTATTTATTGTTATAAGAAAAAGAGCCTTTTATTGGACTAAAAGGGAAAGTTATTGGGGAGAGGAAGATACACCTTAAATTAAAGAAAACAAAAAACAAAAAAGCAGATAGGAGGGTGAAGGGGAAGAGGGTAGGAGGATGGGATGGGGGGAGAAGGGGGAGTATACGATTGAGATGTAACTTGAAGAAATAAATAAATGTATTTAAAAAAAAAAAAGTAAATGCCAGAAGGATCTTGCATGTTTCAAGAGCTTGCTTCTAGCCAGTGTGCCAGGCAACAGTAGCAGGCAATAGTGGTAGCGCACACCTTTAATCCCAGCGCTTGGCAGACAGAGGAAGGCGGATCACTGTGAGTTTGAGGTGAGGCCAGCCTGGTCTACAAAGTGAGTTCCAGGACAGCCTGGTCTACAAAGTGAGTTCCAGGACAGCCAGCTCTACACAGAGAAACATTGTCTCGAACAAAAAAACAAAAAACAACCCCCTCCCCAAAACCAGACAAACATTCTCCTGTATGTAAACAAGTGAACAGGGGACTAGTACTTAAACATATTGAATTATAGATACACAAAATTGAGCTTTTTTCTTCTTTTCTGTTACTTCTGTTTTTAATATTTTCTTATTTGCTTACGTGTGTGTGGAGTGCACACTGTGGTGCACATTTGGAAGTCAGAGGACAACTTGCAGGAGTGTGTTCTCGAGCACAATTGTGGGTTCAGGAGGTTTAACTCAGGCTGTCTGGCTTGGCAACTGCCTTTACCCACTGAGACATTTTGCCCATCTAGAAATTACGCTGTTCATTTTAGAAAACTGAAATTGAGTTTCAAGCTCAGGGCCAGTATTTAGAAAAATTCAAAGCCGGGTACTCAAAAAAAAAAAAAAATCTACCAAACAATTCCACTTAAAGATAACCGCTTATTGGCCAGTGCAAAGGAAATCCATGCCCTTCCCCAAAGCCACAAGCTGCTGGGAAAAGGAGACCAAGGGGGCTGAGACAAGTGCCATTTTGTCGAAACTATGAGCTAGGACAACTGATTCTGGCCCCAAATGCAAATTTCATGGAACGCAGAGCAGGATCATTTGTATGTTGAGGCTCCTTAGACCCTCAGCCCACCAGCTCACTCCTGCTGTCTGCCTTCAGGGCTCAGGAAAGTGTCATCCCTGCTTCCCTAGTACTCACCAGAGTAAAAGTCCATTTTCCAGTTGCTCAATTATTTATGAGCTCAGCTGCTGTTTGGATATTTTATGGAATATTTTCTAAATAAATATTTTATGAGCAGCCAGAGGCTATTGGTATTTGACGTCTTCCAGAAAATTACAGAATAAAATTTCAACTGCAGTGTATAAAGACAAAAAGAGCACAGGTCCTTGTTGATGGAACGTGTATTGTACACCCTGGATGGTTTAGACGCTGCTTAAACAGGCAGCTTATCAAGCCATGGGTTTTGAATTTAGATAAATTTCCTTTAATAGAGAGATAAAATGATACTATTTCCCACTCTGATATGCAGTGTTGAGTTAGAATGTGATGATCTTGTGCTCTCAGAGCCAGATGTAGATCTGACAAAAGTATTAACAAAAGTATTAACATATATACATCTTGTATTTTGTTAGTTTGCATTTTGTAAAGATTTGCTTATTTCTATTTGATGTGTATAGGTGTTTTGTCCACATGTCTGTCTGTGCATCACATGCATGCGGTGCCTGGGGAGACCAGAAGAAGGTGTCAGATCCTGTGGGGCGAGTTATGTATAGATGGCTGTGAACACTGTGGGTGCTGGGAACTGAACTACAGTCCTCCGGTAGAGCAGCCAGTGCTCTTAATCACTGAGCCCTCTCCCTACCCCCTAGTTTGCATTGTTTCAAAATCATCAGTGTAGTAATAATTTTTAGCAATAACAAGTTGGATATTACTTTCCAAATTTCCTCTATTTTAGTCCAAACTGAAAGTTTCAATTATTTTCTGGATATGAATATAGTGCTTTTTTTCCCAAAAAGATGGAGATTCAAAACGTAAGCACTTTTCTTTTTTTTAAATGACCAAAGAGAAGGAGAAAACAGAGAGTCAAAGCCTAGAGTTCCCTAGCTCTGTGCCTGGGAGAGTGCTGATGCCCTAACATAGGCAGAGGTTCCCGGAGAGGGATGAAAAAGAGCAAAGGCAGCAGAGTGGGAGCTTGTGCTGCAAAGTTCACATTCCCTGTTTCCTTTGTTGCCTGTTGTCACCTAAGATTCATGGTCCCTGTGATGACCACTGAATTTCCAAGATGACCCAATTTACAGGTCTTCCGTGACTCAAGGGCCCAAGTTCACAGGATGGGGACTGTGCTGTGTATACACTCTGATGCCCTACTTCTGTTAATTTATTACCCTTTTACCCTATTGCCTGCGGTATACTCAGACACCAGTCTCCTTGCTCTGGCCTGTTTCCTTTCAGTGGCCCCCAGGATGATTCTGACCCCTAAAACACACCCTAACTGCTCCATAAATGTGAAACAAAGCCCAAGCCGATCTCAAATTGTTGGACTCCAGTTGTCCTCCAAATTCAGCCTCAGAGCACTGGTGAAAACCACTGCGCAATTCAAAAGATTTTACTAGCCACAGCCCTGGTTCCCTAACACTAACTAGTCACAGTGTGGCTCTCTAGCACTGACTAGTTACATTCCTGGTTCTCTAATACTATCAGCTCTCTCCCGGTGTCTCTAGGACCTTCTCCTACAAGAAGGATCTGCCTACATTTTCCAACTCCAATTACAGCTCCTGAATTCATCAAACTAACAGAATTTCCTATGGAAAAGTAGGCTAGTGTGCTGAATTCTGGTCAATTACAGAGAGACCCTCTCACCAGCTGCCGGGAGACTCTAGGAAACAGCCTTGTAACATCTCTGCTTAGGTGACATCATGCACAAATGATTTTAAAATTTTGAGTTACTTGTGAAACAAGGAAATAAGTCTCCATCTGCCTCATTGTTACTGTGAAGTTAAAGAGAATAATTTATATGGAAATTATATACACACACATTAACATTGGCATTTAATGTCATTAACATTTTGGCCAATGGCGCATACTTCTGAAACTGCCAGAAATATAGGAAATTAGATGGAGTGGTCTAAGATGAACTCCAGAGAAGATTGCCGCATGCAGGTCATAAACCTCTTCATCGAGGTTGAGGTGGGGATTTGCATCATAAAACCAAGCATAGTGAATGCACCACACGGTTGCTGTGCACCTGTAAGGAAATGAGGGCAGAAGAGCCGAACTGGTAACAGAACTTTCATTGAGATCTCTTAATTAACTCACTCCAGGGAAGCGAATGTAATCTGCGCTCCCCAGAACCTCCCAACATGGCAGAAGTCTTATCTATTTTTATTACACGAATTGCCTTATCAGTGGCAACAGTGTGGAGCCTCTGTGCTTTGTAAACCTACATCAATGCAACAATTTATTTGGAAGCCAAGAAGAGGAAGAGTCAGCCTAGAGAGGGTGTAATGAACCCAGCTTGAACTTTTTCTAGCCAACACCACTGAACACCTGCTAGCAATCGTAAGGAAGTTAGAGGTGCTGGAATACATTGCACTGTATTCCAGACCCAGCTGCCGTGATCTACTTTATGCTCAGCCCCCTATGACTGATTACACATTCTCAACGAGTTAGCCCAGGAAAAGCAGACCTAAAGAAATTCTGGGTGTGCCAAAATTTGAAAGGAATTAGATTCAATAAATTAGAGGGCATATGGGGGGGGATTGGTTAGGTAGGAATAAAAAAGAAATTCTGTGTACCAGCAAGATGGCTCAACAAGTAAAGGAGCTTGGTGCCAAGTCCGAGGACCTGAGTTCAATCCCCGAGACCTTCTTAGTGGAAGGAAGTCAAGTCTCACAAGTGGTTCACTGGCCTCCACACTTACACTGTGGTACACATGTGTCCAACCACCCCCAGTCAGTGAACACAAGTAATAAAAATATTTTGCTTGAGAACAGATGTGTTGAGCAAAGTGAAAATCAAATCAGTTGGGAGACAAATATTTGCAACATTTATCATGTGAAAAAGTTGATACATAAAGAGCTTCTAACAATAGGAAGTAAATGTTTTGTTAGCTATCTAGAAAAAAAAAATAGTCTGGATCCACAAGAGAGCCCAAATAAAACCATTATCCATGTACCACATCTGATCCTTAGAGAGGCAACTGTGCAAATACAGGAAAGGCAAAGGAAGTACCAAGTGACAGATTTTAGCATAATTATAGATGAAGTTTTCCTTTACTCTGTAACAGCACTACCAGATATGAACCCTGGAAAAACAGAAACACAGACAATGGATTCATTATGCGCCATTTGAGGTAGGAAAAGGCTGAAGCCAGCCTGGCGTTCATCTGTGAAATGTGGCATAAGCCACAGCCCAGCGAGTCTCAAACGTTCCTTCCATCACCATTACCAGAAACCTTGTTAGCACAGGTGGTGGCTGGGTCGTACTGGGGACCCACGATGGCCTCCCGCCTGCCTCAGTCTCCCAACTGCACACCCAGGTGCACACCCAGCTCGCACTTTATTTTATAGGTTTAATTTGGAAGAACACAAACATCTTACTTAACTATAAAGGGGGGGGGGAGTTTTCCCTTAAAATGGCTTGAAGCAAATAAGCTAAAACAACAGACCTACACAGAGCGACGATCTTCCATCACATTTGACGGTGACGTCCCAGCAGGAAAGAGCTCACAAAAGCGAGCGTGAGGAATAAAATCCGACCACCCTCAACCTCCTTCGGTGATCCTATTGTTGGCAGTGCCACAGCTGTGATTCTGAGACAGTCATGTGAGATGAAGCAAGTTAGGAACGCTAGATAATGGTGATGATTTTCATGCTATCATTTTCGCTGTCATTGGCTCTTGGCATGGGGCAAAGAAGGAACAGGAAAAGAGAAACATTCATGTACAAATACTGCAATCTTGAACTTGAAATATTAGGATGAATTCATCATGTACTTTGTCTTTTGCAGTTTGTTTTGGGACATGGACTAATGTAGCCCAGGCTGGCCTCAAACTTGCTATGTAGCTGGTATGACCTTGTACTTCTGATCCTCCTGCCTCCACAATTCAAGTGTTGGAATTACTGGTGTGTACCACCACACCAAGCTTACTGTATCTTTTAAAATAACAGCATAAAATAAAACATTTCTTAACTCTGTCTCCTAAAAAGACCACCCAGATTGTATCCTTAAATCCTATTTCCAGTAATGTATCTGAAAACAACAAAACAAAACAAAACTCTATGATGTTTTATATTAAACAGTGACCGAGGGCCAGCAAGATGGCTCAGCAGGAGAGAGTGCTTGGCACCAAGCCTGACAACCTGAGTTCAATCCCTGGGCCCAATATGGTGGAAGGAGAAAACAGAATCCTGCCAGTTGTCCTCGGACATCTATTCAAAACTTTTAATGAGAATATTTATTAAATATTTTAACTTCCTGCACTAGGCATTTTGTACACTGACAGTCTTTTCGAAATCACTGTGGATCAATCTATTATTACCCGAATCTTACAGGGGAGGGTGGGTGGGAATTGAACTCTAGCAGTTGGCTACAGACTTTTCAACAAGGACAGAGGTTAGCAGGGCATCACCATGGCTACCGTGCCAGGCTGGAGTGAACAATGAAGAAGAAAGTGATCCTCCCATATACCATCTGCCACCCTAGCTGGTCACCAAATCCCCACTCTCAGGTTGCTGTCTATAAAATGTAGGTCTCTTGGGGTTTTTTTCCACTTGGAACTTTTTTTAATTTGTAATTTATGTGCACTTGCGTTTTGCCTGCATGTATGTCTGTGTGAGGGTGTCATATCCCTTAGAGCAGGGATTGCAGACATTGGTGAGCTGCCATGTAGGTGGTAGGGATTGAACCCTGGTGCCCTGGAAGAGCAGCCAGTGCTCTTAACTGCTGAGCCATCTCTCCAGGATTCTACTTTGAACTTTGACTTTGATAAGGGGTGATGTTGTGGTTCACAATTTTATTCTAGACTACCAGATTCGTCAACTTTGTTTACAGAACAAGATACCTCAGAAGCCCCTGAGCTACCTGGACCTTGTATTCATGACACTTTTCTTCCCTGCTGCCTATTCTTCACCAAAATATTCTTCTTCGGTCTCATATCTTTCACAATTATTTTCAGATTGCTATCACAATAAATATTTGGAGTTGGGGTGGGGTGCGGAGGTGGTTCAGCGGGGAAAAATTGCTTTCTGGATGAGCATTAGGACCTGAGTTGGAACTCCCCCCCACCTTCCCCCACTACTGCACCTAAGTAAAAAGTGGGTGTGGCATCCTGCATCCTTGTAACCCAAGCACTGGGGGAGCAGAGAGAGGATTGTTGAGGCTGGCTTGCTGCCAGCCTAGCTCCAGGTTCAATGACTCAGTCTCAAGGGAACAAGATAAGAGTGACAGACCATCTACTGGAGCAGGGGTACACTCTCAGGGGTCATGTTACCCGAAGGAAACTGACTCTGCCTCCTCCACCAGCGATCAGTTCCCAATCGCTCCTCAGATGGGGTGGAACTTCACAAGGCCCTCCCCAATCTAAGCTGGGATTTTATCTGACTTGATTTTGTGCAGGTCTCACACACTCAGACACAGTGTTCATGCTGTGTGTTCATGTATGCAATGGTCCTGCCATGACCAGAAAACACCATTTCTCTGCAGTTAACCACTGCCTCTGACTCCTAAAATCTTTCTCCCCTTTCTCCTGGACAATTCCCGAGCCTCTGCAGGGAGGGTATTGTTGACATGGGCATGGCAGTATCAAGGACCTAATGCCTCAGACCCACCGGCCCTGGCAAAGCTGTCCTTGTTGGGTCAGGCTTGGAATGGCAAAGCCTTCCTCCGGTCCGAGTGTGAATGCTGCCGGTGTGTGCAAACCAGCAACCACAGCTTCCTCCTTTAGGATGTTCACAGCCTGAGACTGCTCTCCTACACACACCTCCTGCAAGATTAGCTAACTCCTTCCCTCTGTGTTGTATGTAATAAACTCACTGAGGGTTTGACTCACATAGTTGGTATGACTCCACCACAGTATGCACAGCCCGCCTGTAACTGTGTCTGGTTTTATTTCTTTCTTTTTTTTTCTTTCATTTCTTGCCACCTCCGGTCGGGTCAAATCCCAGCCAGCCATCCTGGAGCTAGCATGTATTAATCACTGTCTATTGCAAAAAGAAGCTTCTCTGGTGGGGCCTGAGACATGCGCTAATCTACAGGTGTGGGGAGAAGCCAATAGGAGTTTGTTTACTACTATGTACATTTAGTTCAATATTAATAGTAGATTCTCCCCTAGGGCATATGAGATAGCCAGCTGTGGACTGCTGGCCTAGTTTCCATCTTATAAATTCCATCAGAAAGTGGTTGGTTAGTCCCATAACATTCCTCCTACTATTTCACCAGTGGGAATACCTTGCCAAGACAATCATTTCTGTTCTGGTTCATAGTTCTCAAGGTTCATAGCTGGATAAAACTATTGATTACTTTTATTCCCTGTTAGCATGCATAGAAACCTCCAGCACTGTGAAAACTAGCCAGTAGGGGTGAAACTTCTAGGTCCCTATCAGATTCATCTCTCTAAGTCCTATAACTCAAGTATGTGTGGTCTTCAGCAATATGATCTTACCATCCATCAATTTCTGGAGGGTAATCAAGAAAAAGATATACCATATGATCCAGCTATACAACTCCTGGGCATATTTGCAAAAGACTATTTTTTTTTTACCACAGAGATACTTGCTTATCCATGTTTGTTACTGCTCTATTCACAATAGCCAGGAAATGGAACTAGCCTAGATGCCCATCAGCTAATGAGTAATGGTGAATCACGGTGGGATATTATTCTGCTTTGAAAAAACAAAATTATGAAATTCACAGGTAAATGTACAGAACTGAAAATAATTGTTCTGAGTGAGGTAACCCCGACCCAGAAAGACAGATGTGACGTATTCTCTTTCAAATGTGGATGTCACCTTCAAATCCTTAGATATGTATGTTTAAACTGGAGTTCCCATTGTGAGCTGGCCAGTTTTATGTCAACTTGACACAAGCTAGCATCCTCAGAGAGAAGGGAGCCTCAATTGAGAAAAGGCCTCCATGACATCTAGGATGTAGACAAGCCTGTAGAACATTTTCTTAATTAGTGATTGATGGGGGAGGGCCCAGCCCATATGGGTGGTGCCATCTCTGGGCTGGTGGTCCTGGGTTCTATAAGAAAGCAGGCTGAGCAAGTCATGAAGAGAACGCTAGTAAGTAGCACTCCTCCATGGCCTCTGCATCAGCTCCCGCCTCTAGGTTCCTGCCCTGCTTGAGTTCCTATCCTGACTTCCTTTGATGATAAGCTGTGACGGAAGTGTAAACAGTATAAACCCTTTCCTCCCTAAGTTAGTTTCATTGTGGTGTTTCATCAGGGTAATGGTAACCTGATTACCCCAACTAAGACACCCAAGGAAACTACTAAGGCTCCATAGGGGAAGGTTTGAGCAAAGTACACAAGTAGATAGGGACATAAAACCCAAGAGGGGGGTGGGGATAATGGGACAGGAAGGTTCAAATAGGGTGGAGGATGGAAAGGCATGGTAGAGGAGTATTGAGAGAGATAGCTAATGTTTAAGACCCCGTTGAAAAGCCGAATGTAGCCGGGCGGTGGTGGCGCACGCCTTTAATCCCAGCACTTGGGAGGCAGAGGCAGGAGGATCTTTGTGAGTTCAAGGCCAGCCTGGTCTACAAAGTGAGTCCAGGACAGCCAAGGATACACAGAGAAACCCTGTCTCGAAAAACCAAAAAAAAAAAAAAAAAAAAAGAAAAGCCGAATGGAGCCAAACATAGTGGAGTACGCCTTTAATTCTAGCAGAGGCAGGTGGATCTCTGTGAGTTTGAGGTCAGCCTAGTCTACACAGTGAGTTCCAGGACAGCCAGAGTTACACAGTGAAGCCCTGTTAAAGTAGAAGGAGAAGAAGAGGAGGAGGAGGAAGAAGAGAGAAAGAAAGAACTGAATGGAAACCTTCTACTATAGAAGCTTACACACACAACACACACACCATGCACAACACACACACACACACACACACACACACACACACACACACTTCAAATGGAATCTCTATATAACAAGGAGATAATGCCTCCCTTAGACACCATAAGCTGTCAAATAAAATCCCCAAGGCCAGACTTGGGGTACCTCTTTTTGAGTTGTTGATCAAAGGGGTACCATGGGCCCCCAAATTAAAGTTATTATCATGTTGTACTTTTATAGTCTACTCCATCATCCACTGTAATATTTTAATGAGGGTTTTGAATGTGGAGAGCAGCTTGCTCAAGCTCCACTTGGAGCTTCATCTGGGATCAGTGAGTCCTCTTTTTCTCCAGACCCTCAGCCAGTTTTCCCTGAATTGTTTTGTGGTTGCTGGTGGTTAAATATAATCTGAATTATTTAAAGTTGCATAACAAATTGGCAAATAATTTGATCATGTTCAAATCTAACTGCCATCCCATAAGGGAGTGATTTCATAATTCTATCAAAAATGCAATTGGTTTTGCTGAAAGCGATTTCTCTTATGGACACATTGCTTATTTCATATTACAATTCCCTTAGCCTTTTAATTTTTGCATTCTCCATGTTTCTGGCACGGTGGTGGTGCTGAAGTTAGATGACTGGTTATGGCCGTCCATCACATCTTTGTATGATGATGAGTGAGAACAGCTGAAAGACTGGAGGTGCCTTCGTGTCCACCTGAATGTTACGTGTAGAGGGTGTTTGTAAAACGTCCTAATGGCCACCAGCATTTGGATGTATGGTTTTCTCTGGAAGCTGCATGGAGTTGACACTGGACTTGAACCCAATCTCCACCTGTAGAAATTCAATGCAGTCTGTTGCTTTGGTTCCCAGTAGTAATCCACTAGGCTTTGCTGCTAACATTGCTGGGCCACTGGGATCTCCCCTGTTGTAACTCTGAGTGCCTCACCTGATCTCACTGTTGTAACTGTGGGTGCCTTCCTTTCATGAGACTTGTTGCTGTTCTATCCCACCAGGCAAGGTGCATGGTAACTAAATTGTCTTTTTTTTTTTTTTTTTGGTTCTGGTGTTTAGAGGCCTAATCCCATGTGACAATAAGGATTCCAAACTCTCTTTTACTTAGTTACTCTCTCTCTCCCTTCTGTCTTCATTCACCTCCTCCCTCCAGGGACAGGGCTTGAGAAAGGCTCAAAGTATCACAGGCAGTGGGTTATTGGGCCTGACACTCCTAGTCAGCTTTCTCCTGAGGAACAGCTTTGTGGGTTTCTTAGGGATAGCCCCAGTGGACACATCCCTTTCTAATGATCCTCTGCCCTTCGCTGCAGTGGGTTACATAAAGAGGAGCCATTGTCTCTGCTGTAAACTTCCGGAGAACAGATTTTCTTTTTAAGCCCCAGGCCAGCTCCCTCACCCCCTCCCCACATAAGGCAGTTCGCTTGTGGTGCATAAGAAGCATATACATCGGGGCTGGAGCGATGGCTCTGTGATTAAGAGCACTGACTGCTTTTCCAGAGGTCCTGAGTTCAATTCCCAGCACCCACATGGCAGCTTAGAATCATCCATATCAGTAATGTCCTGGGATCCAATGGCCTCTTCTGATGTGCAGAGGGTACATGCAGACAAAACATCCATACACATAAAATGCATAGATAAATAAACCTTAAGAAGTGTTCATATTGCTCCACTGACAGGTGCCACCCACTGTAGCTTGTCCTCTCAGCTCCCCTCTCTCAGCCTGGCTGCTTTAGGCTAATCTGGTCATGGTTTCTCACATAGCACACAGACCCCCCTGATTCCAGCGATGCCAAGCAAACTCTCTATACAAAGCCCCCTTTGCCTGGTGAGAGGTGAAGGACAGTCCCCAGGGCAAGTGAGAGAAGGGTGTAGCATCTCGGGAACTCTGCACCGTGCACCAACTTGGAGACAGGAAAGACAGTCTCAGTGTTGCCTAGAATCTCCCACTGGGGTCTGACACCCCACTTCAGAGTGCGCTGCTGTCAACAAATGTCACAGGCCAGCTCACTTACAAGGAATGGAATATATAATTAGTTCATGGTTCTGGAGGCTGAGAAATTCAAAATTCACGAGTCAGCATCTGCCTGGGGTCGTCTTCTAGCTTCACCCCTGAAGGGCAAAGAAGGGGTATGAGGGGAGAGACGCAAATGCCTGCTTTGACAGGACTCTACTCCCATACAATTAAACCATTCCCACGATTGCAACCTTAACTCCCTCACAAGGGAGATGCCTTGTGGCCTACCATTTGTTCTTGATGTCTCTCTTTCATACAGTTGACCTCTCTTGTTATAGTTTTGGTTTTAGAGACAGGGTTTCTCTGTGCAGCCCTGACTGTCCTGGACTCACTCTGTAGACTAGGCTGGCCTTGAACTCACCGAGATCCACCTGCCTCTCTGCCTCCTGAGTGCTGGGATTAAAGGCGTGCGCCACCACCCCCTGCTGACAGTTGACTTTTTAACCTAATGCTAAGCCTCTGTATTTTAATAAGGGACATTTAACTCATTTATCATGGCGGTTGGCTTACCCCTTCATTTTCTGTTCTCCTTGCTTTCTCACTACTTAGCTCCTCTCTTTCTCTGTCTCCCTCCCCATGTCCCACTCTCTTCCTCCCTTTCTCCCTCCTGCCCTGAATGAATTATTTGAAGGGTTTTTTTTAATGTTTTTTTCCTCAACACAATTTGAAAACTGTGCACCTTATTTTTCTTTGCAATCGTTTATTATTGTTGTTATTGTTTTTCGAGACAGGGTTTCTCTGTGCAGCTCTGGCTGTCCTGGGCTCACTCTGTAGACCAGGCTGGCCTCGACCTGCCTCTGTCTCCTGAGTGCTGGAATTAAATGCATGTATGCACTACCATACTTCCATGTCTGCTCAGTTGTGGGTTTGTGGGGGGGATTGTTTTGTTTTAGTTCACATCTAAAAACATCTAGCATCATCTATATGCCCTAAATAATTTAAGAAGTGTGATGAGATTTTACTCTTCTCTGTGCTCAAAAACTCTGCCATCATACATGCGCATCTAAATTTTCTTGGATTTTCACTAGCAATCATTATATGGCTTTTATAGCCCATGTCAGCTTCCAGGCTATCAGATCAATTTTATAATGTTGTTTTCATAGGTAGATTCTGAGTGTTCGGGCATCTTCATTTCGAATCTATCTGCTTTTTCTTTGCCTCAATGGTTTTCTAGCACCATAGCTAAGCCTTAGCTGCTTGCCTGCCCACGCTCTCCATACCAGGCTTGGACGGACCCTTTTTCACCTCCCCTTGTTTCTAGACCTGCTCCAGTCTGATGTGGTCCTGACCACTTTCTGGGAGGGCCTACACCTCTCCTCTAACCTTATTATTTCTCTCCTCAGTGCTTCTTGTACTTATTTAATGGCTTCAACTGGGATTCCCGAAAGTAGGAAGTTTATTTGTTCCATTGTATCCATTAAGCAGTTCGCTCTCTAAACTCACAGTGTTGAGCCTCCAGCCTCAGTCATTGTCCCCTGGTGAAGCAGGCAGTCACTTTGTCCATTGTACACCAAGGTTGCTTGTCCTACTCCATGGCCAGTCAGGTGAGACTCCACTATGTCTTTGGCAGGCTAAGGATTCCCCAGACCACAGAAGATGGTCTTTTAGGGTTCGCCAACCTCGTGCTCTGGCACCCTCTGGTGGCCATTGCCAGGCCTGCACTGTCAGCAATGAGTTCTACACCCTGCTGGTCTTGAAAAGCATCCCTTTCTCCTGGAAACAAACCAACCCTGGGAGCAAACATGGGAACTGAAAAGAACTCAGTTCTCCCTGCTGGTGACATCTACCCATGCACAGGTCACCCCCCTCGCCTAAATGTTCAGAGGCAACTTCACAGACAAAAGGTTTAAGACTTGGGGCTTGCCCAGGGACTGAGAGAAGGCAGCATATGTTGCCTTTAGCGAGGACTCACCCTTCTTTAAGGATCTAGCCTGGCATTCGGACACACGCAGTGCTGACAGAGACCCTTTCTTCTGCGCAGGTAATTGCAGACGCAGATATATCCACCAGGAGATGAGTCTGCACCTTGTCTGAAACCCTGATGAATGCTAGGAGAGAGGAACAGAGGTTGGTATCACCTCCAACACTGCCTGTCTCCCTCTTCTCCTGACCACATCTCCTTCAGAAATGTCCACACAGCTCGGAGACACTGTTAGTTTCCTTTCTGTTACTGTAACAAAGTACCCGGTGACATCAACCTACAAAGAGCTGATTAGCGGACACTTTGCTTTGGAGCCTGGAGTGAGGCAACACACCACAGTGGAAGCAAAAACACCTAGACCCAGTGAATGGCTTACAGAGAAAGACAGACATACATACAGACAGGCAGGCAGGCAGGCAGGCAGGCAGAGAGTACCCACGTGTTGTACCATCTCCACCAGTTCAGCTGAGACTTCTTGCAAAAGGTAATCACAGCTGGGCTTGTTGAGTGTTGACATTCCCCCATCAAGGAGGGGCCAAGGAGGGTCACGGGACTCTCACCTGACTATCCAGCCACTCTTCCCAACCAATTGTATACAACTGCATGCCCTAGTTGCTCTTGACTTTGGGGTCCTGGGGAGACACTAGAGTATACAAGCTGGGGAAGTCTGAGGAAAGGAAGCCCCCCCTTTCTCAGTTCTGAGGGAAGCCATCATACATGTAGGCTGGGGACTTCCTAGTGAGGATGTTTTGGGGGTCATCCACATTCCCATCAGTAACCCCTCATCTACAATGAATTCTTCAGTTCTCTAGGAGGAGCTTTGTTGGAACCAAACTTTGGTTGACATTGGGACATTAAAAAAAGTTGATAGCTATTGCCTGGTCTCCCCAAACCTGGGAGAAAATTCTCCCAATATCATCACATGCTCCACTTGAGACCAACCAGCAGCAATTTGAGACTCTGAAATGCCCTTCCCCTAGACCAACTGTCTTAGTTAGGGTTTTATTGCTGTAAGGAGACACCATGACCACAGCAACTCTTATAAAGGAAAACTTTTAATTGGGGCTGGCTTACAGTTCAGAGGTTTAGACCATTATCTTTATGGCCAGAAGCATGGCACAGTGTAGGTGGGCATGGTGCTGGGGAGGCAGCTGAGAGAGAGTTCTACATCTGGATCTGCAGGGGCAGCAAGGAAATGGCTATCTCACAGGGCATGGCTTGAGCATGAGACCTCAAAGCCTGCCCCAGTGGCCACTTCCTCCATAAAGGCCACACCAACTCCAACAAAGCCTCATCTCCTAATAGTGCCATTCCCCATGGGCCTGTGTGGGCCATTTTTCTTCAAACCACAACATCAGCCATCCTCCAGGGCCTGCTCTTGCATCTTCACCTCATCTGTCTTGCTGAGAGTGTGTCTGGATTGTCACCACACTTTCTTCCTCAGGCTTATGTCTTTAGGATTAAGAGGTGGCCATGGGTTGGCTGCTGGGCAGTGGGAGAAAAGCTCAGACAAGAGAGCTGGGATGTCCTTAGTGCCATGTATCACCCCCTTGAGCTGCATAGCAGAGTCAAGGGGTCTCCATTTGAGGAATTGTTGCAGGGAAAGTTCTAGTGAAAAGTTATTGTAGATCAGGAAAGTGAAAAATATGTAATATTTTTGGCTACCTAGAGGGCAGTTATAGACACCCAGTTCAGTGGCAGAGATGTGGGGTAGGACAGTCTATTATTTCTAACACTAAGTCTGAGCCGCCACACGCACTAGCTACCTGAGTGAATAAATACTCAGAATGCCACAGGAAGTGTGAAGTGGGAGAGAGAAAAAGAATGCTGGGGAGAGGGGCACGAAAAAAGGAAGTCATGTAGCCAAGAGAAGGGCTATGAAAGCCACAGAAGAAAGAGCTAAGAGTGAGGAACTCAGAGAAGTCCAGAGAGACAGCTACAGAGAGCTGAGTGGCTTGTGAGCAAGCCATGCAAATGCCTTCGGGCTTCGATGGTCACAGCTGTTTCCTGTTTGCCTCTGCTTAGTTTTTAATAACGAAGTCACCCTAGAGCCCTGTGCTCGCTCCTCTCCCCCAGCGGCCAGTAGTTCACCTGAATTACCCGAGCCCAGATCCGCAGAGGCACCTAAAGATCTCCCTCTTTCACCCACATTGCTGTGAATGTGCCCATGTGATACGTAAGTTCTGGCTTTAGAAATAATCCTATTTAGCACAGTTTTAGTTTTTAGAACGTTTGCAAATCACTACAGTTCTGCACATTTTCTCACCAGCTTCCCTTTCCACTAACATTTGACATTGCATAGCTCATTTGTTATAACTGGTAAACAAGTATTGATATCATTTTATAGTTAGTACACATAATATTTCATTATAATATAATATATATTACATAAAACATACAGCATATAATTATAAAATATAGTTAGTGTGCAAATTATATATGTACTGTATAATTAAATAGTAGTTTATCATATGGGTATATATGAGGTAGATTCTGAACATGAGAGGAAACATTTGATAACTGCCTTTCTCAGTGTAGCTTATTTCACTTATCATGATGATATCCAATTCCGTCTACTTTCCTGTAAATGGTATAATTTCATTCTTCTTTGTGGCTGACTAAAACTCCATTGTGTAGATATACCCCATTTTCCGTATCCATTCATAAGCTGATAGGTATGTAGATTGTGTCATATCTTAGCTATCCTGAATAATGCAGGATTAACTTGGGTGTGCAAGTGTCTCTGTTGTGTGGACTTAGATCACCTCAAGAATTTTTCATATTTCTCGGCTGTAAGACCATGACGTATTCCAGGTTGTATTCTTGGAAGGACTCACTGTTCACTGCACCTGGGAGTATACTTCTGAAGCAGTGAGGTATCTGTATAACTTATGGGCAGTGCTTTTGCATAAGATATGTATATATTCTCTCCTATTTACTTAAATATTCACCTTTTTGTATTGGTGTGAATTCATGGACATTTGTTTTATATGTTGGGTTATAACTCAATATTATGCTATTTATTTTGCTCCACTGTTCCAGTTTGGACCACTTCCTCTTGGACTCACTATTCCTTGACATATTCCATTGTGCTTTTGACTGAAGGACTACCTTACCTTCTGGCACCGCCAGATGCTGCATGTGGCCCTGGCCTTAGCTTTACAAGCAACCATTTGCACAAGGAACCTTGGTTCCTTTTATCAGAGAATGATCCTAGGAATTAAGATCTGCCAGGTGTGCTAACTGCTACTAGGTTTTTTCCACCTCTAGATCTTTTCTGTTGACTGGGTGAGGAAATATATGGGTGTGATACACTTGCTTACATGAACATATTTATAAATATTTCCATAGACATCCACTTGTGTATGCATTAGCTGAAATATGAGTCCATACAGGTGCTACTAGCTCCAGTCTCTGATCGTAGGAACCATCTAGTCTTGCCTCCTTGCTGTCTCTGCCTCCCTCTTCATCAGTCAGAAACCTGCTTTCCAGTGCTAACCACCCATTTACTTAATTCCAGGGTACATTTGTACCAATATCAGAGTTGTTTACATACCACCATGAGAAAAAGTTACCAACTTGATTACTTCTAGTCTCAGTCTTTACTCATTCCAAAGTTAGGGGAACACCTCCTTTCTCCCTGGTTCCCAAAATGCACTATATTCTTTTCTCACAGCCTGCCTTCCAAAATAGACCTTTGTTATCTCCAATCAGTAAGAGATTTTTAAAATGACTTCTTTTAGTTTTGGGGGTCATAATCATTCCTCCTTCCCTTTCCTCTCTCCAAATTCTCATATACCTGTCATTGCTCTCTTTCAAATTCATGGTCTTTTTTTTCATTGATTGTTGTTACATAAACACATATGTGTGTACATACCTGTATATTCCTAAATATAACCTGATTAATTGTATAATGTTGCTTGAATGTATGTTTTCAAGGCTGACCACTTGATACTGAATAGCCAATTGGTGTGAAAAGAGTATATGATCATTTAAATTGCTATGCTAACATTGGATCTTTGTGCTAACTTTTTTTTTTTAAGACTTGTTTTTATGTATGTGATTGTGATGGTGGTAGTGGTCAGTGCTGGTGGCAATAGAGGCCACAAGATGGTTTTGGATCCCATGGAGATAGAGTTACAGGCAGTTGGGAACTAAACTCTGGCCTCTGAAAGAACAGCAAGTATTCTCAACCTCTCAGCTGTATCTCCAGCCCCAAGTCCTGTTAACTTTAGCAAGTTATAAATTCAGCTATTGTTGCACATATAATCATTTCCACTTTCAAAAATCCTTTATGTTTCACCTACTCAGCCCTAACTACTCTAAAGCCTGTGGCAACCACTGACCGGGCTACCATCTGCACAGATTTACTTTTTCGGGATGTCTCAGACAGAAGTGAATTACACATTGCATAGTATTTTTCAAACTAGCTTCTTTTTTCTTGGTAATTGTAAAATTTACCAGGTTTTCTGTTTTGTTTTTGTTTTTTGTTTGTTTTTATTTTGGATTTTGTAGTTGATATCACATTCATTCTGATGGTTAAACAGTTTTCTGCCACAAGGATGTACTATAAGTTTGTTTATGCTGCCGAAGGACATACTTATTGATTACTCTGCTTGAAAGTTATGAATGAAACTGCTATGAATTTCTTTTGGGGCCTTGTGTGGATATAAGTTTACAAATTAGAATGACACATACTTAAGAGCACAACTGCTGGACAAAATGGTGAGATTAGATTCCCCACTCTTTTTTTTTTTAAGAACGTGTTAAAACTTGGGACTTGCAGATGAAGTAGACTACTGGAGACTGGCCCCGTGAAAGTCAATGAGGAAGAGAGAGAGAAAGTAAAAACAGAAACAAAACAAAACAAAATGTTCTTCTCCAAAAAGAGAAACAGAGAAAGAGCTTCAAAACTCACAGGGGAAATGAAAGTCACCTGACAAGAACGGAGGAAAGACCAGAGACACATGAAGCAGGAAGAACACCACTTCAAACCCTCCACTCATTGGCAGTGGGGAAGAGACTGCAGCTACTTGCAAAAAGCAAGCCCTCAGGACAAACCCACAAGCTTGGAGCCAATCATAGTGTGTGGTTTGAATAGGTATGGCCCCCATAGATCCATGTGTTTGAATACTTGCCCCATTTAGAGTGGCAGTATTAAGAGGTGTGGTTTTATTTGAGGAGGTGTGGCCTTGTTAGAGGAAGTGTGTAACTCTGGAGGTGGGCTTTGAGGTCTTAAATTCTCAAAGTACACACAACATGAAATACACACAGTTCCCTTCTGTTGCCTGCCGATCAAAATGTATAATTCTCAGCTCCTTCTCCAGCACCATGTCTGCTGCAACCTGCCATTCTTCCCACCATGATGATAATGGACTAAACCTCTGAAACTGTAAGCCAGCTCCAGTGAAATATTTTCTTTTATAAGAGTTGCCGAGAAGATGAGCATCGAAGAATCTCCAGTGGGAGATGATTGAATTGGTGGTAAGCCTTTCTCTTGGCAAGAAAAACTCCTTGCTTCAACTGTAGACAGACTGCTGTCCAAAAAGGACAAAACTTGGAAGCAGGTAAGTCGACAGCCTAGCTCTGCCAAGACAGGGTAGGTAAGTCCTTCATAATTCCTGCTCTACAATCGATGTCTGTCAGAGAAACGGGTCCAAATGGCTGAAGATTGATGCTGTAATGTATGGAGAGAAAATGGGAACTGTCCAGGCAGCCACTGGTATGTCATTTCTTAGTTTTGGAAGCTGCAGGCCCTGCACTTCCTATACAATCAGATATATTTATCCCTCTCAGGTCTCTGAGGTGGTTGAAGAATAGATAGCTAGAGTCTCATAGTTAAATTTTGAGTTGTTTAGGAATCAAGAGGGTGTTCTGGATCTAAGAAGATATTTTTAAAATTGTGAGGCAAGTTAGTATGAAAGCTGAGTTAGATATAGAACTTTAAACTCATGGAGATGGTTAGATAGTAGAATGTTAAAGTCAGGTGCCAAATACATATGGACTGGACATTGGGAATGTATGCTAAGCCATATTACTCTCATAATTGTGGCCTATTTATTTCTGTTGTTTTGTATTGTATTTATAGTTATAAGAAAAAGAACCATTTGTTGGACTGAAAGGGAGAGTTTTTTTGGGGAAAAAGTAATACCTTAAACTAAAAAAAAAAAAAAAAAAAAAA
>CAJQZJ010033609.1:148140-178174 GCA_907164525.1 Lophiomys imhausi | reverse complement strand
AGGGTGGGACTGGAGGGGGGAGTAGGGAGGGGATTGTGATTGAGATGTAACTTGAATAAAAAATAAATTATTAAAAAAAGAGAGTTGCTGTGGTGGTGGTGTCTCTTCACAGCAATAAACTCCAAACTAAGACACATAGGTTTTGGTGACACAGTGATTCTTCTCAAAGACAGGTCAACAGTAGAGATTAATCCTTATGACTGTGAGGAGCAGGCTTCATCCTGAGAGACAAGCTATTGTTACAGTCTCAGCTATTCTGGGGGCCTGAAATCATGAGTCAAGTCTCAGTTTAGTTTGCCACAGCTCCAATGTGAGGGAAGGCCAGTGGGGAGGGCGCCGGGGAGAGCCAAACACTGACAGGCCAAAGATATGGACAACAGAAGTTTCCAATCAAGCAAGAACATGAGGAGATATGGCCCTCTGCCACCTGGAGTGTATCTGACCAACTGATAATTATTCTGGAGGCAGATAACCCTAATTCTAATGCCAGTGGGTAGGTCAACCTCAGTGTTGTTCACTGATAGAGCCTAAGAACTCTGGCATTCCAGGGGTGCAGCTACATGTTCGTCATCCCTTTCTGATAAAATCCCTAAGGAAACTTGGAAGAGAAAGACATACGTCATCACAATAAAGGCTATGTATGGGAACTGGAGAGATGACTCAATGGTTAAGAGCAGTGGCTGCTCTTCCAGGTGTCCTGAGTTCAATTCCCAGCAACCATGTGGTAGCTCACAGCCGTCTATAATGTTATCTGGTGCCCTCTACTAGCATTCAGGTGTACATGCAGACAGAGCCCTCATATAAATAAATAATGTATTTAAAAATAAAGGCTATGTATGAAATATCATCCAATGGTATTCTAAATATTGAAATCCTGGGAGAATTGCTTCAAAATCTAGAACAAGGCAAAGGTGTCCAATCTCTCCACTCTTGTTCAATATTGTACTCAAAGTCTTAGCTAGAGTAATAATACAAGAGAAAAAAATAAAAGGGTTAGAAATACAAAGAGAAGAAGTCATATTATCCTAATTTCAGGGTACACCATCCAAGGTTTGATGGACTGAAGACTAAACAAGAATACTCCTGGACCTAATAAACATTCTCAGCATTATAGTAGTATATAACATCAAAATTCATAAATATGTAGTAGCATTTCTGAATACCAACAATGAACTTTTCAAAAATCAGGGGTGGGAATCATATTCATAATAGCATTAATTAATTAATTATAATTCAATTAATTAATTAATAAGACACTTAAGGCTCATTCATCAAGAAGGTAAAAGAACTCAACAATGAAATCTTCCAGGCACTGAAGAAGGAAATTGAAGAAGGCATTAGAGATGGAAAGCTCTCCCATGCTCTTGGGTGGCAGGGTTAGTATTGTAAGCATGGCTAAAGTACTGAGAGTAATCTACAGACTCAATACAATCTCCGTCAAAATTCTAATGATTTTTTTTTTCACAGAGATAGAGAAGAAAATTCTACAATTCATACCAAAAGCACAAAAAAGATCCCCAAGAATCAAGGCTGTTCTTAGCAGAAGCAGTAATGATGGAAGAAGCATCACCTATGATGAGATTTCAAACTATATCACAGAGCCATAGTGTCAACACAAAATCATACGTGCACTGGAATAGAAGAAGCAAGACCCAGAAATAGCCCACACAGTTACTGCCATGTGTGTGTGTGTGTGTGTGTGTGTGTGTGTGGTGGAGAGGGAGAGGGAGAGGGATTCATTTCATACGCTTTGTTCCTTTAGAGAATCCTGACTAATATGTTTGTTCACTAGTTGATGAAATTTTAATGTCTAATTATTAATGTACTGTTTTTTGAAAATTCTGTTCTTTCTTCATTGAATTGACTTTGTATCTTTGTCAAAGCTCAATTTGCCACACTTGTGTTGGTCTCTCTCATTTCCCTGTCCTGTTTCTATTTATGAGTGTGTCTACTTTTTTCACCAGCAGCACACTGGCTGGTCCTGCAGCTTCACCTAGTCTCACAGAAGGAGAACCCTCCTGTCATGTTTGCTTCTCAGTTTTGTGCAGGTTATTTTGTGTCTTACTCCATATCTTGAATGTTATCTTTCTCAGACAAATCAGAATAGAACAACTGCCAAGCATGGTAGATTCTAAACTAGGAAAAATGAATTAAATGTGTTTCAGAGAGAAAACTAAAGATGCATTAGGTGATGAAACATGAAAAGCAACAGGAAGATGTGTTACAGTGATAAGAAGGGACAGAAAGTTTAAGAGGCTTTCTACTCTAAATGAACATGGAAAACGTGGCATTATTGGTGCTATGCCTGTGGTTCATGGGTCCTAGTTCCTAAATATTATTGCCATTCCAAAAATTGAGTCAGCTACATGCTGATTTATAAAACTATTACCCAGACCTCATACAATTCTCTCTCATTAAAGAGGTCAAACTTCCCTAAAATTAATACCCAAAGACTTCCAGATGAACACATTCTCTACAAACAGAAAAACTTAAGATTCGGGATTTCAACTTAACAACAATGTTGGTGAAAGGAATCATCAAACAACAGTCTATTGCATTCCCCCTTAGCTTCACCAGTGAAACATACAATGACATTTTACTTAGTTGAAAAGAAAAATGAAATCATGCAATTTTCAGGAAAATGGATTCATTTGGAAAGTGAATAGATTTTAAAATGCACTTGTTTCTTGTGGCTGATTTTTGCTACTTTGTGGGTTCCTCTTTTTCCCACTCTGTATCCCCCTACATTTCACTCCCTAACCCTAGATAGGAGAGAAATAAGGATAGAGGAGAAAGAGGAAATAGGAAAATCCCTGAATTATTTCTTTCTTCCCGTTTCTTCTTTGACCACTGCTACTAACAAACTACATCCAATCTCCCTAAAAGACCAACAACCACCGACCCTGCCTCTTGGGGTCCCTAGCATTTATGTACCCTCTGAAAAGTTCCCAGAATTCCAAATGTCACACAAGCACAGAAATTATTTGTAACTGGCAAAACCACACTCCTGCTAGAGCACGAGGCAAATCATAGTCAGCTGCTGTGAGCAATCTGAAGCAGACTTATATTCCTACATCCCTACTTGGGATCAAAACTAAAGCACATTCTTAAAATATTTCTGTGTTGTTGTTGTTTTAAAGAAACCAAAATTCCAGGATTCTCAAAAATGTCACTATAGTTTCTAGGAAGAATGGGTGCTGAAGTGACTGAGTGTCTTAGGGTTTCATTGCTGTGGAGAGACACCATGACCGTTATAAACTCTTATAAAGCAAAACATTTAGTTGAGGATGGCTGACCATTTCAGAGGTTTAGTCCATTATTATCATGGCAGGAAGCATGGCAGCATGCAGGTAGACATGGTGCTGGAGAAGGAGCCAAGAGTTCTACACCTTGGCCCACAGGCAGCAGAAGGAGATTGTGTGTCGCACTGGGCATAGCTTGAGCATATATAAGACCTCAAAGCCCTCCCCTACAGTGACACACTTCCTCCAACAAGGCCACACCTACTCCAACAAAGCCACAGCTGCTAGTATACCACTCTTTATGGGGAAAGGATTCAAACGCATGAATCTATCAGGACCATACCACACTGAGGGAATGTTATTTTGATCTGACCCACCCTGACTCCATTTGTGTCTGCTCAGGTGCTTTTCAGCCCCTAACCCCCTAATAGTCATATCCACCTTGGCAACATACTCAGGACTTTCCATGACCTGATCAGATGCACAGCCAAAACATCTGCTCACTATATAGTCAAAGCAAATGTTACAAGGTTCCCCTTACCTACACCTGTGGTTTTGTGGTTCTTGCCTCTGTAACCATGAACTTCGATGCCAAGGGTTTTTCTGAAGCCATAGCTTGCTCTTAGTCACTGGCTTAAATACAAGACCCTAGTTTGGCCTTGTATGTGTGGTGGCCTATAACTTTCTTACCTGGATATGAGGCCTCAGTGAGGTTATCCCACACTTACATGGAATTCAGCCTTGCTCCAGACCTCCCTGGCCAGTGGGGAGGGTTGCAGGAGAGGTGCCCCTGAAAACATGCCAGGGCCCCATTCCTACCACTGAGCCCAAGGAGGTATGGAAAGACTACTATATCCTGGACACCAAAATAGACTGACTCCTTCTGATATTCCTAGGAGGTAAGTCTGTTTATTGAATTCAGCTCTTGATAAGAGGGATTGGCCTCTTGAGGAAGAGACTTTATAGTCTTAGGAGGATAGGTCTCTTCAGAAGCCCTCTTAAGGTTTGGGAAGGAAATGTCTGACAAGGAGCTTTCTCATGACCCATTGGGATGCTGAGAGCAGAAGATCCAGTTGTGCCTTCCATGTGTGTACCAGAGACTGGGGTTTGGAGTGGCTGGACGGCCCAATTGTTGTGTGATTGAAGCATGCATTCTGGACAGATTCTGCCAGGAGAGTATTGGTTTTTTGTTTTGTTGTTATTATTATTGGTGACTTGGTCTCATTGTGCCTCAAGGGCAGGAGACCTGGTCTGCTCTCCATGCTGTTTTTGACTCAGTGCTAACTGGAAGCCAACCCAGGGTGAGTGTTTCACCCTTTAGGGAGACACTCTGCTCTTGTTGCCTGTGTCATATGGTGCTAATCCCTTTTTGGAATTACACTGACAATTCCAGTAAGCTCCAACCGCTGATTCTGTCTGGTTTTCAGTTTGTCTTTCGTCTAAAGGCTCCCCAGCTGCCTCTCCCATTTCCCTCCCAGGCTCCATGTCACTCACTCTCCTCAGTTAGACTCTCCTTCCGAATCATTTCTTCCTGTTTCTTCTTAGCAATCCACTCTCTCCTTCCCAATCGTTTCTTCCTCTGTTTCTCCTTAGCAATCCACTCCTCAGAGTCTCATCTCGATCCCTTTCATCCCTGATGCTCAGCTCCTACTTACAGTCTCTTGAAGAGCCTGGACCTAGTTGACTCCTGCCCCTCTTCTCCTAGAGGCCTCCTCCGTCTGTTTGGGAGTGAGCCATAATGATTTTTGTTGTTGTTGTTTGCTTTGGTTTGTTTCAAGACAGAGTTTGTTTGTGTAGCTCTGACTATCCTGGAACTCATTCTGTAGATCAGGCTGGCTTTGAACTCAGCAATCCACCTGCATCTGCCTCCCAAGTACTGGGATTAAAGGAGCGCACAATCACCACCCGGCTGAGCCCTGCATGACAAGGTCCCAGCCAGGCAGGATGGCCTGTGGTAAAGGGCATATGGTGGTTATGGGAACCACCAGAGTTAGAGCTACAATGTGGGCAGAGGTGGAGCAGCTCCTCCCTTTCCTTATCTCCACTAAGACCCCAGGTAATCGAGCAGCCTTGCTACCTGGTGAGTGCAGAGCCCCACCTCAGAGTGGCTGAAGGGTTTGTGCCCAGTTTTTCTGTACAAGAAAGTACATTTGTTACACAGCCTTGGTAGGAGACTGAAGATGAGAGGTTTGCAGGGTCTTTTCCATTGGGTCTCCATGCCCATTTCCTCTGACTAAGATAGGATATTCTTTCCATTCTTGGGACTACGTTGTGCTATGACTGTGTTCTGCCTTTGTTTCTACCCCACCAAACCTGGACACTCTTGCTTTTGTTTCTACTTTTTAGTTATAGAGAAACAAATGCCTTTTGGGTGTGAATAATATTAAAAACGTATTACCGTATGCTGTTTTTGCTCACAGAAAAGCTGGGTCTGGAAATGAGATTTGGCTTTCCCACTTCAGACCCAAGGCATGTCTATCTCAGGGTTTCTTCTAGATCCCCTAAATTCTGGCTAAGGTGTGGCCAGTTTTAGAGATGGTCCTGCCGGCTGTTGAGAAGAATGTTTATTCTGTATTTGTTGAATATTTTGTATATATTTGTTAAGTCCATTTGATGTATGGTATAGTTTAACCTTGTACTGTTGGTTTTTAGGAGTGCTGAGACTTAGTTGGATGACTTATGTAAAGACATGTAATGTCAATCCAATCAACAAAAATTTAACTTTTTTTTTTTGCTTTAGTCTTGGAAGCACTGAGGGGACATAGGCATCATTCCACACATTTAGGTTGGAGTGTGCATTGCAGTAGCAATTCTAGAGACAACCTGGTGTGATACATTTAGTCACAAAAAACAGAATACCCCCCTCCAAAAAAATAACAAGAGTTAACTACTGAGTCATCTAACTGAAAGTCGAAGCGTCATAGTATCGTACTTAGCTAACTGGTATCATTAGTGCTTTCTCATCTGAGTGGAAATCGTTCTCCATAAGGAAGCCTCCTCATGAGGAGATCTTGCATGAATACAACCATGAGTTCAGCAGGGGGAAAACTCCTTGAACTTATTCAGTGACCATCACTGAACTCCAGAACATTCTAAGTACTGAAACAAAAAACTGAGTAAAGAAACATTGGAACTAAATGACCTTCTAAATCAAATGGATCTACCTTACCTTTATAGAACATTCCACCTAAACACTAAAGGTTTTGCATTCTTCCCTGAACTCTACAGTACTCTCTCCAAAAGAAATCACATGTTGGAACACACACACACACACACACACACACACACACACACACACACACACACCCCTCAAAAAACACAGGAAAATTGAATTTTATCTAACCACAATGGAATAAAGCTATATATCAACAGCAAGAGAAACAACAGAAAATACACAGTCACGGAGATTAAAAAACACACTTTTGAATGATGAATGGATCATTGAATAAGTAAGAAATTAAAAGAAACATTTCTAGAATGTAATGAAAATGAAAACATGACATACCAAAACCCTTGGGATACAATAAAGACAATCTTATCAGGGAAATTTATAGTGGTAAGTGCCTAAATTAAGAATCATAGGGGCTGGAGAGATGGCTCAGAGGTTAAGAGCACTGGCTGCTCTTCCAGAAGTCCTGAGTTCAATTCCTAGCAACCACATGGTGGCTCACAAACATCTACAATGAAATTTGGTGCCCTCTTCTGGCCTGAAGGCATACCCACAGACAGAGCACTGTATACATAAAAATAAATAAATAAATCTTTAAAAAAATAAAGAATCATAGAGATCACAGTGATGTACCTTAAGCTATTAGAAAACAAACAACCCAAATCCCAAAACAGTAGAATGCATGGATTAAATGCATTAGTGACTGTGGTGGTTTGTAAGAAAATGGCCCCCATAGGCCCATAGGGAATGGCACTATTAGGAGGCGTGGCCTTGTCTGATTAGGTGTGTCCTTGTTGAAGGAAGTATATCACTAGGGGTAGGCTTTGGGGTTTCAAATGCTCAAATCAAGCCCAGTGATCACTCTCTTTTCTTGCCTCCTGTGGATCTGGATGTAGAGCACTCTGTCCCTTCTCTAGCATCATGTCTGCCTGTGTACTGTCTTGCTCCTCCCTCATGATGACAATGAACTGAATTTCTGAACTCTAAGGCAGTTCCAATTAAATGTTTTCCTTTATTAGAGTTGCTGTGGTCATGGCGTCTCTTCACAGTAATAGAAACCCTAACTAATTAAGACAGTGATTAACTCCAAATCACCAATAATGCATCAGTGTCATATTAAGGAAGGAAATAAAAGCACTTCCCTTTGGGGTCTGTGCTAGCTCATTTGATGTCCACTTGACACAGCTAGAGTTGTCTGAAAGGAGGGAACCTCAATTGAGAAAATGTCTCCATAAAAATCTGGCAGTGGGGCATTTTTTAAATTAGGGATTGATGGGGGAGGGCCAGGGCCTAGCCCATTGTGAGTGGTGCCATCCCTGGGGTGGTGGTCCTGAGCTCTATAAGAAAGCAGGCTGAGCAAGAATGGGAAGTAAGCCAATAAGCGGCACCCTTCCATGGCCTCTGCATCAGCTCCTGCCTCCAGGTTCCTGTCCTGTGTGAGTTCCTGTCCTGTGTGAGTTCTGTCCTGTGTGAGTTCCTGTCCTGACTTTCTTCAGTGATGGACTACTACATGGAACTATAAGCCAAATAAACCCTTTCTTCCCCAACTGGCTTTTGGTCGTGGTGTTTCAGCACAGCAATACAAATCCAAGAAAGAGTCATTTAACCAAAAGTGAGTCCAGATTTGAATTTTCTCCATACCCCCCGTGTTTCCTGCCCTCCACTTGTCTGTTGCATGCAAATGTGCCCCTGAAGGCTGCCTTGTGACTCTGTTCCTTGGCTTGGTCTTTATTGAATATTGTTATTCAGATGTTTCCAGGCAAGGTCAGTCCTTGTGATTGTATACAGCTTGAACTCAGGTGAATTTTGCTCATGTTTCCTTGCTTAACCCTCAGAATATAAATTGTCTGATGCTCTAAATAAAGTGAGTTCATTGCATGAGACTGTAATCTGCCTCATGTATAGGCTTCATCCTCCTAGGTCCCACCACCTTCAGAGTGCTGATGCATGGGAGGCCATGGTGCTGAGAGTAAGTGGCTGTCCCGTGCTCAGTCTTAAACAGGGCAACCATATCACCCCCTTCTAGGTTTGTTGAACATTGTGGATGTTCGGGCAGATGTTGCAGAATTTTTGATCACACTGTGAACCCCAAGAAACTACAAAAGCCTGTTTTTAATTGTGGGATGGCTCAGCCTTTAATCCTGGAACTTTTTGTTTATTGGTTATGGTGTAGCTCAGCTCTAAGCACACACATTTAATCCTAGAACTTTCTGTGCACAGGATTAAATAAAGTTCACCCTAGGTCAAGAGGCAGAGCAAGAAACCAACTGACAGGGTTTAAACAGAGAGGAGGGACATTGGACTGAGGGGTATTTAAGACTTCATAGAGACCCTTCTCTATGAGTTGGGAGTTCTTCTTCCTTCAGAGTTCTTCCTTTGGATTTTCTCCCTTGGGGTTTTTTTTTTTTTCCTTCTAGGCTTCTTCCTCTAGGTTCTGAGCTTTTTTTAGGTTTGGGCTTTTGACTTTTTAGCTTAGGGCTTTTAGCCTGTTCCTTCTGGGACCTTGGGGGAGAGGAATGTCAGCTGAGTGCTTTCTCTGCCTCTCTGAGCTAGCAGGTTTTCACCTTAGCATCTGCCTTCTGAGTCTTCATTTGTAAAATCAAATGACTGGGATATTTCAGTTTTTGAAAACATCAGGCAGAAGAATGTAAGAGCCAGGAGTGAAACCCTCATTCATGTGCATGATATGAGTATTACATGCACAAATTCCCAACAGCTATGATTGCTTGCATAGATCGTGCACAAGACTGAGCCACTGAGAGCAGCTAATGGTAGTGGTGGGCTACTGGAGAAGAGGAAGTTTGTCTTTGGTGATGTAACCACTATTGAGATACCCATGCTCCATGGATACCATTAAGCCTACATCCATTCAAATGGCCCCAGTTGAACCCAGTGGGTCACAAAGCAAAAATAAAAACCAAACAAAAAGGCATGAAAGTGGGATGGGGCCTGGTAGCAGGAGGGGAAGAGATGGTGGGAGTGGGAATGATGAGTGTGACCAGAACGTATTAGGTACATGCAGGAAACTGTTGAATAAATGAAGAAAATAACACACGATCAGGCAAACAAACATTCCTGTCATTCCCAAGTGGCTGTGGCCCAGATGCTATGACTGGAAATGACTTAAAGGGGCTGCGAGGCCCCTTTAGGTAAATATTCTCATAAGCTTATGGGAAGAAAGGACTTTGAGATATGACTTGATATTATTTCTCTTACATTTCTTTCCCAAACAGATTTGCAGAAAAATGAAACTCGAGATCAGACTGGCTTGTCTGAGTGGAGCTCATCAGCTCAAGCATCTTCTCCAATAACATGGATGCCCTCCTCAAATGGGACTTCCTCAAACTCCTTCCCTTGGAGTTTAGTTTCTGTTTGTTAAAGTCTCTTGATCTCTACATTACACCCACATACCGACTTGTCTCTGAGCAATGGAAGTTGGTGGTAAGTATACTGGAGGCGTGACAGACTGCATGTGGAAATTTTGGTGGCAGGACATTTCGTTCAAGACATTTTTCACTGGAAGGGGTTTATCTGAAGACTGTTTCAAGAGTGAAACAACTGGAGGTTATAAAGCCTTTGAAATCTTATCATTAACTGGACACAGTACCAGGGTAGACACTTTGATACAAAGGAGGGCTTCTCTGTACAGGGTCAGGTGACTTGTCTGCAAGGACCAGAGATAGAAGCAAAGGGGAGTTTATTTATGGCATCCAGAACCACACTTGAATAGCTGTGAGATCTGATGAGCAGAAGCTTGTTAGGCAACCTTGGGCAACACTGTGGCCTGCTGATAGAGTGCTGGGAGGACCCAGCACTTCCAGGGACACATGGGGATGGGAGGCATTGTTTATCATGGACTACAGTGATGAACTGGGTGTCTAGGTGAGCCAGTATGCTAACCTGGCACATGGACCAGATGACCAAGGTAGTTTTGTGGAGACATAGTCAAATCTCTTTTGCATATCTTGAGAATATATCTGCTGATGTGTGGAGAATATGATTAAGATTTGTCCAGTTGAGAAACCAACTACCAGTGCTGGAAGACTTTGGTTCTCAGGACAGGAGTATCTGCCTGCAGCCAAGATTTCATTCTGATGGAAAGAGCGTTGTCTGTAGTTCAATAGTTGGTCATTTCCAGTGGGTTTTGGTTGTTTGTTATATTCTCAGGGTAATCAAGGCACTTGACATAGCAAACTGGCCTTGCTTGCCTTTGAAAATGTCTTTGCCCTGCTGTTTGACAATTGTTAACTCTACATCATGCCTAACATACCCAGAACCCAGTTATTGCTGGCCTTTGCCAGAGTGTAGGGCATCGAAGAGCTTTCTGGCAGGTGATGCACCTTGGATAAATGGAAACACAGGTAAAATGACATAGACTTGATCTTTTCCTTGTAACATTTATTTTCCATATGGACATTGTATATTTGACCACATTTTGTTCATGAGTCTTAACTGTATACCTTTTAAATATGTAAACTTAACTGATGTAAACATGCCATAGAGATTAAATGAAAAACTTCCTGTTATATAGAAACTGAAGAGGAAAAATATGAGGTTATGTGTTCAAAACTGCAAAGGGGTTTAAGCGACAGGGTATTAGAATGGTCCTTTTTTTTTTTCCACTTAGCCAAAGGTTTTTATACTACTACTTCTCCTAATGTGAATTTCATATTTTATTTTAAAGGACAGATTACAGCAATCATTTCTGATAGAACCATCAAGATCTATATGCTGAGCACTCTTCGTCTTCAAAGATGCCACTATGGGGTTATGCTGTGAAGGAAGTTGCCTGGGGAAGTACAACTGTGCGTTTTGAAGACGATATTTTTATATGCACCATTTGCAGTTTTTAGCAAATCTCCTTTTGGGGGACTGGAGAGATAGCTCAGCCCAAGTATTAGCATTTCTCTCATTCCCAGAAGACCTGGGTTTGAGTGCCAGTAATCACAAGGTGGCTCATAAGGGGCTGCAAATCCAGCCCCAGGGCATCTGACACTCTCTTCTGGCCTCCATGGGCACTGCAAGAACGTGGTACCCAGACATATATGCAGGCAAAACACCCATACGCATAAAAATGAGCAAGAAAAATTGGTTTTGTGTAAATACATGCATGTGGTGTGCATGTTTGTGTGTGAGAGAGAAGGTATACATGCCCTACAGTGCACATCTGGAGATCAGAGGGTTAATTCTTGCCTTGCACAGTCTATAGGCAGGGTCTGTTGTCACTGAGAACAAATGGTTGACATGCTAGCTTCAGCAGCTCTCCCATTGGCACTTCTAATCTTACTGTGGGAACACTGGAATTACAGATACCTGCTATGGTGCCCAGCTTTGCATGGGTCCTGGAGATTCGACCTCATGTCCTCATTCTTGTGTGGTAAGTGCTTTACTTAATGAGCCATCTTCCCAGCCCTCATTTGTGTTTTATGATTATAATTAAGTCTAAAATATTAACAAGTATGCCAACCACATGTCCTTTATTTGTCCATTTAATGGTTTATCTTTTAAAACACTGATCCTCTTTTAGACATTTAAAAAATTGAAACATTTTTATCATGCAAACACAGTAAAGAGAATGCTGTATGTAGAAATAGACAGGGTCTCTCTCCTGGGGAGCAACAGTCTGTAACAATGTACTCTTCTATTTAGAGTATTGTGTGGGTGGGAGGTGGATCGGGAGGGGATGAAGGTGGTCAAAGGACAGTTTTAGTTAGGCAGGGTCGTCGTTGCTGGTGCTGTTATACAACACAATGGCTACAGAGTGGATTTTAAACGTTCTGAACACACACACACACACACACACACACATAGTAACACATTTGAAGCAGAAGATCTGGAGTTTGAGGGCAGATTGGTGTGCATGGTGAGATTCTGGCTCAAAAGACAAAAAAGTGTCATCAGCATGCTCAGCCATAGTAACCACTTAGGGTGAAAGGAGCTGATGGCAGGAGTGGCCAGCACTGATTGAAGAAACACACACACACACACACACACACACACAAAAGACTTTTGTATTGTACATCTTTACATAAGGTGCTCTTACCGACACGATTCTCTAGGGTGAATTCAAGAGCCTGACTGTACACAGGAAAGGTAAACTACATCTCTGCTGGATGGTTAACAGTGCCTTTGATTTGACTCTGTCACATGACTGCTTCAACAGGTCTTTAGACTCTCCTGGTCACCAGCCTCAATCGTCTTCATTAGAAGGGAAAGGTCCTTCAGAAGTTTCCTGTCATCAGAGGAAAGTATTTTAACACCTCTAGATCACTGCAAACCACCAAAGCAGAAGACTTTGGGAGAGACAAGGCTGCCGTTCATGCATTCCTAAGGCAGTTATTTATTTACCCAGACCCTTGTAGGTGCTCGGCCCTGTCAAGAGCTCGATGAGACAACATCCCAATCTTCAGTGTGACATGACCAGCATTGAGCGGCCAAACAGCAAGGATGAAGGTGCCAGGGAAGCGACAAAATCGAAAGAGGACAGGGGACGTGGCAGCCAGCAGTCTGGGAGAACGCGGGTGCGGTGGGGGTGGTGATCAGTGATCGGCGGGGCTGTAAGTGGGGAGGGAACAGTGTCAGAAGCCAAGACCCTCGCCTCTCACCCTCACCCCCTACCTTTCCCCACCTGCACAATGTCCCCTGCAGCTTCATACTGCCTGGCAACCACAAAGTTCCGGGTTGGCAGTTACAGATTGATTCAAAGCAGTGTACCGTGTCTTCTGAAGAAAAATGGGTTGGCAGTTACAGATTGATTCAAAGCAGTGTACCGTGTCTTCTGAGAAAAATGGGTAGATCATACAATGTCCAGGGCACAGGCCAAGAAGATTCTTTATTTTCCCACCACCTGGCCCCTCTCACCTCCTCCCCTTGTAAAGCATATTATAAAAAGGCGCTTTGCGCTCAAATACACGGCTCTTGACAAGCAATTGCTTCCTTGAGTCCTTTCCCTCTCTCGCCCATTCTTTTTTCAGGTTGCGGTCCTCCTCGCCCCCACGAATTACTAGGACCCACGGGTCGGGTCACGTGGCGCCCAACGTGGGGCTCGAGGCACGGACCCCTCCGGACGGACTCTCGACGAAGCGTGCACACGACATTAAGATTGAGCGAGACAGCGATCATCACCCGCGACCTGTCGTCCTCGAGTGAGTCTATTTTTCATTTCCATCCCATAAGAATGGGCCATTCTCTATCAAAGGAAGCTTCTTTTGTTAAGGACCTCAAACACACTCAGAGAGAGAGGAATAAGGGTTAAAAAGAAGGATCTTATAAATTTCTTTGTGTTTATTGATAAAAACTGTCCATGGTTTATAATAGATGGTCCTACCATCCATCCCAAAAAGTGCCAAAAGGTAGGTCGTGAATTAAATGAAATAATTAAAAATGAAGACAATACTCCTCTTCCCGCGACAATTTTCTCTTTCTGGGGTATTATTAGGGACATTATTGAAGATGCAGACAAAGATATAGGCAAACGACAGCTTTTGTCTGTTGCTGAGTACTGTTTGTCACAGTCTCGGCCTAGTTCTACCTGCCCATCTCATCAACCCTCTCAGTCTCCATCTCAGACCTCCGTTCCTTTCACTCTTTTTTTTTTTTTTGGTTTTTCGAGACAGGGTTTCTCTGTGTATCCTTGGCTGTCCTGGACTCACTTTGTAGACCAGGCTGGCCTCGAACTCACAAAGATCCGCCTGCCTCTGCCTCCCAAGTGCTGGGATTAAAGGCGTGCACCACCACCGCCCGGCTCCGTTCCTTTCACTCTTATAGACATCCCTCCTGAACAGGACTCCCCTCCTTCTGATCTGCCTCGCCTTTATCCAGATTTGCCTTCTCTCGAGTCTCCTCCCGATTCCTCAGCCTCCTCCTTTTGATTCTCCAGCTGTCTCCGACACGCGGACTCCCTCCTCCACTCACCTTTGCAACCCTGTCCTTCAAAAATCTGCTTCCCTCTGTCCTCCCTGCCTTCCTATTAAACATCATTCTTCTTCTCCTCTGCCACCCTCTCAGCTGACAGCTCTGGCCGCTCTCCCCGACCCAGAGCCTTTGGGCCCCGGTGATGCCGCCTCCCTTGAGGATGAAGCCGCCCGCTATCACAGTCCTGACTGGCCTCCTCTCACGGCACCTTCTGCCTTTCCAACCTTCCCTATCACCTTGCCTAACTCTCTTTCCGATATGCGAGACTGCCTTGCTTCTCAGGTTCGTGAACTGACGGACATCCTTCGCCTCTAAAAACAAGTTTCGCGTCTCTCGGTCCTTTGTTCTTCCTCTGCCCCTCCTCCAGATTCCCTCTACCTAACCTTTCCGGTCACCCGGTCACGGGTCCCTCCCTCGCAGACACCTGCAGCTTCTGATTCCGAGTCCCGACAGACTCCACTGCTTCCCCCAGCCGCTTGGTCCGGTGCTTGGCGTCCCCCCTCCTCCATGCCTGTCGCACCTTCCCCCTCCCACCTTGTGCCTGCTTCCTCTTCTCGTCCCTCTCACAAGCCCTCTCGAACATCCCGTCCCCGCCCGAGACTGAGGCCGATTCCTCTGAGAACGAGCCCAATTCAGAAATTAACAATGAAAGCGATAACGAAGATACAAGTAACCCCACAGTCTTTAAAAAACTCCGTTTTAAACATCTTGAAAAGTTAAATTCGGCCGTTAAAAATTACGGCCCCAACGCTCCCCATACCAGATTTATAATTTTACTTGGGTCATAATCAACCAAGCGGGAGACGTTGTTAATTCCAGCTCCTCGCTTGGAGCCCAGCCTTCATGGCCCTCTCTAGAGGTAGACCTTTGTGCCCTCGCCCTGGGAGCCAGCGCCGATTGGGGAACCCCCTCTCATTTTTGGCCCCAGGATAAGCCAGTTGATACTGCAGACCCCAATTATGATGGCCACCTAGCCAGCTGTAATTCTCATATTAAAAGAGCCTCTTTGGCCGACGATGCGTCTGGCTTTTATGTATGCCCTAGCCCCACTCACAGAGATCGTTCCCAGAACTACAGATGCGGCTATCTTTCTGACTTTTACTGCGCATCCTGGGGCTGTGAGACCACGGGGGATGCATATTGGAAGCCCACCTCCTCCTGGGATTATATTACCCTACAGAGAAAATTTCTTCCTAAGTATTTACAAAATAAATTAAGTACAACCATGCCTGACCCTATAAAATCCCAATGTGGAAATAAGTGGTGTTCCCCCCTCCTCATTTCCTTTACTGAGAAGGGGAAGACAAAGGATTGGACGACCAAAGGATTCCCATGGGACTTGCGTCTGAGAGTGCACTAGTTGGTCACTTGGCTGTTCAGACCCAGGGCTCACCTTTACAATAAAGCTTCTTAAGACCATCCCCAATAAAAATATTGCCGCTGTAGGTCCCAATCCTGTTTTACAACAACCTTCAAAGCCTCTCAATCCAGCCCCCAAAGCCTCCAAACCCACGGTCGCCGCCCCTGGCGCCTTGCCCTCATCCTCTCCCTTGATACCTTTGACCACCATGTTTCAGCCCACTGTTCCCAAAGGCCCTCTCAGTTCTGCTGACCTCATTGTTTCCTTGGTAAATGCTTCTCTTGAAGCTATCCACAACACCAGCAATCCTAATTATCAAGAATGCTGGATTTGCTTTTCACCTACTCCTCCCTTCTACGAGAGAATAGCTATCTTCTCCCCTCCCACCTTCACCAATGATAGTAACAGACTCCTTGGGAGTTCTTCACCTGAAGGAGGTCTTACCCTTAGCTCCATTTCAGGAATAGGCCTCTGTCTCCTAGGACCCTCCATGCTCCCCCCTAGGGACTTGATTCCAGTGTGCAATCAGACACTGATCCTTAATGACACCTTTCAATTCACCCTGGCACCCAACGGTACATATTTCGCCTGTGCTTCTGGCTTGACCCCTCATATACACATTCCCGCCTTTTTATCTTCCAGAGATTACTGTGTAGTTGTTACCATTCTCCCATATTTTCTCATTCATGACCCAGAATCCTTCCTCAACTTCATAGATCGAGGACCCTCTCTGAGAACCAAGAGAGAACCCCTGACTGCCCTCACCTTGTCTGTTGTACTAGGAATCAGTTTTATCGGAGCGGGCACAAGTATCGCTTCCTTGGTGACTTCCAATAATAACTATGCTCATCTCCAATCCCTCATTGACAAAGACTTAAATAATTTGAGGGAAGGAATACAAGACCTTAAGGATTCTGTGGCTTCTCTTTCTGAGGTAGTGTTACAGAACAGGAGAGGACTTGACCTTGTCTTCCTTAAGGAAGGGGGTCTCTGTGTGGCCCTCAGAGAAGAATGTTGCTTTTACTCTGATAAGACAGGCCTTGTTCAAAATAGTCTGGATAAGGTTAAAAAGAGTTTAGAAGAAAGAAAAAGAGCCAGAGAACAACAAGAGTCATGGTATCAAAATTGGTTCTCTACCTCTCCTTGGCTCACCACCCTGTTGCCTAGTATACTAGGACCCCTTGTTGGCATTTTCTTGCTTCTCTCGTTTGGCCCTTGGGCTTTTAACCATCTCATAAGTTTTGTTAAGAACCAGGTTGATTCTGCCATCAAGAAGCCGGTTGAAATTCATTACCATCAACTGAAGACTAAAGAAGATCCTGAAGTGATTCTGCCAGAGACTGGCGCAGCTGCCAGCCCCCCTGCCTCCCCCTATGGCCAACCCTTAGACTTCCACACCCTCAAGAAGGATTCATGGTATGCCTGGCTCTGCCCTCGCTTCTCTCGCTAGGGAGCCTGGCCTCTTGATCACCCCAACAAAAATGGGCCTTTTTCCTAAACTAAAACCTGCCTTTGATATGGCCCTCTATATCAGGAAGTCTTCCTTTATGACAATATTACACCCCAAGCTGACAAACGGCTGATAATTTGGGCAGTCACAAAGGGATTAGGACAGCTGTGAGTTAGCCCGATGACGGGATTATTGTAGGTCCACTTCCCAGGGGCCCACCCAATGCAGCCGAAAAGGAGTGCGTGGTGCTGGGAGTGGGTGCAGCCTACATAGCCTAAGACAGGGCCCTCACCCTCCTCTCACCCACCTCAGGGTCCCTTGACGTTGCCTATCATCACCAGCCTAAAGCCTTCGACCATCAGCGTGACTCGCCTCACACCAATGTCTTGGGGTTGTGAACTTGTCCGAGACCTCCCACGATTAGACCTCCAAAATTCTAAATTCACGTAGTTGGGATTGATCACAAGACGCCCTCTCCATCTAAACAGAGAAGGGGGAGATGTCAGAAGCCAAGACCCTCGCCTCTCACCCTCACACCCTACCTTTCCCCACCTGCACAATGTCCCCTGCAGCTTCATACTGCCTGGCAACCACAAAGTTCCGGGTTGGCAGTTACAGATTGATTCAAAGCAGTGTACCATGTCTTCTGAAGAAAAATGGGTTGGCAGTTACAGATTGATTCAAAGCAGTGTACCGTGTCTTCTGAGAAAAATGGGTAGATCATACAATGTCCAGGGCACAGGCCAAGAAGATTCTGTATTTTCCCACCACCTGGCCCCTCTCACCTCCTCCCCTTGTAAAGCATATTATAAAAAGGCGCTTTGCGCTCAAATACACGGCTCTTGACAAGCAATTGCTTCCTTGAGTCCTTTCCCTCTCTCGCCTGTTCTTTTTTCAGGTTGCGGTCCTCCTCGCCCCCACGAATTACTAGGACCCGCAGGTCGGGTCAGAACAGCACGGGCGGCGGTGACCAGGCGACAGCAGCGCCCGTGGACAGTAAGAGGACAACGAGGAAAGCCGAGAGTGTGGGACAGGGAAGTGAAAGAACCAGCAACTGAGGAAGAGCCTGCAAAAACACGGCAAGGGTGGGATGAAAAAAATAAAGCGGTCCGAGGGCACTCCAGGGCTGGACGTCGCCCAGTGACTGAGAGCCACCCCGCCACAGAATGGGAGCGCTACAAGCCAGCCGTGCTCGTTTAGCCACCGTGACGCGGGCGGGAGCCCCGGGCTGGCGGGCCGCCGCGCACGTGCGCCTAGAGGCCGGCTGGACCCTCCATCCGCGCCAACAACGACCAGAACTCTTCTCAGGATCTGCGACGGCGGCCGCTCAAACACATCCTTGTGGTCTGCAGGGTACCCAGCCGGGAAAGGCTTCTAGAGAGCGCGACGGAGTGGGGGAGCCACGGGCGGCGCCTGCGCGCAGCATCCGCTCGAAGCGGCAGGAGGGCGGGGCAGGAAGAATGTTTCCCAGAAGCCTCGGCTACTCGCGGCAGGAGCTCCCGCTCTGTAGTCGGGCGGCGTGCCCCGCCCACCACGTCCTCCCGCCCGCCCGTCGGCTCAGTAGTTTATCGGCGCCGCCTGGAGGGCCTGTGGGGCACTGCGGCGCCCCCGAGCGTGCGGCGACTCCCGCCGCCCTCCCTCCTGCCCGCCCGCCCGCGTCGTCACCACAGCGCGCCGACCTGTGGCGGCGCGGCTGAGCCCGGAGGAGGAGGAGGGAGGAGGACGGCCGCCAGCCACGGCGGGGGAGGGGAGCGGCGCTGCCCGGGGCCCCTGCTGCGTGTGCCTGCGTACTCCCGACCCGGCCATCCCAGCCCGCGGCCCCGCGCGCGCTTGCTTCCGAGCGCCGGGAGGGATCCATGGTGCGGAACTTAGCGGCGGACTGACGGGAGGGCGGGCTCCCTGCGCTGGCGCGGCCGCCGGAGCGACGCCTCGTACCTCGGCCTTAGGTAAACACGGCTGGCCGCGGGAGTGGACGGGCCCTGGGCCCCGCGAGGCGCCGCGCGGGGGCGCGTGCAAAGTTTGGGGCTCGCGCGCGGCTCGGGCGGCGGCCCAGCGCGTCGAGCAAAGTTGGAGCTGTGGCCCTGGCGGCCGCGCCGGAGGGGTGGAGGTCCCGCTGGGGCGCGGGGCCTAGGCGCGGGCTGCGGGTCCTCGGCGCGGCCGGGAAGGAGCTCCGGGCCAGGGCCGCAGCCGCTCCCCCACCCCCAGTGGAAACGCGTCGGCCGGGCTTCCGGGCGCTCCCGGGCTGGCCGCGTTAGCCTGGAGTTGGCGTTGGTCGCCGAGCCTCCCAGCCCCGCTAGTGAAACCAAACTTCACTGCGCGGTGACCTCCGCAGCGCCTGAATGAGGAAGAGCCGGCGCCCAGCCGCGGCCTTCCCCCCCCTCCCCCCCATTTTTCAAACCTGCTGCCTGGGCTGACCGCGGAGTGGCCGGCCAGGAGGAGCTCGAGGCTAAGGCTAATCGCTCACCCCCGCCTTTGACCTAGGGATTTTGTGCCATTTAGAAGATTGCTTGCAGATAAAGTGGTTCGTCTTGCACGTATCTCGAAAAATTAATTTTAAAAGGCACCTGGTTGTAATTGAGGAAAACGTTCCCAGATTGAAATGGTGAATTACAGTCCCCATGCACTAATATGTATAATACTGTGTTGCATCAGTATGTCATTGATCGTCCTCATATATGATATAGTAAACAATACGTAAGTTTTCCATGTGAATCTTACTAGGAAAAACTACCATCTTACTGTGTCTGGTCACAGCTTTTTTCTTTTAGTTCGGATTACCTTTTGACTGCCATCCTTATACTATCAGTGGACGAAGATAGGCCAAACTGATGAGAAAGTTTGCAGTATGCCTGGGTCAATAGATGCTAGTACTAAATTTCCCCCCAGTTTGGGGAGTTTTCTCTGAATTTTGGGAAAAGCATATTAATAAATGTGTTTTCTCATTTTCAAGAAAGATAACTCATGTATGCTTATTTGCTGCAGCAGAACAGTGAAGGCAATAGATTTTTGGACTTTGTATATTGCCGATAATTTCAGTAAAATTTTAATGTGTAATCCTGTGTCTCCACACCATACTTTCCCCCTCCTGGTTTGGCACTTGACTTAACCATTTTACTGTTACTTAAAACCAAGAGAAAAAAGTTGGTAGTCCTTTTTTATTGTTGATTTACCTAATTAGACAGGAGAAACGAAATTTTGAAAATATCTTTGGACTTGTTGTATACTAGCCTATCAGAGATAATATGAATTAATTTGCCTTTTGTTTATGCAGTCAGCAATTTCTTTCTTTCTTTTTTTTTTTTTTCTTCCTCGAAACAGGGTCTCTGTGTAGTCTTGGCACTCTTGGAACTTGCTCTGTAGACCAGGCTGGCCTCAAACTCAGAAATCTATTTGCCTCTGCTTCCTGAGTGCTGGGATCAAAGGCGTGCGCCACCATTACCCTGACTGCAGTTCTTACTGTAGCTTTACTTTAGCTATAGTTTGTTTTCCCCTGATGCTTGTAAATAAACAGTCACTCAGTCTCACTACAGTGGACTTCATCTTTCAAACTTTGCCCTTCTGTAAATATGCTTATTCTGAAAAGACATTCTTCAGTATGACAAAGGAAAATACAAGAGAAAATGTAATACTATTATGTTACTTAAAAACATATGGGCTGGGCGTAGTGGCGCCCACCTTTAATCCCAGCACTCGGGAGGCAGAGGTGGGTGGATCTCTTCCTAGGATTCCTTCATGTACTTATGTGCCTCGTATCAGGTGACTTCACTTTTTCCATCATCCTTGAGCAGTAATCAGTCTATAAGCAGTTTTTATGAAAGCCTATTAGTCAGGAGAATAAGATAATGCATACCTAACATGGTGGTTGTTGATTCATCAACAATACCTTTAGTAATGAAGTATAATGGTAACTACCTGTCAGCCTAAGGTACTGCACATTTTAGGTACTTCAGTGCAAGATACTAATAAAACCACCATTCTAAGACTAATGTGCCTCTCAGGAAATAAACACTATCTATACAACAGTGTACACTGTACATTCTAGCATCTGCTCTTGTCTTTCAGTGATATAAATTGCGTTTTGCCTTACCTTGCCTACTGAAAATCAGATAAAGTTTTATATAGCTCATGCTGGTCTTGAACTTGTGATTCTCTTGCCTGTGCCTCCCAAATGCTGGGATTGCACTTGTACTAGTTTTAAAGCCCAGATTGTTTTTTCAAATGTTTACTTTATTATTTATTTATGTATACCCATGGAGGCCAGAAGAAGGTATGGGATCTCCTGGAGCTAGAGTTAACAGGCTGCTGTGAACCACCAGATGGGGTCCTCTGGAAGAACAAGAAGTGCTCTTAACTGCTGAGCCGTCTTTCTAGAAACCCAAATTCTTAATATTCTCCTTCTCACCTTTCACTTTGTTTCGCATCTGAACAGTGGTGAATGCTCGTAGTAAGCTGCAGAGCCAAGAGTTAAAGTAACCAGTATCATGGCCTGGTGGTAGGGGCTTTCCTGCACCTGAGATGGTTCATTGAGTGACGGTCACCTGAGTTCAATCTTTGGAATGCACAGGAACATGGCAGTTGTTCTCTGGCCTCAGTATGTGTGCCCTCCCTCACCAAAACAGTAATAAGTAAATTAAAAAATCCACCAGATGTGGTGAGGCACGCCTTTGATCCCAGCATTCAGGAGGCAGAGGCAGGCAGATCTCTGTGAGTTTGAGGCCAGCCTGGTCTACAAAGTGAGTTCTAAGATAGCCAATACTGTTACACAGAGAAACCTGTCTTGAAAAACAAAAGAAAAAAACCCAGTATCATTTGAATTTTATTCCTAAGAATTACCTTTGAATTTTGTCCCCCCTTTAAGTTATGGCACAGTAAAATTTCATTGTAAGAACTTAAAAACACTATCATCTCTTGCTTGGAAAATAACTTCCTAAAAAAGCGACAGCATTACCACTTACCTTTGTGGTAATGCTGTGGTACAGTCTTTAACACTGTAGGCAGAATGAACCTTTTGTGTTAGATTATGTTACTTACCTTCTCAAGTGGCTTTTTTTTCTTAGTCCCAGTAAATCCATGGTTCTCACTATGGTCTTTACGTAAGACTAAGGCTGCATGAGTCCCATCTCTGACTTCATCTTCTTACCTTTACATAAGTGTTCTCTGACTCTTATGAAACAACATCCCTTTCTGCCCATATTTACTATTGCATTTTATGCCAGTTTTCCCCACCATGGCATTTTATCTCTTTCTAACATACTACTGTTAATTTATTAACAAATTTATTGTATTTCTTCAGTCTGATACCACTTCCATGAGAACAGGTTTTTGTTTTTGTTTTGGGTTTTTTTATAACTTTTTTCTTATTACATTAATTTATATTGCATGTGTAAGATGGAGTTCAGAGGACAGCTTGGGAAAATGGGTTCATATGAACCTTGGGTCAAACTAAATCACTAGACTTTTACCTGCTGAGTCATCTCACTGGCCCAGGGTTTGTCGTTTTGTCAATGTTTTATCCTAAAAATTTGAACAATGCTCAGCATTGTAGTTAAGTGTTAAATATTTAGTGAATTCATATGCTTTCTGTTATAACTATTAAAGCTGGTGTTATAGTTCTTAAAGTTTATTAAGTCTCAACTCTGGTAATTTGCCAAATTATTTACATTCATGCATATAGACCATGTCAGATAAAGAGTCTACATTTTTTTTTTTGTAATGTGTATACACATGTATGTGTCTCTGAGTGTTCACAAGTGCATTTGGGTCCCTGCAGAGACTGAAACTTGAGTTACAGGTGTCTGTGAGCCACTTGACATGGGTGCTGGGATTCAAGTTCTGGTTTTCGCTTGAACAGCAAGTGCTTTTTACTGCTGAGCTCTCTGTCTAGGCTAGAAGTCCTTTTAAAATGAAGAGTGGCAATTCATGACCTTGAATTTGCCATTTGTCAAAACATAGAAACCCTTGAGTACTTAGCTAAAAGAAAAATGGTGTAACTATCCTTTTGTTTTTAAAAAAAATCCTTTCAGAAACTGTGTTGGTTGTATTTTTGATAGTTCGGTAGGATAGGTAGAACTGGTGTTCTGGTGATCTGTCTTGAAAGGAAGGGGAGGGAGCAGTGGACATGGGAAGATAAATCTGTACGCTCTTAGCAGTAGTTTGGAGAGATGAAAAACCTTGAATAGGTAATTGAAACAGTGGATATGGGTGAAATTGCCCAGGGGAGGAAATATAACTAGAGAAGAGAGATGCCCTAGAATAGAAACGCAGTGGCCTTAAAATGTTTGCTGGAAGAATGTGAGCTTCCAGAGAACACGGTGAAGGTCAGAGAAGCAGGGGTTGAATGTATTGTTACAGAAGCCACAGTAGGACCGCCTGATGTTGGCTTATATCAGTTATCCTTCCCACTGATAGATCATTGCTGTCCAGAAGGCATTCTGTGATGTGAATACTGTGTCCATTGCCTACTGTAGTAGCTGATAGCAACAAGAGATCTGGCCAGTGTAATTGGGGAACTGGAGAGTGTTCTGACTGAACCTGACTGAACCATGGTGGTTATAGATTAGAGGTCACTGAGAATCTCTTTAATACCGTAACAGTCTTATAAAAAGTACAAGTGAAGGGATTAGCTATTTCGTTCAGTGGTAGAGCACTTGCTTAACAGGTACACGGATTCTATCGCTAGTTCCGACGACGACAACAACAACAAAAAGAAAATGTTCACTCTAAAACAGTGGTTCTCAACCTTCCTAGTGCTGTGACCCTTTAATACAGTTCCTCATGTTGTGGTGACCCCAGCCAGAAAATTATTTTTGTTGCTACTGTCATGAGTCATAATGTCAGTATTTTTTGGGAGATAGAGGTTTGCCAAAGGGGTCACAACCCACAGATTGAGAACCACTGCTCTAAATGTACTGCTTTGGTTGCCTACTACTTTTAGGTTACTCATCAATCACAGACTTTAAAAGAGCTTTAAGTCTAGGTTAAGCATTTTTTTAAAAACCTTGAACCATGTGAGATTCAGTTGCAGATGCAGTCTTAATCATCTTACATCTTACATGAATACAAAGACAAGGACTTTCTGTTTTGTTGTTTTTGGTATTATTATGGTTGTTGTTATTTGTTTTTTTCAAGACAGGTCTTGAAGCTACAAGTCTCACTGTGTAGCTCTGGCTATCCTGGAAATCACTATGTAGACCAGCCTGGCCTCAAAATCCTGCCTCCCAAGTACTGGGATTAAAGACTCCCAGTTCTGTTATGTAATTATAATGTAAATGTCAAGGTTAAATAATTAATCTTGGCATATTACCAGCATCTGATCTCAGACCTCATTGTTTTGCTAATTTCCTTAGTAATTAATTTTGTAACAAAACCATTCTGGTTTACATTTTATTCTAATGTCTCTTTAGACTCTTAACCTAGAGAAATCTTCAATTCTTTTTAGTAACTAATAGATATTTTGTAGCAAAGTATTCTGAGACGGAAAGGCCCCTTTGTTGACAAACTTGATATTTATTTGTCCTCAGTTTTCCAGATTTGGTCAGTGAAAGTCCTGTGCAGTTTCTGTTAGCCTTTCTTTTCAGTTGCTTTGAGTATGTTGAATACTTTTTTGGGGTTGGGTGAGGTGGGTAGATGGGAGTGTGAGATCGAAAGAGAAGAAGAGAAGAAAAAGTTGGGGATCTTGCATTCCAGGAACTAGCTCCACATCTTTTCCTTTTCCTTTTTCCTGGGGGATATAGGGTGGGAAATAGAAGAACTCACAAAGTAACAAAAGTCAGCTACAAACTACTGCATTAGGTTTGTTTTTGTTTTTTGTTTTGAGACAGAGTTTCTCTGTGTAACAGAGCCCTGGCTATCCTGGACTCACTTTGTAGATCAGGCTACCCTCCAACTCACAGAGATCCACCTGCCTCTGCCTCCCAAGTGGGTGCCACCACACTCGGCCTGCATTAGTCTTTTAATGATTAGTGTTGCTACTATTTTTATTGACTGTTAGGTCTAGGATAAAGCATGATTCATACTGTTGAAGAGCTTAGTTTTAAATCAGGCTCTCTTACTGTCTTTCAGTGTCCTTTCCTTTTTCTCTATCTAGTTTTCCATATTTTTTTTCCTGTTTTTCTGCTGTGTTAATCTCAAAGCCAGAATTTTTCATTGTATCTCTCTCTCTCTCTTTTTTTTGGGGGGGGGGTGGGCTAGACCTGATGCTTTCTTAAGCAAAGTTGACTGAATTAGGCCTGAAAATGTTTTTAAACAGTTTTCCTTTACTGTAATTAGTCAGTAGTTACTCCCTTCTGAATTTCTTAGAAACTACTTCATGGCAGATATTTGGCACTTTGTATATACAGTTTTGTTCATTTTCTGTATCTTATTTCTCTAACTCATTGTACAGGAAAGGGTATAGTAGCTTAGTCAATACCCTGACTAACACAGTAGTTGTTCTCAGCAGTATAAAGTAAATGAAAACATTAAAAAGTAATCAAGACAACATGTTATTTTGAGAATTCCCACAGTAATGAAGCTTACAAATTATATGTGGTATTTTATTGTAAATATAGTTGCAACACTTTTATATGCCTGATAACCTGTAAGAAAACATTTCTGTAAAGCTAGTGAGTGTATAGCGTTTAGGGTGTCAATTATAATGGGATTTTTTTGGACCCCCAGCTCTGGGATAATGACATAGAGATATTTTATCAATTAAGAAAGCTTGTCCTTAGCTTAGGCTTGTTCCCAACTAGCTCTGATAACTTAAATTAATCCCTTTATACTAATCTACATTCTGCCACATGACTCTTTACCTCTCAATCTCTTAGTTGCAGCACCTGTGTTTCTTCCTCCTCTTCTGGCTGGTGACTCCTTTCTGTGCCTGATTCTTTCCCAGAGTTCATTTTTCTCCTGGAAGTCCTGCCTGTCTCTCCTGCCTTTGGTGTAGGCTGTTCAACTCTTTATTAAATTATTCAGTAGATGTTGGAGAGTATGTTTACAAAATATGATGCATGCATAATAATAATAATAATAATAATAATAATAATAATAATAATAAATCTGGCCTGTTCTCAAGTCTCTGTGGGTACAGAAATCAACATTTGAATAATACAAAGACAACCTTTACCCCCACACTGCCCCAAAAGATTATCCCAACACTATTGTTCTAATGGAGAATGAATGTCAATAACTTCATGGAAATTTGTAATCTATCATTCACTTTAAAACCTGATTATGAAAGGACTTTCAGGCAGGGCAGTTTCATTGTGATGTGCTGTGTGTCTGAGGAACAGTCACTTAGAGCGTGACACATGAAACAGTAATTGTCTTTATTGCTTCAAAACTGCGACAGAGGGCAGGAGACATAACTGAGCTCTCTTCAGAGGGCCTGGGTCCAATCCCCAGCACCCACGTGGGGCTCACAACTGGCTGTGACTCCAGTTCTAGAATTGCTGCCTTTTGGCTTCTGGGCAACAGACATGTGAGTGGTACACAGATTTAAACGGGACAGAACACCCATAAATACATAATACATACATATAATCTTAAAACTGCCACAGAAGTAATAAAGTTAAAAACTATTGGGGAAGCCATTATAATTAAGCTTTAAAGTAAGTTTAAAACACATTTCATGTTAATAGCATAGCTACTCCAGCTTTCTTAATTGTTTGTGTGGCATGTTTTTCCATATTTTATAGAAAAAGAGACCTATACTTTTTATGTCTTTGTACATAAAGTGAATTTCTTAGGGAGGTAGGTATACAATTCAGCTCTTCTCTACCCCTCTCCCCACCTTGTGTGTGTGTTATTGGCATATATGTGCCAGAGTGTGCATATAGAGGTGAGAGGACAATGTCAGGTTTTGGTCCTTGCCTTTTGCCTTGTTTGGGACAAGGTGGGGGAGTGGGGAGATGAGCGGGAGGAAGAACATAATGATGACCTCTTCCGGGAATGTGGTAGGGGAGCTGCTGAGCTGTTGTGCATCTTGAGAGGGAGTAGTTTCTTTTTTAAGATGATAGACATTTTAAAAACTTAATAGAGGTATGTTCCTTTTTATTTTATATAGTTATTGTTGGGCTTGGAAAAATATTAAGTTTATCATGGCATGTGTGTGTCTGTGTTGTACTTGGTTGTCACTGATTCCTCTTCTTCACTCCCCTTCGCATTTCTCTTTCTCCTTCATCTGGTTCCCTTTCTTCTAGGTAGTTTTTGTTTTTCTGTTGCATCTATTCCATTACCTCCTTTCTTCTTCCTTGAGATCTCTTCTTTTCATCTCTTGGTTACCTTTCTAGTTTAATGACCTGTGAAGACACATGTAGATACACACACACACACAATTAAATTTACATTCCATATATAGGATAAAACATGCTATTTATCTAAGACTAATTTATATTGCTTAACATAATGATTTCCAGTTGCATCCGTTTTCCTTCAGATGTTCTTTCATTTTTCTTAATGACTACTGGATAAAATTCCACTATGTATATGTACTGTGTTTTTTCACTTGTCTTGTTGATGATATCAATACTTGTTCTGTTCTTCACTAATGTGAGTAGTGTAGCTATAAACATGGATGAGTAAATATCTCTTTGGCATGTTGACTTAGAAGTCCTGGGATGTACTTGGGAGTAGTGTTACCGGGTTATATGGTGAGTCTCTTGGGTGTGTGTGTAGTTCTATTTCTGATGACCCTCCATACAGAGTTCCATGGTGGCTGTACATGTTTACATCCGTAGCATCAATAAATAGGGATTCTGCTTTTTTCTAAACCCTGGCCAGTGTTTGTTGTCATTTGTTTCCTGAATGACTTTTTTTTGATTGCCAAGGTTGGCAGATACTTTTTCTCAAGTATTTGTTGGTCACTTGGGTTTCTTTTGAGAACTCTCTATTTAGTTCATTGTCTCATTAGCTAAATGGATGATTTGGATGTTTAAGTATTTAAACTTTGCAGTTCTTTATGTATTTCAAATCTAATCCTCTGTGTAGTTAGCAAAGATTTTCCTCCTATTCTGGAGGCCTTCTTTTCATTTCATTGATTGTTTTTTTTGCTGTTCAGACACTTCTTACTTTCATGTGATCCTATTTATCAGATTTTAGTATTATTTCTGGTGCTGTTGGAGTCCTTTTCAGAACAATCCTTGCCCATGCCTGTGTCTTGAAGTGTTTTACTTATGATAGCACACTTAACCTGTGGGTCATGACCCCTTTAGGGGTCAGATGACCCTTTTACAGGGGTCACAACATATCAGATATCCTGCACATCAGATATTTACATTATGATTCATAACAGTAGCAAAGCTGCAGTTAATGAAGTAGCAACAAAAATAATGTTATGGTTGGGGTCATCACAAGATGAACTGCATTAAAGGATTGGAACATTGGGAAGGTTGACAACCACTGCTCTAGCCCTTTGAAATCTCTTATTAAGATCCATTTTGATTCTTTGATCTTTGAGATGATTTTGTGTAGGGTCAAAGACGGATCTAGTTGCTTTTACATGTGGAAGTCTAGTTTTTTTCAGTTCTGATTGTTGAAAAGGTTTTCTTTTCTATATAGCAAAACCCCATCTCAAAAAAAATAAAAATAAAGGATAGATATTTTTGTTTTGGGGCTATGGATTTCTGAATTTTAAGGGTCCCTTTGTTTAAAGCTTTAATACCACTTTAAGGAACTTGGATTAATATATGAATTATTGCTTTGGTGTAGATTTGTAGAGTGTTGTCTGAATTATCCCATCATTTAGGATATTTTGGTTTTAGGAATGAGTTCATTCAGCTTTTTACTTTTTCTCTCCTGTTCCCTTTGTTATTAACATGTTTTGTTGACATCTTATGATGTCTAATATGCCATATCACTTTTTACTGAAGGCTTTCAAAGTCATAATGAACATAGCAGAAAGCCTGATCAGTTAGAAATTTAAGAACCCACTTCACAATTTGTAATATTGATAGTAAGATGACATTTATTAGAGAATCTCAATATTCATGATCTCTATAAACTTTATGATCTGTGTTGCACTTTTCAAAAAATAAACTATTAGTGTATTTCCCCCTAAGACAGGATTATCCAGGTTGGCCTTAACCTGGAACTTAATTCTTCCTGTCTTCATCTCCCAAATACCAAGATTACAGACATGTACTACTAGTGTGCATGTATGTGGTTCTGGGAATGGAACCCAGTGCTTCATGTATCGTTGGCAAGCACTCTACTAGCAAACCTGTAGCTTAGTCTAGTATATAATTTATTCATTTTGTTAATTTATAAAGCACTGAGCCAGGGCTAGAGGAGAGGCTTAATGCATCACAGACTTTATTAGACCTGTAGCACACCTTCCAAATCAGAACATAAGACAACCTCCATTACCATCCTTCCCTTTTACCCCCATAGCCTTTGTTGGCCTTGGACAGGTGGCCAACAAAGTCTCCCAGTGCTGGGATTATAGACATGTTTTTACAAAATTTAGCCTTTTTTTAAAAATTAGACTTTTTTCTATGTCAAAGATACTTCAAACTAAGATTTTCTTCCACACTTTCTGCCCTCCTTTCTCTCTATGTGCTAGGCAAGTACTAGAGTAAACCACCTAACCGTATCCTAATCCAGGAGCTGATGTCTTACCATTAGTGCTTTGCTTCTTCTTCCTGTTGTGTTTTGATGGACAAAAATACTTGTGGTATGCTGGAATCTGGTGGAAAGGACTGTTTTGATTCAGTTACTGTATTTTCAGATTATTTTTGTACTAAAAGGGTTTGAAAGTCAACGAAACAAAGCTAAGGAAATGAGACAAGAGACAGTTAACTAATATTCTTATTGTATTGGTTTAATGTACTTATGTAAGATGGTGGTTTAATGTAGGCACTGGATGCTATCAGGAGTCTCATTGTATTGGTTTAATGTACTTATGTAAGATGGTGGTTTAA
>CAJQZJ010033609.1:126782-148130 GCA_907164525.1 Lophiomys imhausi | reverse complement strand
TACTTATGTAAGATGGTGGTTTAATGTAGGTACTTGAATGCTGTCAGGAGCTGTCACTCTGTGTTGTCGGGTGGTTATTAGTTGAGTTTCTTCTACAATAATGAAGTACCTGAGCTGGGTACTTATACTTAGTGAAAGAAAGCTTGCGGCTTTGGCTGTTCAAAGACATGGTGCCAGCATCTGATCTGCCCTGTAAATTACCTAATGTCATATAAAATGGAGATGTCTTCTTGACAGGGCACCAAAGGGGCCAGTGAAATCAGTAATAGCTGAAAGTAATAAGAAAACCTTATCTGGGATCCAGATCAGAGGCGTTTTTATGTAACTATTTAAAAGATTTATTTGCTTGTTTTATGTATATGAGTGGTCTGTCTGCATGTACACACGCAGCCAGAAGAGGGCATCAGATCACATTGTGGATGGTCATGAGCTACCATGTGGTTGCTGGGAATTGAACTCAGGTCCTCTGGAAGAGCAGCTAGTGCTCTTAACCCTTGGGTCATTTTTCTAGTCCCATGTGTAACATTTTTAAAACGAGTATACTGAGTAGAATAATTTAATATCTATAAACGCCTAGTACTAATACATTAAGCATTTTTTCTTTATGTTTATGAAGTATGCGATATGATATCTGGGCTAGAATAATTGTATTTCATAGGAGTACAGTTGTCAAATGCTTATTTAAGGAATGTGAGAATGATTTAAGGACACATTTAATGAACATAATAAAATACATTTATTTTGAGATAACTAGGAAGAAGAGTTTAAAGAATTCACATAGTGTACAAAGAAGTTTTATTTACAATGTAAAATGACTTATTCTAACATTCATTGTAGCAGTGTGTATCAGAATGTAAGGGATTGCTACAAAGAGGATGATCATATGTCAAGAAAACTTAAAAACTATTTAAAGAGAGAGAGACAGACAGACACTAGTTCTGTAGTTAAAACTCAAAGATTTAAAGTTTTGTTTAAAAAGAATAAAGTATAGTTCAGAAACCGCATTTTGAACATTTTTTCCCTTATTGTAGATGAAGTCTATCTCATTCTTTATAACAATTTGATTTGATCATTTGTTTTCATTAATTTTAATCTTGAACTCTTGGATTTAGTTGTAGTTTAAGTACATGTGTCCCTGTCAATTTTCATGTTGAATCTTTTGGTTCCTAGTGTAGTGGTGTTAAGAGTTGAAAACTTGGGGCAGTGAGGCAATGTGTGTTCTGCCCTTTGGGTAGGATTAGTCACTTCTTATTAAAGGGTGGGAGAGGCTTGTCTAGCTGGATCACGTCTGCCCATTATACCACTACAGTAAAGTAAAGCACCATCTTAGAAAGAGGAACTGGTCTTTTACTAAATACAAACCTGCCAGTCCGTATACGATAATACTGTATCAAGCAAGGTTCACTGATTTGAACAAATACACTACTGTGGATGATCATAGTACGGGATATTGTATGTGGTTACAGATGCCATATTGGGTTTGTGTGTGTGTGTGTGTGTGTTTTATGTGAACTTATTTTATCTCCCCATATTTTGTTTCTTGAATACCATAAGTTCCACATATAACTTCAGTTTACCAGATGATTCCATTTTAAGTAATCTCTTTTCCATAGGCTTAGGTTTTAATTAGGTCTGTGTGACAGAATTTATCATTTAACCATTGCTAATTAATAGTCATATAAATTTTCTTATGTTAGTTACTTTTCTTGTTTTGGGACACAATCCCTGAGAAGAAGGAATGGAAGGAAAGGTTCCTTTTGCCTTAGAATTCAAGGGGATAAATACAAAACTATCACACTGGGGAGGTTAAATTCATACTGATTAGTCAGAAAGCTGGAGCACGGCATCATTTTGTCTGTAATCCAGGGCATGCTGCCGCCCATGTTTATTTAGGGAAGTTTCCCCGCTTTAACCTCATCTAGATAATGCCTGTCAGACACCTAGAGATTTGTTACCAAGGGGATTTTAGACCTTGTCAATTAAGCAGCTCATTGATGATGTAAGTACTATGGAAGAGCACTGGACTGTTGAGTGTGAGAGATGACTTAATCAGGAAAGGCACTTGTAGCACAGCCTCACAACCTGAATTCAATCCCCAGAACCCACCTGAAAGGTGGGCTGAGAAAACAGCTCTACACAGTTGTCCTCTGCCAGCTGCACATGACTCTTTGATGTGCACCGCTCCACACATAAAAACAATAGATAAGTCAGTAATTTTAATAAGAGTACTGGCTGTTCATAGACTGGTTGTTGCTTCGGCGTGTTCTTTATGTGTAAAGCACTTTCTCAACAGTTCAAATACTTGTAAATTTGATATGATTGAGAGATTGCAAACATAAACATTTTCTTATGACTTATCCAATAGGAAACTTCACAAGGAGAGATGAAGAAGAAATCTGTATATAATCAGAATGTGGGTGATCAGGAGTGTGAAGATACGGAAGGTAACTTTGTTATTCATGAAGCCTGTATGTTGAAAGTCAGATAGTGTCACTGGACTTTAAAATTAAGATTCTAATTTTTTCTGTTTTATATTTTGAAACAAACTATATAAGAGTTACACACTTCTTATGTTTTCAACGATTGAGCATTTTTAGTTGAATTGCAGCTTTTTGTTGTTTTTGTCTCTACTGGTTTAGGAGTTTGTGTGTGTTCGTTCCTTTGTAGACACATGTGGACATGTACATGTATATATGTGGAGATAGAGGACAACCTTAGGTGTTTGGGGTATTGCTCCTCAGGCATCATTCACTTTTTTTTTTTTTTTTTTTTTGAGACAAGTTCTCTCATTGGCTTGGGACTTTCCTACTTGGCTGGCTATCAGGCCCCAGTGATTGGCCTGTTTCTGGCTCCTCAGCACTGGAATTACAAGAATGCGTTACTTGGCCAGCAAAAACTTTAAAAATATGGGGTTTTTGGGGGGGAATTGGCAAGCAGGTTATTGACTGAGCTATCTGACCACTGTTCCTTTTTAAAGTTTTAATAGTTAGCATTGATATTTTATTCACCCTCTAAAGTTAATCTTTTTATTTACTTATTGTATGTGTATGAGTATTTTGCCTCCATTTTATGTCTGTGTACCATGTGTGTACCTAATATTTATATTTGTTAAGTTTAATCTGAAATTCTTAATGCCTAATTCCTGTATTCTCTATAGAATTTGTATTTCCTATATCCTAGACTCATACTTGAACCATGTAAGCTCCACTTGAGAGTCTTGGCGTAATTGATCTTTTAGATTAGTGTGTTCCCCTGTTCCCCTGGCTGAGAAGGCTCCAAGTTAGGAGTGTAAATCGATTCAGATCCCACATAGGCAGATTTGGCATATCTATTTCTGTGTCATAAATGGACATGTGATCCAGTCATTTTTTTTCTTGAGATAAGGTTTCTCTGTGTAGCCCTGGCTGTTCTAGAACTTGCTCTGGCCTCACCTGCCTCTGTCTTCTGAGTGCTTGAATTAAAGGCATGTTCCACCACTGCCTGACTGGTATTTCCATTTTTTAAAGAATTGATCTGTAAATACACTTTTTGAAATGTGAAAGGATTGTGTTGTGATATAAGCTTATTGGTAGAGTAATTGCCTAATGTGTAAAGTTCTGGGTTCCATCCCTAGCATTGTTTGTCATAGCCAGTGGCTGAAAACAAATGAGTGTCCATTAATAAACGTTTTAAAAGCAGATTAGTATGTATAGTATTCTGGTGTTTGTGTGAGGCAATGAAAGAAATATGGAAGAATGCACACTAGGGTTTATCCTGGTTTGCTAGTGAGTTTGAAGCCAGTTTACCTATAAACTTTTTTTTTAAATGATTCTTCAAAGCAGGATTTCTCTATGTAGCCCTGGCTGTCCTGGATCGCATTCTGTAGACCAAGTTGGTCTTGAACTGAGAGATTTATCTGCCTCTGCCTCTGCCTCCCTCGTGTTGGAATTAAAGGTGTGCACCATCACCACCTGGCTAAGAAATCCTTTTTTTCTTTTTGTTTTGAAACAGAATATCTTTTTTTTAATAATTTATTTTTTATTTCTTCAAGTTACATCTCAATCACAATCCCCTCCCTACTCCCCCCTCCAGTCCCACCCTTCCACCCTCCTCCCCCTCAACCCCCCCATCCTCTTCCCTTCTTTTTTTTTTTTTTTTTTTTAGTTTAAGATATTTCTTCCCCCCCAACAGCTCTCCCTTCCAGTCCAAAAAATGGTTCTTTTTCTTATAACTATAAATACAATACAAAACAACAGAAATAAATAGGCCACAATTATAAGAGTTATATGGCTTAGCATACATTCCCAATGTCCAGTCCATATGTATTTGGCACCTGACTTTAACATTCTACTATCTAACCATCTCCATGAGTTTAAAGTTCTATATCTAACTCAGCTTTCATACTAACTTGCCTCACAATTTTAAAAATATCTTCTTAGATCCAGAACACCCTCTTGATTCCTAAACAACTCAAAATTTAACTATGAGACTCTAGCTATCTATTCTTCAACCACCTCAGAGACCTGAGAGGGATAAATATATCTGATTAGATAGGAAGTGCAGGGCCTGCAGCTTCCAAAACTGAGAAATGACATACCAGTGGCTTCCTGGACAGTTCCCATTCTCTCTCCATACATTACAGCATCAATCTTCAGCCATTTGGCCCCATTTCTCTGACAGACATTGATTGTAGAGCAGGAATTATGAAGGACTTACCTACCCTGTCTTGGCAGAGCTAGGCTGTCGACTTATCTGCTTCCAAGTATTGTCCTTTTTGGACAGAAGTCTGTCTACAGTTGAAGAATCTCCAGTGGGAGATGATTGAACTGGTGGTAAGCCTTTCTCTTGGCAAGAAACCCTTTTTTAACTGAGGGAGGAATTGCTTTTATATGCATTTAAAAATATTGGAGTAACAAAAGAAATTTAAGAATTATTGTTGGATTTTGATGGAAGTTGATATACGAGTAGGTTTGTCACTATAGTCATTTGTGGGCTTTATTTGTTTATTTATTTATTTAGGTTGTTTTATTTGGGATCTCTTTCTCCCTTCTCTACCCCAATCTCTTTCTCCCTTCTCTACCCCAATCTCTTCCAACACCCCAGCACCAGATAGGAGAGACAGAAGGTTAGTGGGGAGAGGGATGTTGAAATCTTTTAGACTACATCCTTCTGATTAGGGGTGTTGCGTTCCTTGGGGCAAGTCTAATCTGGTATTGTCAAAATATCTCCTGTTTCTTCTTACCATCTCTCTTCTCATGACCACTTGACAAACCAGGAACTGCACCAGCAGGAACAGGAACCAGGGGTTTTTAAAGACACTAAAATTCTCAGTACAGTCATTTTTACTTAAAAAAAAAAAAACAGGTAAATAATACTTTAAAATTAAGTAATGACCGGGCGTGGTGGTGCACGCCTTTAATCCCAGCACTCCGGAGGCAGAGGCAGGCGGATCTCTGTGAGTTCAAGGCCAGCCTGGTCTACAAAGCAAGTCCAGGACAGCCAGGGCTGTTACACAGAGAAACCCTGTCTCAAAAATAAAATAAAATAAAATAAAATAAATTATGGTACATTTATGTCCCCCTTACCTCACCGAAATACAGAAGAAAGTTGATTGAGATTGTAATTAAGTGGCACGGCATGTGCTTAGTTTACACAAGATCTGGATTAAATTTCCTAGAATCAGCCGGGCGGTGGTGGCGCACGCCTTTAATCCCAGCACTTGGGAGGCAGAGGCAGGCGGATCTTTGTGAGTTCGAGGCCAGCCTGGTCTACAAAGCGAGTCCAGGACAGCCAGAGATATTCAGAGAAACCCTGTCTCGAAAAACCAAAAAAAACCCAAAACAAACAAACAAAAAATTTCCTAGAATCTCCCTACTCCTCCCATAGAAACACAGACATAACAGTGCACAAAAGACAGTAAATGTTGATGTTACTGAACTTACAGCGCGTGCTTTTCATCTTATTGCAGAGTTGCAGGGCTGGCCTGGCCCTTTGAGGATGCAGGCAGCCATATTGCTTATAAGCATAAGTCATTGGTTTTGGGGCTTTTGAAAACATGACTGTCTTTTTCTTTACAGGTGAAGAAAACAGAAGTGATGCTGATACCTCTGGCTTACTGTACAATGAAGAGGACAGATGTCCAATATGTTTTAGTTGCCTATTAGGGAAAGAAGTTGGTTTTCCAGAAAGTTGTAATCATGTCTTCTGTATGGCCTGTATTCTTAAATGGGCAGAGGTAGGTCTGAGCATAAGCATTATCATATGTTATATTACCATACGTATATATTAACCATAGTTAATAACTAATACATTACTACATTTAATATCCTGTCATGATTTTATTTCACTTAAAATTATTTCATTCGAAGGTATTTTCCTACTAGTTTAGACAAATTTCCCTGTTTGTTTAAATTCTGTCTGCATATTTCCTTCTAGTTGTTTTTTAACTTAGCCTTTTCATTCTTTTTTTGTTGTTTTGTTTTTTCGAGACAGGGTTTCTCTGTGTAGCCCTGGCTGTCCTGGAACTCGCTTTGTAGACCAGGCTGGCCTTGAACTCAGAGATCCGCCTGCCTCTGCCTCCTGAGTGCTGGGATTAAAGGTGTGCAGTACCATGCCTACCCACCTTTTCATTCTCTTATAATTAAAGAATTTTAATTTATACTTTGGAGAAAACTATACAGGAAGAGCAGGGCAACAGCTTTCTGACTCTTACAGGGTATTATTACCTGCTTGCTAGTAATGACATCTCTGCTTTTCATTTTATGCTGCGAATTTTCACACAGGTTATTTGATTTCTTTATGTCAACCTCTGGAATAATCAGAATAGATGTCACAGTGGTTTTCCACTTTATAGCTTAGGGATCTTACATGTTATATTCTGTAATTTGGCCCAGATCTCACAGCTTGGGAAGGCATTGTCAATTAGAATTCTATTTTATAGTTGTTCTTAATTTAGTGTAAACTAATTTCTGAGTCTGAGTGAGAGATTTTACTTAAGATTCCTTACAAAAATAATTAAGAAATGACATTTTGGGCTTTGATTATATTGTAGTGAATCAATTTGGGCTAAATAAATTGAAGGGAATATTAATCTTAAGTCCTGTTATAAATTGTAATATCAAGCATTCACTGTTTTTTATATCAAGTTTGATTTAGTATTTTGTCAGCGTATTAAAAATTAGTAAAGAATTAAGTGTATTTCAAAATTGTTTTTTCTTGTACTTGTATTATGTCCCTTAATCTGTTGAGAGAATTGACTTTAGTACAGTGAATGCTGTCTTTGTGGAAGAGATTCATGATAACAGGTAAATAAGCACATAGGGAGACACTTTTAATTTTGATTAAAAACCCAGAGTCTCTGACAAGAAGAGACTGAGAGGATAGTTGAAAATGTGTTTTGAGAAGAGTACTATGAGTTTGGACAGAATATTTGTGGTAAATCTTCATATGTAACTGCAGTACTGATTAATGCCTTTTCTCTACCACTCAACTATAGATGTAAATTTTATTTAATTTAGTGTATCTGTAATATTTATGTATTTGTCTTGGTGGGAGTTGAGAAACCCTGTTAGAGTACGAGTTGAAAGTTTCAATCTTTTTCCTGATTGTATTCAGTGACTACATAATTATGAACTTCAAACAAAATAATGTGTTTTTCTTTAAGATAATTAGAATGTGTAGACATGATTCTCCTTCCTTTACCACCTCAAGTGCATCTTTCAACATAAGCTTTATCACGATGTACATGTTTCAGGTTTCTCTGGGGTATGTATTAAGAGGTCGTAATTGCTGGGTTGTAGACTGTATATTTTATGCACTAAACAGTGGTAAACTTAACTATATTTTAACTTTGAAAATACTTGGCAATATAAGAAACCTTTTTTGCGGGGGGAGTAGGGAAGGGATTGTGATTGAGATGTAACTGGAAGAAATAAAAATAAAAAAAAGTAACCTTTTTTGCATATAATATATTCTTGTTTTTTGTTACTTTGTAAAAATAATATATTAATCATGTGTGGGGGTGTGTGTGTATGGGATTATGCGCCTACAGAGGCCAGAAGAAGATGTCTGATCCCTTAGAGTTGGAGCTACAGGTGGTTGTGGGCTACCAAAATGGGTGCTGGGAACCAAACTTGAATCCTTTTCTACAAGAGTGCAGTCCATTTTCCTAACTGCTCAGCTGTCTCTCCAGTCCCAAATGTTGTTTTGAAAGTAATTTATTGAAGTGAAATTGCTTTTCAAAAGCAATTTCTGTGTACTGCTGTCTTAAATTGTGATTGCAGGGTAATGTGGACTTGTTATTGTTTAACAAAGTAATTAACCTTGAAAGGGGAGAAGAGAAAACATTTTGAACTATTTCATTGTCTCTAGGGGAGATTGCAGCCATCAGTAACCCATCAAGTCAGTGGAACCCAACCTATGGTCACCACAATCCCTTGGGGGGGGTGTCAAAGGACCTTTCTACAGGTGTCACCTAACACCGTCAGAAAACACAGATATTTATTTTATGATTTATAATAGCATAGTTATAGTTAGGAAGTAGCAATGAAAATTATTTTATGTTTGGAGGTCACCACAACATACGGAACTAACCATATTGAAGGGTTTCAGCATTGAGAAGGTTGAGAACCTCTGCATTAGTTTGACCATTAACAATACGACAGTTGACCGGGCGTGGTGGCACATGCTTCAATCCCCGCACTCAGGAGGCAGAGGCAGGCCGATCTCTGTGAGTTCAAGGCCAGCCTGGTCTACAGAGTGAGTTCCAGGACAGCTAGGGCTACACAGAGAAACCCTGTCTTGAAAAACAAAACAACAAAAACAATAGTACAATAATACTAGTATATTGTTTATTATAAATTATGAGTAAGTGCATGCTTACAATTCAGTCTTCTTGTGATAGCAATTAGATTATTTAAAGTATGTAAATGCTTTGGCAAATAGAATCAGATTTCAGTTTCATCTTTTTTCATTGTCTTCATTAAAGGCCTTTCCTCTCAATTTTTTCAACTTCCTGTTTAAAGAACTGTGCGGTTTGTTTCAGATTCAGTACTAGAAATAAATGTGTATGTTTAGAGATCCTCTGTAGGTTATATTGAACATTCTTTCATTTAATTCACTATTTTAATGTTCATTTTATGTACAAAGTAAGGGTTCTGGATTCTAGCAGTAATTTGTTTCCAGACATCTCAAGAATAGCCTAAAGTTAAGATAGTTTTCAGGAATCTATAGTTTAGAATTTTACTATTTCTAAGGGAGATGTAGATATCAAAGTGAAATTGTGTATGTGAAAATCTGTGATAAGAAAAAAACATAGGCTGCATTCTGCATCATTTTTCTAGATTTTTATGTTTTTCAGAAATTGATCTCTGCTGAAGTTTGTAGTCAAGGTTCACTGAAATATAAAGAAAGGATATCAAGCACACCCCCCTTCCCATCTTATTTTAAGCACTGAAGAAATTCTTATCACAAGAAACTGGTATTTAGAAAGGTTTGAATGCATTTTAGTCTAGTAATTTTATTTTGTACACAGTCCTAAAGTTCTCATGTCTCTAAAGTACCGATTTCTCAAATAAAGCTAGTTAGAATTTCTCCATGCTCTAAAGTCCTGTTTCTGTGGTTATTTAAACAGACAAGCAAAACTGAAGTGGGTATGTCTTACAATTCACTTTTTACTTAGGAAAAGGATTTCAGCTTAGTATTCCCTATACCAGTGTTGAGGGCCCCAGAACCCAGTGGCCTCTCGTAATTGGTCAGTTCATAATTCATAGGTGGCAAGCCTTTTAGCTTGAAAGTCTAACCAGGATACAGAGAGTTCTGAAAAGCTGTTGTGGTGCTGTACACGTGCAATCCCAGTACTGGTGAAGCTGAGACAGGAGGATTTCCACAAGCGAGAGGGTAGGCAGATGGGCTGCATAGCAAGTACCATGTCAGCCTACACACCAAGATTCTGTCTTAAATAAGAGGAAACGGAACTAGAAGAGAGAAATAGCATTTTTAACAAAAGATGTAATTGCAGGAATGGCCTGTTGACATTTTTATTAAGCCGTCATTATTGGAGCTAAGAATCTTGAAGCTGACAGAAGGGCTTTATACTGAGAAGCATGCTTGAGGCAGTGTGCTAATGCTTACCACTCTACCTAAGGATTTCTGCACACTGCATTTCTGAGCTGGAGAGACGACTCAGCAATTATGAGCATTGGCTGTTGTTGCAGAGGAGCTGGTTCAGTTCCCAGCATCCACACGGTGACTCACAGCAGTCTGTAACTCCAGTTCCAGAGGGTCTGACCCCCTTCTCTGTGGGCTTCTGCACAGGCATACTGTCGTGTTCATGTTCATGCACGCACACTCAAGGGTGAACAGTTTTCTTTTAAATGTAGAGCTTTAACACAGAAAAGTAACCTTATCTGAGATTGCACATTTAAAGTACAAAGGCGAAGGCCAGAAAAGTCTGATGCATCAATAGATGGAGTGACAGCTGGTCCTATTTATGATCCCACAGACAAGATACCTGACCTGTGTGTACTGAACAAGAAGATAGGCTTTTACCTTGGCACAGTCACCAGAAGATAAGAGTTTTTGTGTTTAGAGAACTGAGACGTGAATGTGCTCAGAGCATGCTATATTTTTGGTGCTAAGGATTGAGCCAAGAACTGAAGTGTTACTAGATATGCTGCATTACAAGGAAACGAAGTGTTTGTGGTCTGTGTGACTGGTGTAATCTTAATAACAACTGAGGTTCTTTCATGAAAGTCTTACACATTTCTTTTAAATATTATTTTTAAAATGTTTCCCGACATAAGGAAACAGTTGAACTGATTTAACTCAGTTCTCTATTTCTATGAATTCAGAGAGTGAAAAGTTAATGAAGTCGAGCTGGACAGTTAGCAAAGGCAGTCTGCTGAGAACAGAGATGAAGACGCTCACAAGGGTACCTAGAGCTTGTGAAGGGAGCACTGAGTACAGACAGCGGGAAGTGGTTTTAGACGGATTCAACAGCAAGGGACCAGATCTCAGGGCAGGTGACACTTGTTCCCTAAAGAATTAGGAATATTTGTCAGACTCTTCATCTAACATTCTTTTCACCAGTCATGTAAATTAATATATAGGTTTCTATATAGGCTAGTTGTAAATGTCAGAATATTTGAAATGGTTTATACAGGCAGTTTTCTGAATTTTTGGTTTGTATACTAGGAAAAGAGCCTTAATCATTATATATCAGAAGACATTTAAGAGAAAGTATAATTCTACCCTAGTGCTACAGTATATATCGTGAAAATACTCTTTTTGAGTGGGTATACTGAATGCATTCTTAGTGTTAATTTTATGGATATGCCCCTGAAAGCTGCTGTGAAGAACCACAAGTGCATTGGCAAAGGCTCTTTTGAATGAATGTTTAGATGTGATAGGGACATGTAACTTGACTACAGGTGAGCCCTTTGGAGGTCCATGGCTAGCTGTGTTGGAACTATCACTGAGGTAGGGATCGTGGTCAAAGGTTTACAGTAAGCACCACTTGCAGTGGTGTGCGTCCCTAAACCACCTCTGATTTTGAACTGTGATTCTGTACATAACATGCTTTATTTCTCAGTGGCAGAGATAGGTGTTGTAGATACCCATGAATAGGAAAACCTACCTGTAAGCATAGGTGTTGAGACTCAGTTTTTAAACACTTCCTTTAACACTTGCTTCTCTCTCTCTAGGAGGGGCTATCTATAGGCAGCCTATGTGATTGAGGATAGAGCAGCATCAGGAAGCAAGAAATATTAGAAACCAAGAATCCTGAATTCCCAAATAAGGAAGGTTTCCTGTTCTTACATTTAAATATGAGTTTGTCTGAGCTGGGAACTTACAACGCTTCAGAATACTAGGGTATGTTTTACTGAACTCATTAGGAAAGATTTTTTTTTTAATCAAAATTGCCTCCTTATATAACAATGCTACAGAGCATCTGCTATAAGATGTGCTCTGTTTTTAATATACATTACACTGTAAAGCAAGTTCTAATCACTTTGTAGTTGTATCATAAAGTTGAATGGTGTTTTTAGATACTTTGATTATGGAGCTAATTAGATATTTTTAAAATTATTTGAAGTAACATGTCAAACAGGTAAATAATGATATTTTTGTTGTATGATAAGTAATCAAAATGGTGAGCATTAAAATTTATGCATATAAAAAGTTTGATAGTCTTTAAAGATAAACTCCTTTAAAAAGTTAATTTTTATCTACATCAGATTTAAATAGGAGCTTTTTAAAAATTCAGTTAGTATTTCTAGCCAAACAATCTTTATTTTGAAAACTATACTTTGAAGACCAAAGTGTCTTGGAATTTTCTCACTATCTGCTAAATGTAGGGATGAGAATATCTTGGAAATACCTTAAAATAGTCCATCTAAACCATTTCAAAACAAAATAAAACCCTGTTAGTAAATTTTTCTGTTAAAGCTGTGCAGTTATCACATGATGTATGAACTGATGCTTGTCCATGTTAATGAACTTTGATATGTAAAAGGTACATTCAGAAAAAACTACAACTCTTAATCTTAAAAACATGCTTTGATTCTTCACTGACTTCTGTAATTGCTTTGTGTGTACTATGAAAATGCAGAATAAATACTAGACTTCTGTTTCCTCTCCAAAATACTTTTCTACTATATATATTTTTAAGATTGCATATGGGCAGCATTGTTTCTTAGCCTTAGCAAAGGCATTTTATTTACCTTTCTGGGCTTATTTCTTTACTTAAACTTTTCATACCTGGAGAAGATAATGCAATTTTAAGATATTTTCTTCCCCATTTGCTAAGATTGGGCCCAAGTGAATTAGCTTCTTTTCTAATGTTAATTAAATCATCTTCAGGAGGGAGAGTTAGTGTGTCCAGATTATGGCACATAGTAGAGTTTCTCATCATTGTCACTTCTTTCCTGTTTTCCTTTGTTCTAATGTTTTTGTTGTATCAGTGAGATCTTTACTCAGATGAGTCTAGTCAGATCCAAAGCAGTCAGTCATAGTGGACAAAAGAATCTTGAGATCTTGCCCAAAATGTGCATGTTTGGAACATGTTAAAGCAGAATGGATCAGGTTAAAATTTGATTGAACTTTGCACTTTAAAAATTGCAAAGGAAAGAATGGTGGTTAGCTCATATCAAGAGGAAATTTAACTGGGAAAACAATGACACTGTATAATTTCAACTACTGGCTGATTTGATACAACATTTCTTTGGGTCATAAATTTATTACAAGTAGGCCAACAAAATAAATCCTTCAAGGACTCTTGTTTCTCATTTTTACATATGTCACATTGCAGATTGTCCTTTTGTTAGTTGGCATAGGTTTTTGTTAGTGTAATTAAACTGAATCTTATGTAGGAACTAGTAGGTACTGCACACTAAGAATTACTAACAGTTAGTTAACCATTAAAAACTTAAACTTCTTATTCTCATTTTCACAAATTAGGTACTTGAAGCATAAAGAATCTATGTAACAGGGTCCAAGTTTGGACAAAAGAGAAAATATGAAAGACAGTAAATACAGAGCTTCTATGCATCTTAGTTTTCAACATTGAAAAGCAAATTTTCATTTATTAACTATTAAGTCGTTCAAAATTACTGCTAAAATATAAATAAAAATATTTGAAAACTTTGGAAAAATGGAAAGCATTGGACAGATTGTAGATATTTTCAATATAAATGTAAAAATATAACCTCTAAGAAATTTTATAGTTCATGTTGACTGACAAGCGTTTGCATTGTTAGGACATCCAGTTCATTAAATTAAAACTGCTATTTGAAATACATTATTAGTAAGATTCAGTGTACTTTGTTGCTATTAAAAACATATTTTTGGTAGCAAATTAATAGCATCCTAAATCCTGAGAACTTGGAGGTACATTAAGGTATCATCTTGTCAGAAGTGATTTATCATTTATCATAGTAAGGCCAGATTTTCTCATTTCAGGGTGGTGAAACATTCTTGTGTTAGAGCCTACTTGCTGACAATAAAAAGTCACAGTTTACTCATGTGGTAGAAAGTAACTCAGTTTATGTGTCAGCTGCTTTTTAATAACTCCATGAGTTTTGTAGAAATGTGTTACATGATTAGGGGCCACATATACTCTGTCCTACATATATTCATTCAAGCTTTTCTAAATATGGACAGAAATTACATTTTGCCAGTAGGGAATAGTATAACGTGAGTTACCTAAATTCCAAAACTTATCTTTGATCTTTAGACAACTGCTGTTAAGTTGCTGGGACTCTTTTTTACTTGTGTAACTATACAGATCAGTGATGTCATCACCAGATGGTGGTCTTTCCTCCTGTCCCAGTACAAAACTGGGACATCTTAAATTGCTCTACTAATATAAATACATTCTTCTACATACATTTAGTAATAGAATTCTAATTGATACAAAATTTTGAAAGCACGCGAATGTACATCAAAATTAGGTTAATTTTTTTTTTAACTGTAAAATAACTGAAAGACACATTTCCTTACAAAATGAAGAACAGCCAATTGTGCACGCCGGTAGGATTTGCTGAAGGAGGCAGAGGCAGGAGGATCACAAAATAAAGAGCACTTATAATTCAATTGAAAAAGATAAAACCTAATAAGAAATCAGGTAGAGTATGGATAGATAAAAAGGAACTTTTGAATATGCTCTTAAAAATAAGAAAATATGCTCTACCTTACGTGTCTTCTAAAGACAATGAAAGCTAAAGCTATTGTGACACACCATGCTGTCAAGAAAAGTTACTGTGTACCAACATATGATCATTAACTTAGAAGAAAAAATAAAATTCAATTCAGCACATGAATTGTAATATTAAAAAGATAATATATATTGGGTGACTACAAAAGTTTATGTAAGGACTTACCTCTAGAGGGGTTATTCAGGTCCAAGGAGACTGGGTGAATGCTTCATTCTTCCATATTTTAAACATGTTTTCATTGCTAGCACAACTATTGAAAAGAATTAATTTGGGAGTGTTAAGTCATAGACTATTAAAATGCATAAAGGGCTTGCTCGAGGCACTCTTTTCTACAGTTGACTTAGAATTACATCAGCAGCATCACAGGCGGCTTTACGGGACAGTGTGGGTTTGAAGTTCAGCCTTGATTTTCCCAGGAGTTTCCACTGAAGCAGCCAGTCCTAATGGAGTCTCAGTAGAGGCTATTTTATTTCTCATGTTCACTGTACTTCAGTTAGTATCAGTAAACATTTGAATGAATGAAGGAAACATAATGTGTTTTTGCTTTGTGATATGGTATAGTTTGAGAGTATTTCCTCTCCTTCATTTTGAAATTAGAAAAATGTATTTCTGTGATAGTAGAAAATTTTAACTGTTTAGTGTAATTCACTTGTGACCTGGTCTAAAGGCACATTTGTAAATACATCATTTCTAATCATTTCTCAGATACTGGCTTCTTGTCCAATTGACCGGAAACCTTTTCAGGCTGTGTTTGAACTCAGTGCATTTGAAGGTCCTGCTGAGGTAAGCCTTAGGTTTCATTTTGAGTTATGAACTTCGTAATGTTAACTGGAGTAGCTTTACTTTGATAGATTCTTACCTAATGTATTTTTAAAAATTGTTCACCTTTAGGTTTAGTGTGTGTCATCATTTCTCTTTAGTATGGCAAGCTCACAGCTTTCACTGCCATTAACTAAAACAATGGACCTTTTTCCTTTGCCTTCTAGAGTGGTCACACCATAGTGATCACCTGATATGCATAGATATAGTAGATTTGAGGCTTTAAAAGAAGTCTTATATTTAATTATAAAGTATGTTTCCAAAATATCATAAGCATGATTGTTTCTTGTATTTCAAAAAAAATTTTTAGTTGGATAGCATTTTGAATACATTTTTTCATCGAAAGTGTTTTAGTTGGAGTATTTAATTCAAAGATAAACATCCATAAAACTTAAGCACCAAATATCTAAAAACTTATTATGGAAAACTTAATTTGGAGATTAGATAAATAAAATTAAACATAAATCGATATCTTTCTTAAATGGCATTGATGTTATTTAGTATGAATCATGATAATAATTAAAATTTTTTCATTTTTTTCAGATTAAAATATAATTAGATCATTTTACCCTTTCCTCCCTCTTACCTTACTAGTTCTCAAAATTATGGCCTCTGGCCTTTGTTTTATATATATATATGTATATATATATATACATATATATATATAAATGTATATATGTATATAAATAAATATATATGTATATATGTATATAAATATATATATAGAGAGAGATCTACTCAGTCTATATAATGTTACTGGTATATATATTACTTCAGGGCTTACCCCTTGGTGTTAGATAACCAACTGGGAGACTGTTTCCTGGGGAACGCCATCCCTTAGGAAGCTGTAGTACTTTAGAGTTGAAGGCCAATGCGATTCTCCATTTCCATGTTAGCATATTTGTTGGTGCCATCCTTGCTCAGACCTTGTTGAGGCAGCCGTGTTGATGGGGGTAGCTTCTCTGAAGTTTCGAGGAGACTCAGTCTCACAACACAGATCCTGTTCCCTTGGGTCTTACAATGATTAATATTTTTATTGTTGATTTTTGAGTTGTAAAAAAGAATAGCTGGGTGTAGTGGTTCACGCCTTTAATCCTATCATTTGAGAGGCAGAGGCAGGTGGATCTCTGTGAGTTCAAGGCCAGCCTGGGACAGCCAGTGCTCTGTTACACAGAGAAACCTTGTCTCAAAAAAACAAACAGAAAAAGAAGAAAATAAATAGCTTAAGAAGAACCACAAACTATACATATGTATGTATGTGATACCTATAAGGAAGGAACTGACTATAGTGTATAGCAGCTTGCTTCCTGGAGGGGAATGTATAGAAAAACAACTATTTTTAGCATTAGTTTTCAGGGTAGGTATTTTTTTAACTTGTTCTGGTACATTTTTATTTGTGAGTCTTGATATAAAGTATAAACAGTATTGCAATAGTATTGCAGTGCAAATAAAAAACGTTAGAGAAAGAAGGGCTGGGGAGGCGGCTCAGTCAGGAAAGTGTTTGCCATACAAGCATTGAGTCCATCCCTGTGTTTAAACATAATTGGAGTGGTTGTGTGCTTGTGATCCTAGCCCTGGCTTGCTGGCTAGCAGTGAAACTTACTTAGTAACTAATTCCGGACCTATGAACTGAGAGCTGATCTTGCAAACAAAAATGTGACTGGTGCCTGACAGAAAACACCTGAAATCTTCCTTTGGTCTTCATAAGCATGCTCATACTTGGACATGAATATATACACAAACCAAAAAGGATCTGCTTGTTGTAATTGCTTATTTCTTTATCACTTATACAAATTACTGTATATCAGAGAAAAAGATACTTAGATGTTAACATAATACAATTCAAAATCAGTTCTTTGGAAGACAAACTATTTTCCAGCCATCTTACTTACTGGTCTGCTGCCCAGGCTGGTCTTGATTTCTTGATTTGTCTTTTTGAGTCCCCCGAGGGCTGAGATTAGTGGTGTGCACCGTAGGGTCAGGCTATCACTGCACTTTCCAGTGTGGCAGTTTTATTTCTTTAATTTTGTAATTACTAGGGAGAATCAAAAAGGTGTTCACAATGTTGGTATACTTCTCTAATTGGTAATTTTGCTTTTTTTTTTATATAGATTCAAGTAAAAAGACAGTTGAGAGAAATAAAAGACAAGGAAAATGAAAAGTCTTTTAAGAAGCAACTCTTTTCTCATGAAAGTTCCAAAAATGACAAAAGGTCAGTGACTAACTTTATAGATGTGATTTATTATGACCATATGTAAATGAATAAAAAATAACTTGGGCAGCTTTATACCCTTGTATAGTATGTTGGCATGAGATTTACCCTCATTTTTGTTATCCCTCCCACTCCTGCTAAGTAAAGGATTGCTGCAGTAGTTTTGCCTATGTATAAAGCTCCAATTAAAGTCATTAGAGGGCAGAGTGTTAAATGGGTGGCAAGTGCCACTCATGCATGCTTTTTTTGTTTGACATTTCCAATCATTCCTTTAAAAAAGTAATAACCTCTCATTCTTCATGGCTCAGGAGGCAGTCATGAAAGTCAGTAAGATTGTTTTAATAACATAATAGAACTCGTTGTATATTAAAATTAGTTTAGCTTGTTACTGTTTAATGAGTGTATGAGAATATTTAACCATATAGTGGCTTTAGGTATTATAATAAAATTTGTACATAGTTCATTTTGTTGTGATGGGGAGTGAATTAAAAATAAGTGAGCAATAGCCATATAGTACAGGATAACTATCCTACAACCAACACACCAAAAAGATCAGGAACATAGACTTTGTTACCTATCAAGGGGAAAATTTGCCCTAGGGGTGTTAACATGTAGGCCCCCAGTGCAAGAGGAAGCTCTTAGCCCTCATATGACTGTTGAACTGAGAGGGGCCCTCCACATTGGAGGAGTGGGAGAGGGAGGAGACGGTGGGAGGGAGGAGACGGTGGGAGGGAGGAGACGGTGGGAGGGTGGAGCCTGGAGGGGTGGAGCCTGGAGGGGTGGAAAGAGGGCACTATGATGGAGATGTAATTTGATGTAATAAATAAACATTATGATAAAAAATAAGTGAACAAAATTTTAGTGTTTAATCCTTTCAAACTTTTATTCATACCTACAGAAAAAGAAACACCATAAATGAAGATCTATTGTGTGAAAGATTTCATGACTTGAAGGTGTTGCATAGTAAGTAACTCTGCTTGTGTGCTCTTTTTGTTTGTGTTGTAACTTAGAATTTGTGCCAGATTTCTCAGTAATATTTTGACTTTGAAAATAGTAGAACTTTAGATCTTTCCATAATATACCATATGGTGTAAATTACTTTGTGTTCATGGAAGTCATTTATACTGTTGCCTATTCTTTATGTTTTTTTTGTTTAGCTTGGAGGGAGAAGGAAGGAAAGGAAGCATGTGTTGAGAGAAAGAACATTTCCTGATTACTTGGTGTTTAGTCGCCTGTATTTTAATCTTATCCCACATATCTAGGGGAGGTAGTAAAGTGCCTGTGGATCTCAGACATTTTGGGGTTTGGAGTATTTGTATATATTGACCGAGCATCACCTCAGGGATGTTCCCCCTGTATTTTTTCTCTTGAACTAACCTTTGGTTTGCATTCATTTATAGTAAATTCAGTCTATAAGAAGTCTCTCAGGTGTCTTTTCCTTTATTTGGGTATGTGTGGCACATGCAGATGTGCGTGTGTGAGTGAGAGAGAGTGAATGTGTATGTCAAACAGCATCTTTTCAAATAAAAGGGTAAATCATCAAAAAACAAAAAACTTCCCAATCTGTTGACTTAGTAATAGAATGAGAAATAAACATTTAATACTTAGAGTGACGGTCACTTGATTATTTCTGTTTCTGATACTGAAAAGATCTGAGAGCATCATGCGAATACATGTTAGGACTTTGTACTGATGTAGTCAAATATGAATATGTGTCTTTCCATTTGGAGGCTGGAGGTTGATGTTAGGTGTCTTCTTTACTCACTCTCAACCTTAGTTTTTGAGACAGGGTCCCTCAGTAAACCCGCAGCTTAGACTGGGCGATAATGCCATGGGATCCTCCTGTTTCTGTATCCTCAGCCCTGGGGTTGAGGTGTCCATTCCTGGAGTTACTTTGTGTGTGGTGTAGGGATCCAAATGCAGGTCCCCATGCTTGCACAGCAGACACTTTACCACCTGACCCATTCCCCAGCTCCTTTGAGGCATTTCTTAAGGACTTGCTACCTCTATTTAATTACGAATTTGTTGTTTGGAATCTGTCAGACCTTGATTGTTTGGCACTAAGCCCAGAGTCTTTATTATCTGAGTTTATATTGTACAAAAGAATGTTTTTTTTCTACACTCTCCCCAAACTGCTTGGTATTGAACCCAGGAAAATTCTGTAGTCCAGGCAGGCGAGAACTTTACCCTAGTCCACAGAAGGATGTTTTCATAAAATGTCTTTTGGAATAGTGTTTACTGAAATATATTTGGGTGATACTTAGTTAAAGACAAGTCAAGCCCCATCTTAGCATGGCAGACTGAGCAGCTGGTGAAGCCATACAAGAATAGAGGAGGAGGAAGCACAGGGGGGACCTTGAAATGGAAGCCGGAAAGGGATTTCCTAAGAGGGATGGCAGGTTGTCTCCTTAGAGACGTCAGCCTTTCATGGGGAGGGCGCAGGTAACAGTGGATCAGTTCACAGGTGTGCTGCGTCTAAACACACAGACAAGGGTTTTTTTGGTGGGGGATGGTTTCTTGTGTAGCCTTGCCTGTCCTAGAACTCACTTTGTAGACCAGGTTGACCTTGAACTCTGCCTCTCTGCCTGGGATTAAAGGTGTGCACTACCACTCAGTCTCACTAGGTAGTCCTAGTCCTAGCTGTCCTGAGCACACTTTGTAGAACTGTCTGATCTGGAGCTCACAGACACCAAGTTGCCTCTGCTTCCCAAGTGTTGTGTCAGGTGTGTGCCATGTGCCTTGCTCGTGTAATAATTTCTGAAGATTCTTAACCTGAACAAAGAAGAGGAAAGGGGTTATCCGTTCAGACTGGAGTATTTCTCTGGAGTGGAGATTAAATTAGGTAGGAGTGTAGCCAAGAGGACAGAGGGAACAGTGGTGAAGAGAAATTAAATTAAATGGTGAGATATAAAAGTATTGATGCTTTAGTTATATTACCTAAAATAGGAGAGAAGAAGCATCCACTGACACACTGTGTAGAGTTGATGACATTTGGGAGTCTACCAGTGAAGTAACCACCTCTCTTTTTCATTGGATGAAGCACAGTAGGCCCTAGTCCCCTGTGTCCCAACCATTATTTTCCATCCATGTTTTAGTATCCCACAAACAGTTGAGGATTTCCAGATATTTGAGGGAAATAACAATATACAGATCAAAACAGACATGATCAGAGAGATTCAAAGTTGGGAGATGGAACAACTTTAGAAATTAATATCCTGGGAGATGAAGCCACCAATCGTATAAGAAAAAAGGTGGAGACCAAAGCCAGGGCTTTGTATCTGCTAGATATGTAAACTACTACTGACTTAAATCCTCAACCCACAGAAAAATGTTTTTTTAAAAAAATATTTTGTATTTCAGAAATTTAAAATATTACAGTAATATAAACTTTCAGTAGAAGATATATTAAATATCTCAGAAAGTAGGACCAACAGTCAGAGATGATATTTATATAGAAGATTAAATACTAGGTAATAAAGCTCCAGAGAAGAATTCTAGAAAAGTAAAAGGCAGAAAGTTATTTTTTAAAGTTAGTCAAAAGGAAATTTCCTATACATGCATGCAAGAGTATGTACATACAAACAATACACAGATACACACGTAAACACGCACCCTAGGATGAGG
>CAJQZJ010033609.1:61169-126772 GCA_907164525.1 Lophiomys imhausi | reverse complement strand
AACAATACACAGATACACACGTAAACACGCACCCTAGGATGAGGGAAAAACCATGTACACCAAGGGTCTTATAAAATCTTAGGTGCCTTGAGTGAAGACAAAAAGACAAAGCAGGTCAAATATAAAAGATTAGGGGTGGCCGGGCATGGTGAGTGGTGCACGCCTTTAATCCCAACACTTGGGAGGCAGAGACAGGTGGATCTCTTGAGTTCGAGGACAGCCTGATCTAGAAAGTGAATTCTAGGACTACACAGAAAAACTCTGCCTTGAAAAACAAATAAATAAATGAAAAATAAAAAAGGTTAGGGATAAGAATATTAATAATAATTAGAGTGGTAGAGTTATACTTGGAAAATTCTGAAGAAAATAATAATCTAGGAAATTTTATTATGTTCTGTCTCAAGAGCAGGAATAGAAATAAAGACATAGCAAATATATTAGGGCTTAGACATTAATTTCCACACATCCTTCCTCAGTTTTCTTGGAGGACGTGTGTATTTCACTAGGAGAAAGCAAAGTATCCACCTAAAGAGCAGCAAAGAACTTGTGTGGTGCATCCTAAGTGAGCTCCTGGTGTGGCAGTACTTGTTCGTTGTCCTGAGTGTCCAGTGTTGATATGTCAGCTGGGTAAAGTGAAGGTGGGAAGGGGCGTGAGGATAAAGCTCTATGAAACAGAAGGATTCAAGATACAGATGTTATTTAGAAATAGAAAGGTAAAGCTGAAGTGGTTCCTATCTATGGTCCCACGACTTGAGAGTCCAAACAGTAGTATTGCTATAAATTCTAGGCTATCATGGGCTGTATTTTATGTTCAGGGTCAGCCTGGGATATTGAGAGATCTTTCCTCAAAACAAAACAATGAAATAAACATTGCAGAAAACATAATTTGATGAATGCTTTTGATAAGCAGAAATTGAGTAGACAGTGCTGTCTTTTTGAAATTTGTATATTAGAAAGTCTAGTGGATATGTGAAATTATTTCTAGAAAAATCACAATTTAGAGAATTATTTTGGATTCATTTTTATTTTATGGGTATTCATGTTTTCTCTGGTGCCCTGAAAGTTCATTCAGGCCTCAGTGCCCTTGGACCTTGAGTTTGGATGACTGATCTGCATGTGAGTGATGAGCAGCAAATCTGGGCCCTCTGCAGGAGCAAGTAGGGCTCTTAACCACGGAGCCATCTCTGCAGCCCCAGGTTAGAGAAATTAACCAGTGTGGGATCCTTTAATGATAGTGTCATTGGAACTCTCAGTACTTATCATTGATAGAAAATGAACAGTTCTTTCCACAGAGTAGTTTGTATGATTGCTTTCCAAGAGAACAGCATTATGTAACCTGTGTATATTCATTAAGTTCATTTATTATATTCATTAAGTGTACTGAATGAATCAAAACATTTTACTGCCTTTAGGGCATAAAAATAAAGTATAAGTAGAGTACCTCAATTCTGTATCTGTTTGAACAAAAATGGTTATTTGTAAGCTGCAGCATTTTTACTATTGGCTTTTTAAGAAATTTTTAAAAAATTTGTTACTGCCAGGCAGTGGTGGCACATGCCTTAAATCCCAGCACTCTGAATACAGAGGCAGGCCAATCTCTGAGTTGGAGCCTGGCCTGGTCTACAGAGCAAGTTTCAGGACAGGACAACCAGGGCTACACAGAAATACTCTATCTTGAAATACACCCCATCTTGAAATTACCCCCCCAAAACAAAAACCATTGTTTTATCTTTTACCTATACATCAAAGTCTATAATAGTAAGTTGCCGACTCTGAGCCAACTCCCTTGACCCTATATCCACAATACAACATTGTGCATGGCATGTTGATGGGAATGAAAATGGGAATTGTTGTACAATTAAGTAGAAAAATGCTTTAACAGAAAATAACTGGTCTTGAGTAGCAGGAAAGAGGTCTTCCTTTTGTTTGTTTGTTTTAGTGATGGAATAATCAATAGACCTGTTTTGAAACAAGCAAACCTGAGTACAGTTGCCTTTTGAAGTATCGATGTTTTCTAGAGCATCTACAGCAACATTTAATGATGAAGTATAAATACATATATATAAATATATATATATATATATTTTTTTGTTTTGTTTTGTTTTGTTTTGTTTTTCGAAACAGGGTTTCTCTGTATAGCCCTGGCTGTCCTGGAACTCACTTTGTAGACCAGGCTGGTCTTGAACTCACAAAAATCCGCCTGCATCTGCCTCCCAAGTGCTGGGATTAAACATACGTGCCATCACTGCCTGAATCATAAATATATTGATATGCCTCGTGGGCTGGAGAGATAGCTCAGTGGGTCAGAGGCCTTGGTGTGCAGATGTGGAGACCTGAGTGTGAGTCCTCAGCACCCATGTCAAGATCCTGGCAGTGCAGCTTTGATTCCTGGCTTTGTCGGGTGGAGATGTGCAGGTCCTGGGAAGTAGCTCAAGTGGTGAGCTTCCTGTTCAGTGAGAGATCCTGATTCAAGGGAATAAGACAGTGCAGAGGGTGAGACCTGACATATTCCTCTAATCTCTACATGCACTGTGCACATGCTCACACGTACATGCTCACACACATGCACACATGTGCGTACATGAAGCTTAATTTTGAGCAAAAACTAAGTATAGTAAGCTATAAAGATGTTAGTAGAATTTATCTTTCTAGGGGAAATCTTTTATAAAGGGCTGAAGAGATGGCTTAGCAGTTAAGATCATGTACTGTTCTTGTAGAGGACACAGGTTTGGTTCCCAGCATTCAGTTCACAACTGCCTGTAACTCTAGCTATGGGGAATCCCGTGCCTCTAGTATGGTAAGAAACTTAAAAATGGCAGTTTTTTTTCTGACCTGGCCAGCTCCCAGATGGTGAGACAGAGACCTATAGTATCATTCATAAGCTTAAAGCACAGCAACTGAGCAGATAGTCATCTGTCCTCACTTTCTGTGCTCTCTAGCTACTTCCCCAGCCACGTGCCCCAAATTACTTGCCATGTTAGAGGTGACCTGGCTCACTGTGTTCCATGTGTGTCTTCATGGTCCATTCTACCTCATAGTGGCACTCCTCCTTAACCTGCCTCTTGGTGCCTCTTCTTCCTCCTCTCCCTCTGATTGGAAGGAAGTCCAGCCTACCTCTTTCCTCTGCTCAGTCATTCAGCCTCTTATTAACCAATAAGAGATAATTGGAGAGCATTCCTTCTTTACACCCAATTGGTACAGCAGATTGTTCAATTTTCATGACAATGCCTGAGTTCTGGAGCACAGAAATCAGCATCTGAATACACAGTGTACAAGACCCTCCTCCAACATCTCCATTCTGGGCACCAGGCCTCACATGTACACACCCATATTCATAGACACCCCACACATATGAATTGAAAGATAATAAAACAAATCTTTAAACAAAAAGAATATATGCTTTACATTACCTAATTTGAAATTACACAGAAATAATTTCCAGATGAGACAAATAAAACAACAAATAACAGAAAAGCGATAAGTGCTCATCGCTTCAAGTCTGAGGTCTGAGGGAGAACAGGGTTCTGTGCTCTGAGGGTTAGTGGCTGAAGGTGACATGCTTAACTAGGCCAAAGACCTTCCTTTTTCTTGGGCAGCTCTTACTTGACGTGAGCTTGTAACTATCTTATGTAATGGCTGGGTAAGAAAAACTCTAAATATGTTAATTGCACATAAAGCTTAAATACTTGTATGTAGCATTTTTTTTTACAAGTTAAACATTTGCTTAAGGTGATAAAAATTTGATTAGAATCTTCATACCCATAATGCTGTGAGCATAACCATTCTGTTTATTGTAACCTTATGTATTTTCCTATTGTGTGTGGTCTGAAAAGATAAGATGCAATTAGCATTTCGGAAGGTTTTTTTTTTAATGCAAATACTATTAGAGATGCAACATTCCTAGACACTTTGACATTCTTTATCAATGTCAAAGGTGTACAGACTTCTGAAAAAAAATTTGAGGCAAGTAACCAGGTTCTGTTTTGTTTGTTTGCTTGTTTTATAGGAAACTTTTCAAACAATAAAATGAGTGGAAAGAAAAGTGCCACAGTAAAGACAAATAAGGTTTGTTGAAGTAAAGAAATACCTTTTCCTTAGAGAATAACATTTATATTTATTTAGTGATTTAGTGCTTAAGGTGAATACAAATACTTTCAAGTATTTTTGTTTCTGGTTTCATTAACAACTTTTCATGTTTGTAGGTTCGAAGATCAAATCAATGTACAGATCCTTGTATCAGAAGTGACTTGTACAGTGTGTTTTCCTGTGACAGTCACAGTGGGGAACCTTGCACCTATAGAACTTCCTGGTTAGTGCTTCCTGTCCTCAGTTTATGGTCTCTACGGGTAGGGTTCTTTGTTCCTTTTTTTTTTTTTTTTTAGTTTTTTGAGGCAGGGTTTCTCAGTGTAGTCTTGGCTGTCCTGGATCTCACTGTGTAGATTAGGCTGATCTTGAACTCACAGAGATCCTCCTGCCTCTGCCTCCTGAGTGCTGGGATTAAGTGTATATGCCCCATTGCCTAGCATATACATAGTGCTGAAATCACAGTTAACTTTTGGTGGAAATTTAAACTGGTTTCAGTAAAAGTGATGGAACTCATTTTGTTACTGTTCTTTTGAAAACCAACTAGTTCCAGCAAAGAGAAAACTTGTTATTTTTCTGAGTTATTCTGTGTTCTACAATGCATGTCTATGTTAGTAGTAAACTACCGAGTATACTTTTGATATATACCGAGGAAGTAAGGTGCTTGTGAAGTCATAAGAGTTGTACCTATAAAGCAGACGTGTCTTACACTGATGCTGCCATCTTTGAATATATAGAGTGATTCATAGGTGTATGTTGGGTATATATTTGTGTGATTTAAATATTAAGGCTTTAAAATCACACACACATAATTGAAACAACAAAGTAGAACAGAATTATGGTATTTTAGGGCTTGGCAGAGTACTCAAGGAACAATTGCATCTGAGGCCCTTTGCGAAAAGCTGAGCTAAATCTAGTTTTTAGTTATGATGACCATACCCATTTTTGTTTTCTTTTGTGCTAACAGTTTCTCTCACTAGGCTGTCAGTTCTAGTCCAGATGAGCACATGATAGAACACTGCTGTAATGTAGCAGTACGACAGGTCAGTTTGAGACCAACCTAGACTTTGTATCTAGTAAGACTCTCTGACAAGTCAGACGGTATCCTGCCACTTAATACAGAATTCCAATTATTGTTGGTAGTATGCATTTAAATACAATTTTATAGTGTAGAAATTCTACTTGTTGTCGGGATATACTTATTTTGAAAGTGCTTATCTATGATACTGGGTGTGGAAACTATTGCTGTTCTTGTCATAACTCAGTGTTTAAACTTTTTTATTTTTGCAATTCTAATGAAAGTTTACTTTTTTTTTTAGTGCAGAATCAATAGAAGTTAGTGAAATGAGTGCATTGATTAGGCAGAAACGACAAGAACTCGAGTTGTCCTGGTTTCCTAGTACATTACCTGGAATTGGAAGGTAAAAATTGTTCACTAAAATTTTATAAGCTAATAGAAACACAAAAATATTAAATTCTTAAGTATTGGTATCATTTATACTTTTTAAAGAGATTCTGTATAAATTAAACTTTAGTGTTGCTGATGTCTAATGATGATTACCTATAAGCTTTCTGTTTTCAAACATATTCTTCTAAATAAAGGTTTGGTAAAATGCCTGCTCTGCCCTGGCCTTCAGGACTTTCTGTGATCTGCTACCAGAGTGGTTCAATGCCAAATACATTCTACTGCCTCAGCTCAGTGGTCTGCACTGACCTGCATTGATCAGAGACTCTTGAGCTTTATATTCATTCTCCATAATACAGATTTTGTTTGTCACTGTGATGGAGTTCCACATTAATGCTTTCATGCTCTAGAAATGATGGAACATAAATAGAAGTAAAATTCCATGTCCAGATACTTACAGTTTGAACTTTTTTTTTTTAAATACTTGCTTTTTTTTTTTTAACTTACACAAGCTGTAAATTCTTTTTCAAGTATTTTCCTCTAGAATCTCACCTGAAACTGACTGAAGTGGTCATTTGTTAGGAGATTTAAATTTATTTAGAAAGTGTTTGAGAAGTGGATTGGGCTTGAGTGCAGAAAATGTGGTGACCATCTGGTCCACATCAATTCCTAAGAACAGAAAAGTCATCCTCAGTTTAAGAGCGTTACAGTGTAAATAGAGTATGAATATTTCTTCAGTAGCTGACCTGAGGGATGGAGAAGGGTTCCAAGGAGTGAGAGGAAGCCTGCTGAGAAGATGGAAATGCGCTCTCTCTCTCTCTCCTCATATGTATGTATGTATGTATCTATAAAGTAATATACACACATGTATACACATACACACATTGGTTAAAAGTCATCAAATTGTATACTCAAAGGAACTTTTATACTTTACATCAATTTACCTCAAGTTATTTTTTATAGTAGCTGAAGAAAATAAAACTTAAAATCTTTTTTTGTTTTTTTTTTTCTTTTTGCGTGTGTGTGTGTTGTTTATTTTTTTATACATTTATTCAAGTTACATCTCAATCACAGTCCCTATCTCCTCCCTTCCCGGTCCCACCTATCCTACTCCTCCAGTGTGGAGGACCCCTACATATTAGCCCCCCTCAGTTCATCAGTCACATAAGGGCTAAGAGCTTCCTGTTGCTCTGGGGCCCAACTTGGCAGCTCCGCTAGGGTAAAGTGGGACAGGGTTTCTTTTGTGTATCCCTGGCTGTTTTGGAACTCTCTCTGCAGACCAGACTGGCCTTGGACTCACAGAGATCCGCCTGCCTCTGCCTCCCAAGTGCTGAGATTAAAGTTGTGTGCTACCACTGCCTGGTCAAAATCTTTTTCTAAAGACTAAATTATTTTGGTCTTTGAAGATGTATTATTAATTCTAAGTGTGTGTATCCATGTGTGAGTATGTGCACATTTGTGTGGGTGTATTTGCAGGCCTGGGGAGATCACCGATCTTCTGAAGCTGGGGTTACAGGCAGTTATGAACCACAAGGTATAGACTGTCACCGAACCAGAGTCTTCTGAAAGTCACTCCCCCTGCCAAACAAAATCTGTATAAAATACTCCATTATTTTAAAGAGAAATATCTCTTTTCTAAATTACCTTCATATTGTTTACTTTTATTTAAAGGCACCAAAGTATGCCTTTAAAGTTTGTTTTGTTTTGTTTTGTTTTCTTGCAAACAATTTGTTGTCATATTTGGGTAATGAATAACCTGGAGCTTATATGCTTAGTTATTAAGCCAAAAAAGTATAAAGACTGTATTTTAATATTGCTGACCTAATTTGGAGAATGTAGTAGTTTTTAATTCTTAGCTCAATTTTGTAGACCATATAACTAAAGAAGTCTTTGCTTAAATTTTCAGAGTTGGTTTTGTACCTTGGAGTGTTGAGACAACAGTCCTTCCTCTGATCTCCTCTGTGTTGCCAAGGACTATTTTTCCAGCAAGTACTATGTCATTAGAAAATTTTGGTAAAGTTTGTGAATTTATTTTTTGTTATAAAAATAGTTACTAGCTGGGTTTGCCTTAAACATGTGAATGCTGATGGTTTAGAGTGCCTAAGTTAGAGTGACTCTCGGGTATTTCCGTAGATCCTGACCAGTGCCTGATGTTAAAATCATAATTAGAGTTCATGTGCCATTTGAAAGGATAGAGTCCCAGTAGTGTAATGGCAAAGAGGGCATTATGCTGAATGACATAATCCTGGCACAAAATGACAGTTCACATAATTGCACTCAAGTAGAATTGAGGTTACCATGGGAGTTCAAGACATCCTGGATTGGATAGTGAATTTAAGGCTAATCTGGGATACAAGACACTATCTCAATCTCTTGTCCCCCAAATGTTGATGCTATTACTCATTTGTTAGAGATAAACTTAACAGTTTGATTCACAAGTATATTGTTTTATTGTATTTCAGGCACTGACTATTCTAAAACTAACTATAGTCAAATTATTTTTTTAACACATTAAAAAAAAACCCTTTTATTTTTCAACATTGTCAGGTACTTTTAATAAGGGATATGCATTAACACATACCCAAGGAGGAGGAGAAAAAAAGCAAACTTCTGGCACATCAAATACCAGAGGATCAAGACGGAAACCTGCAACAACTGCTCCTACAAGGAGGTCCACGCGAAACACAAGAACTGAGACAGTCAGTCAGCTCTCAAAGTCCCCATTGTCAAATAATTCTGAGTGTGATGCCCCAGGGAATAGTAATTCCTCTTTAAGTATTTCCCCTCCAGCTGAACCAGAAAAGCAAACAAGACAGGCTCCAAAACGGAAGTCTGTAAGGAGAGGAAGGAAATTACCTTTATTGAAAAAGAAACTTCGGAAATCTGTGCCTCCCCCTGAAAAAACATCATCTAGTGATTCCATTGAGGAAGAAACAACAGACCCTGACACACCACTGATGCTGGAGAAGGAGCAACGATCAGGTGTAGAAGGTAGCAGCATTTGTTCTGTTCAAACAGATGGAGAAAATGATTTGACTAATTGCTTGGAAAGTTGCAGTGAACAAACAGAAGAAAATGAACAAACCAAGAATCATGAAATAGAGCAGAAAGTAGAATTTTTAAATTCTGAATGTTGCACTCAGGATCCTCCCATGCTTGTTGTAGAGGATACAGGGATGGAGGCTAAGGAGCTATGTGTAGACCATGACATTTGTACAGATACTTCTGTAAAAGCAAGTGAGCCATTAGAAAATCAAGAGCAAATGTCTGGAGGTGCAGAGTCACAGGTACAGGGACTTGTGTGTACAGAGAGTCCTCCTGATGATTTTCTTACATGCCCACCCTCTGACATTGAAGGACACAAACCAGTGGCCAGTCTCTTAGGTGACATATCTGAAAATACAGGGTCAGTGGTTAATGATGAAAAAATAGAAGGGAGTCTCATAGTAGACAGTACTGATTTGAAAGATTCTGCAGTAAACATAGAAGCATTTGTACAGAGCCCCAAAATAGAATCTGTTGAGGGTGAAATTATACACACACTGGACAGACACTGTGTTGCCAGCGCAGACACTGAGTTGCCTGAACATGTTCAGACAGAAAATACACAAATAATTCCAACATGCGACACTTCAGAAAATGAAAGTTCTGGTGGTTTTCAGGATTGTGAAGATAATTTATTAAAACCTAATCTTGACAATACCCAATTGGACAAACCCTTGGAAGAAGAGACAGAATCTCTGATTAAACATCCCAAGCCTATAGAGTTACCTAACACACAGATTGAACAGAGTGAGAAACACTTTAGTGACGATAATAATGAATCTGTACCTATGGAGTGTGAATCCTTTTGTAGTGACCAGAATGAGTCTGAAATGGAACCATCTGCAAATACTGACTCTAAACAATTGAGTGACTGTTCTGTGACACACAGCTCTGACAACAAGCTATCTTCTGAGCCTCCAGTTGGAAAGGTTGAAACTGTATCTCAACCAACTGAAATCCTAGCAGATAAAGCCCCAAAGCTTCGTACTCGAAGATCTAGATTCCATTCTCCATCAACAACTTGGGCTCCCAACAAAGATGCTTCACAAGAAAAGAGGCGGGCTCAGTCTCCATCACCGAAGAGAGAGACTGCAATAGAAAACAAGAGTTCTCAGTCACTATCACCCAAGAGAGAGTCTGCCAGAGGACGGAGAAAATCTCGGTCTCTTTCACCAAAAAAAGACGTAACAAGAGAAAAGAGGCAGTCTCGGTCTCCAAAGAGAGAGAATGCTAGGGAAGTTAAAAGGTCTGAGTCAGGGTCTCCAAGTAGAGATACTTCTTGTAGAGAGAACCAGAGGTCTCAGTCCAGAGGGAAAGATTCTTCATCAAGAGAAAAATCTAGGTCCCGGAGCAGAGAAAGAGAAAGTGATAGAGACGGGCAGAGGAGAGAGCGAGATAGAGAGCGGAGAGCTAGAAGATGGTCTCGGTCCAGATCTCGCTCTCGATCACCATCAAGGTTGAGAACAAAAAGTAAGAGTTCATTTGGTAGAAACGAAAGAGATAATTATTCTCCTCGGTGGAAGGAAAGATGGACAAATGATGGTTGGAGGTGTCCTCGAGGAAATGACCGGTACCGAAGGAATGACTCAGAGAAACAGAATGAAAATACAAGAAAGGAAAAAAATGACATCATTGTAGATAGTAATGAGCCAAATGCCACAGATAAGCACAGAAATGACTGTCCCAGTTGGGTAACAGAGAAAATAAACTCTGGGCCAGATCCAAGGACCAGAAATCCAGAAAAGTTAAAAGATTCCCACTGGGAAGAAAATAGAAATGAAAATTCAGGGAATTCTTGGACTAAAAGCTTTGGCCCAGGCTGGATATCCAGCCGCGGTCGAGGTAACCGTGGGAAAGGCACTTACAGAGGTAATTTTGCCTATAGTGACCAGAGCGAGAACAGGTGGCAAAGCCGCACACCCCTCACAGGGGGCGACTCTTTCAAGTCTCCAGAGCAGCCATCCTCTAAGCGGAAAAGTGAGCAAGACCTGTCATTTGGCACTCCAGCAGACAGGTCAGGGTGGACATCTGCATCCAGTTGGGCAGTAAGAAAGACTTTGCCAGCAGATGTGCAAAACTATTACTCTCGGCGTGGGAGGAATTCTTCAGGTCCACAGTCTGGGTGGATGAGACAAGAGGAGGAACCGCCTGAACAAGGTAACATTCTTTGCTTGTTCTCAATGTTTAACTTGAAGAAAGAGGCTGTGGAATGCAGCAGCTTGAACTGAAATGATCTTTAATTCATTAGTTACTAATTTATACTGGTAAGCCAAACCCTGGTTATTATAAGACATTTTTAAAGATACAAATACATAAGAAACCAACATTTTATTATTATTTATTTATTTTGTTTTTCGAGACAGGTTTTCTCTGTGTAGCGCTGGCTGTCCTGGAACTCGCTCTGTAGACCAGGCTGGTCTTGAACTCACAGAGATCTGTCTGTCTCTGCCTCCCAAGTGCTGGGATTAAAGAAGTGTACCACCACACCTGGCCTTGAAGATACTTTTTTTTTTTTAATTGATGTTTTGTTTGTATTCTATGTGATTGTGTTAGATCCTGGAGTTACAGACAGTTGTGAACTGCCATGTGTGTGGTGAGAATTGAACCCTCTGGAAAAGCAGTCAGTGCTCTAAATCTCTGAGCTCTGTCTCTCCAGCCCTTTTAACTTTTTTAAAATTATTTTTTTAGACAAGGTTTCACTTTGTTAATTTTACTTTAAAGACAGTGTTGTTAGTGTAACTTTATATAATTGTATTAGTTCCATAGTTCACCTCTTAACCTGGCTATCATCCAAATAATTGGGACTCTTATATTATTTGTTAAACAAGCTTTGCAACACAAAAACTGAGAGCAGTTATTACTCAATTTTTAACCCCCTAAGCTAATCTGGCTCCCCCAGCATAAATCTCAGAGATACTTGCACTTTGTGGCTTTCCTGCTTCAGCTGAATCTCTCCTCCTCTCTCCTGCCTCTGCCTCTAGCTGAATCAATCTACTTCCTCTCTTTAACTCCTCCTCCCCTGAAGGGCAGGAAGTCCAGCCCTGTTCTCTACCCTGCTCAGTAATTGGCTGTAAGCTGCTTTATTGGCATATCAGGGGACTATTGGGGAGCAGTGTTTACATAACATTGAGACGTGAGCTCCTCAGAACAAGGACTGGAATCAGATATAGGGAGTACAGAAATAAGCATTTGAATTACACAGTAACCTTAGTCTACACCGTGTCTCCTCATGTAGTCCTGGCTAGAATTTGCTAAGTAGAACAGGATGACCTAAAAACTAAGAGAGGTCCACCTGAGTGCTGGGATTAAAATTTGTGAGCCAGCCGTGCATGGTGGCACACGCCTTTAATCCCAGCACTCAGGAGGCAGAGGGAGGCACATCTCTATGAGTTCGAGGCCAGCCTGGTCTACAAAGTGAGTCCAGGACAGCCAGGGATACAGAGAACACCCTGTCTCAAAAAACCAAAAAAGAAAAAAAAAAGTGTGAGCCATCACTCCTAGCTTTCATTGCTAACTTTGACATATGTTTGATTAATAATTTTGAGCATTTTCTTTTGTTAGAAATTGATTGCATATTGTTTAGAGATGATCAGATTAAATAGGTTGCTTTTGGTTTTCTCATTCTGACCCTGTTGGTATTTGCTTCTCTGTTTATGATAAGTGTAACATCTTTTTTTTTTTTTTAAACAAAGCCTTTTTTCTTTTGACAGATGCTAGCTTAAAAGACCAAACAAACCAAGTTGATGGTTCTCAGCTACCTGTAAATATGATGCAGCCACACATGGGCGTAATGCAGCCGCCAGTGAATGCCCAGCATCAGCCTATGAGTATCTTCCCGTACCCAGTGGGTGTTCACCCCCCTTTGATGAATATGCAGCGGAACCCATTCACCATGCACCCTCAGCTGCCCTTGCATCTCCACACAGGGGTGCCTCTCATGCAGGTAGCTGCCCCTGCTAGTATACCTCAGGGACTGCCACCACCACCACCTCCCCCACCATCGCAGCAGGTCAGCTACATTGCCTCCCAACCAGATGGGAAACAAGTACAGGTATGTTGTTAGCTTGAGTTCAGTCAACTGTCTTTATAAACATTTAGCAAGTAGGGACAGATGTTTAAGAAGGGACTTCCTGGCTTTTAGAAACAGTGGTCTATTTGGTTATAGTTTTGGTAAATTCATCATAATCCCTTTTCATTATTCTCTGCTAATCCCTATTCCTATCTCTAGACAGGAAAATTGGCAAGGAATATTATAAAGTACAAGCTACATTCTTGTCATTATTTATATCTAAACACATTTTTGTTGTTGTTTGGCTTGGTCAAATTAGTGAATTCAATTAGAGTCAGTGAATTCACTTTAAAAAATTTCCCTAAAATTTTAAAGGTGGTTGGGAACTAGTGAATACTTGTTTGTTGTGATGCTTGGGTAAACCTTGGATAAAGACATCATCTATTTCCATCTGCTTTAATTTCATTTTGAGTTTGCTGCACCGAGAAGAGATGAATCCCTGTTGGAGATAGAAAATGCAAATACTTTGCAAGCATTGTGATGCTTGTAGCTTTGCCTGTACTCTCTATTTATTGTACGTGTGTGTAAGTGTGGACATGGCGCATACTGTAGTAGGCATGTGGATGTCAGAGGATAACTTTAAGGAGCTCATTCCCTCCCTGTCATGTGGGTTCCAGGGATCGAACTAGGTCCTCAGGCTTGTTTGGCAAGCATCTTCACTTACTAGGTCATCTTGCCCTCTCCACCTACGTAATTTAAGAGACATTGGATATACTTAGAGAAAGGCTGTGTTGGGCTGGAGAGATGGCTCAGAGGTTAAGAGCACTGCCTGCTCTTCCAGAGGTCCTGAGTTCAATTCCCAGCAACCACATGGTGGCTCATAACCATCTATAATGAGATCTGATCCCTCCTTCTGGCCTGCAGGCACACATGCAGGCAGAACAGTGTATACAAAATAAATCGCTAAAAAAAAAAAAAAGGCTGTGTTTATGAGTACATTCACTTTTCCTTCACTGATTATGCATTTCCTAAAGTAAGTACTTCTCGTAAGGATAAGGTTGAATCACTGGGATTTTAATGTCATTCCTGATAACATGACATAAATATTTAGTACAGTACTCCATTAACAGATGCTAACTCTTTAAAACAGGGCCTTCCCAGTGCTTCTCATGTAAGTAATAACGTGACTACACAAGTCTTGCCTGCTCCGTCACCAGCCCCGGGAAACACGGGATCAGTTCAGGGACCAAGTTCTGGTAATACTTCGTCATCAAGTCACGCCCAAGCCTCTAATGCTGCTGTAAGATTGGCAGAAAGCAAAGTAAGTGTTACAGTGGAGGCCAGCGCAGATAGCTCGAAGACAGACAAGGCAAGTGCAAGCTTGAGAGTCACCCGCATAGTTCTGTATGTAATAAACATGCACAAATAGCAGCTTTGATTTTGTGAAAGTAGAGGGGACTTTTTTACTGGGAGTTTGAAATTCAGATGCTATGTGAAGGATTTTGTCTAGATGGTGTTGATGCTTGGTGAGTTGCTGCTAATATTGCATAATAATTTTTAGAAATATGTGAAATGTGTTAATAAATATTTTATGTCATTTGAAAAGTTTCTTACAATGTCAAAGTGCACTGTTTTCAATTTCTTAAATCTAGAAAGGTTTTGAGGGTGTAAGACTTGGAGGTAATAATGCACATTTTCTTCTCATTAGAAATTGCAAATTCAAGAGAAAGCAGCACAGGAGGTGAAACTGGCCATTAAGCCATTTTACCAAAGCAAAGACATCAGCAAGGAGGAGTACAAAGAGATTGTGCGGAAGGCGGTGGACAAAGTGAGTATAGCCGCAGCGTGCGGGATTTGAAGACCGCTGCTTAATAAACAACGACTGTTCGTTCTTGTCTGCTCCCCCAGCTGGGAGTGATTCGTGAGGTGTGCGCGTGAAATCACGTGCTGTCTTCTGAATATTCATAGTGATACCCATTTGACATTGAGTGTAAAAAACATTTCCCACCTTCTTTTTAGGTTTGTCATAGTAAGAGTGGAGAAGTAAATTCTACTAAAGTGGCAAATCTGGTGAAAGCCTATGTAGACAAGTACAAATATTCACGGAAGGGGAGCCAGAAGAAGACCCTGGAAGAACCTGTGTCTACAGAAAAAAACCTGGGCTGACACAGGAGTGCTGTAAAGGGCACTGTCATGATATCTGCAAAGTGCCATTCAACGTGTACCCTTACTGAAAAATCATACACAACTGTGATTGAAATCTGGTTTTGATAAAATTATTTTTTTTATTGTAGGATATAATGTTTTGTTCTAAATACAGCTGTGCACTGCAGCTTCTATATCTAACCCCCACCCCCAATAAAACAAATTGAAGGGAAAATCAAGGGTGTAATGGAATGTGGGTTTTTATCAGGAATGTGTTCTAATGTGGATACTGGAAGATGTATAGCTTTTTTAAGAGAATAGTGGAGTGCATAAATCAGAAACTTCTAGAAGTATTGGTTTTGGAAAACATATCTATATCTATGTATAATACATTTATTCTGTCAGGCTGAAAATGTATGAACTTTATGACCTTGCCCCTTCTAACTGTAGAAATTTAAGCAATATATTGCCATTAAATATTTCTGATATTAATAGAACATGCCAAGTGCAGGTCCCTCGTGTATGTGTGAAGCACACACCTTAGTAAATTGCTTAGATAGAAAGCAGATCAAGAGTAAGAATGAGCTCCACGTCTGCAGGTGCTCCTCATCTGCCGTGTCACCGGATAAAGGCCATACTGTGTGCCCCTCAACTGCTGTATCATCAGATAAAAGCCACACTGTGTGTTGGCTTTTGTGCTCTTCTCTCCCAATCTAGAAAAAAAGTTAGTAATTTGATTTGCTACATTACAACTTTGCCAGTTCTATGCTCTTTCATTATACCGTGTATTTATCAGCAATGGTAAATTATTTGTGCCAACTGGAGAATTGCTATTAGGTGGTGACCTACCTTTTTGGGAAACTAAGATACAAAACCTATTTCACTGGCTTCAAGGTGTTGCTCATCTGTCATAGTGTCGTAGTGAAATTCTTCTCACAACTCAGAAGTTTCCTAATGGTTTACAGTGAATAAAGTATTAATTTGGTGATTGGTAGCCATGCTGCAGAATTTTAGATATTATAACTTGTGTCCGACGGAAAGAGAGGAAACTTAAGTAGTGATATTTTTGCTTAGGTTAGCAGGGACTAGAGTTTGTTTTTTTTTTTTTTTAAGGATTAAGATATGTTAATGTTTATGAAAGGTAAATTCAGAGTGCTTGTGGCATTGTTAATTTTCATTGACATCTAGAAAGAAAAGTTTTTTCTGTGATAAACTTTGATACCAGTTACAATTTTCAGTAGACATCAAATAGCTGAAAAGATATTCCAGTCACAGGGTGATGGATCAAGGTGAACACACACACAGTGAGGCCGAGCCATTCACTAAGCAAGAACAGAGCTCCGAGTGAGACTGCAGTCTTCTAGAGGACAGGCAGCCTGGTTCTCAGGTCTACACAGTGCTGCTTCCATCTGGCTTTGACAGGCAGAGTGATCTTGAGATTTTTAAGCCCATAGTGATTGCACTATGTAGATAACAAGCTTCGTTAGCTTATGATTACACTCCTAAAGTATTTCCAACAATTTCGATTTTCATTTCTACATTTCTGGGCACTTATGATGCAATATTTTACAGACATTTTTAATTAAAGTTTGTGTTTAGATTATGATGGGAGAAGTTTGGAAGATAGTTTCAGACACCAGCGGCACACCTTGTTCCTTTGAGTTCAGGATCCCATGAGCAGTGGTGTGAAGTCGTGGTCCTTTGACATTGTTGTGGCAGATGGCTTTCTGTGCTCATTAGTTACGCATCATGTGCTCTCCCTGCACCGTTTTCATTGACACCTGGGGAGTAAGTGACATTTTAGCATTTGTTTTTTACCATTTAGCTCTTGGCAAAACAAGTTTTAAAGCTTAGAAGAAAAAATAGGTGAAGTGTGAAGTGTTAAGGTCCCATGCCTTTGGAAGAACTCCAGGAGTCTTGAAATTAAACAGATGTGTGTTCCCTATCTGGTAGAGTACTGGTCAGAGCACTTCAGAATAGTTAATGATTGTTAACCATTCTGATATATTCTAATACTAGAATATATCCTAACTGGATTAGAATATAAATTTTTAAAGAATGAGTTAGAAAATGCATGCTTTGCATTAAAAATAGCATTGCTTTTACATTCTTAGTTTTTTTTATTTTCTCAGAAATTCACATTAGTTTTGCATGTGTATGAGTTGCAGGTCCCTCTTGATCATGATTTCAGTATTGACTTGACCTTTGGAACCTTGGGCCTTTAACTTGTGAGTCACATTGATCCATGTTTCAGGCTGTAGAAATGTTCAGTAATAGTTACTCATTATTTTAACATTCCAAAGGCTTTGTAATTGTTGTTGCTGTTCTAGTAAGGACCACCACATCTTCTCCATTATCTGCCTTTAAATGGCCATGGTGTGTACTGCTGACTGTTCCACCCAAAGACATGTGGCCTCTAAAACATAATGGCTTCCCTGAGTCTGAGACATTGAAGCTTGAGTTGCAGTGCTGTCTGCTGAAGCAACACTCTATAACCAGATTGCGGTCTGTAATATATCCTAATAAATGTTTTTTTGCTAAACAAAGTGGTGTCTTTAAAATTTTGTTAAGTTTTCTGGGAAATGACGACTTTTATATCATTTAATCATTTCCAAATGTGTTGGATTATTTCTTGGATTTTTACCAAAGTAATGAACATCATGATTACATTAATATCCAGGCAATTAGCTCTGAGCATATATTTTAATAGTTTTCCTAATTATATAATCACTGTAGGAAATTTAAAACATTTAGTAATTAGGAAGAGATTGGGAAGCAAAAGAAAAAAATCATCTGTAATTCTACCAAAGTTAACTTTTTTCAAGGCTGGCTACAATGCACATTGCTATGTTATAATCTATTCTTTTCAATTAATGTATTGAGAATATCCCATTTTAATAAAAATTAATTTGACAGCATGACTTTTGATGATTGTATGGTATTCTGTTCCATGGATGTGCTTTGAAAACAGGCCCTTACTGTTGGGTATTTGCTTGTTTGATGTTTTGAGACACAGTCTCACCATGTAGTCCTGGCTAGCCTTGAACTCACATAGATCACAGTGGCCTTAAATTCAGATACTGCCTTGCCTCCATACTTCTGGGATTAAAGGTGTACATCACCATGTGTAGGTTGTTTTTTTCAAATATAAGATAAGTAAATTAGTGGAGTACAAAGTTTAACTAACTTAGAGATGTCTATGTCCAGGTGTAGGGACATGTAGATTTGATCCCAGGATTTGGGAGGCAGAGAAGAATGATGAGTTTGAGGTCAGCCTGTAGGTAAATCTCTACACCTACTTTACGTTGTTATTTGTGAATAGTTTCTTAAAGAATTGGCTATTTTTGCTAAAGATTCAAAAATTATAATTTTGTATATTTTCAGTTATTACTATCGTGTACATCTTAAAGTGATTTTTTTTCTGTCTATAGAGAGAGAATAAAGTGTTTCTTTCCGTGTCAAACTAGTTTTGTAAGGCTGTGGCAAAGTGGGTTCATGTCCCTTCCCCTAATTGCTCTGTGCCTGCCTCCTGGTAGTACAAGATGCATCCTGTGGTCAGTATGTGTATACGCGGTGTTCTCTGTTAAAGCAGGGTAGCTCATCACAGTTGATTTCTAACTGTCCTCCTGAGCACCTTTGTGTACTCGGGTGCATTGAATTTCAGGATATCCATAATTTAAATCTGCATAACTCATTCTCTGAGAGGAGTTTAATTTCTTTGAACCTACCCTGTGTCGTTATAGTCGTTCTTTTTTGCACCATGTGGATACCTGGTGCTCAGGGAGACCAGAAGGAGGGCATTATATCCCCTGGAACTGGAGTGACAGGTGGTTATGTACTGCCTGTGGGTGCTGGGAACTCAACCCCATTCCTGAAAGGAGCAAGTTAAAATGCTTTTAACTGAGTCATCTCTCCAGCCCCTCATTATACCCTGATGTTGGTACTGAACATAATTAGGTCATCTTCATAGGTAATTTTCAATATTCGGTCATTCATCATCACATACACCCCTCTTGTGTATCAAGATTTCCTTGATTCTTCACATGTTAAATTTGACCTTGGCATAGTATAGTTTGTTTTTTGAGACAGGGTTTCTCTGTGTATCCCTGCCTCTCCTGGACTCTGTAGACCAGGCTAGCCTTGAACTCAGAGATCCATGTCCCTTTGCCTCCGGAGTGCTGGGATTAAAGGCATGCTGCACCACCAAGACTGGAGTGGCACAGTGTAGTAACAGCATCTTTATTGACCCAGCATTCACATCATGAATCTCATAGCTACCTGTAACTCAAGTTTCATGGGATCCAACACCTCTGGTCGTAATCACATGCACACAGCCCCCGTAGAAACACAGAATTAATTTTTTTTTTTTTTTTTTAGCATTTATATGAATATTGTGTCAAAACTAGCAAGTTGCCTCCCTGAAATCCAGAGCCTCTGCATGGATTCCCTGTGTACCCCACTGTGTGGACTATCTTGTAATACTCTTAAGAACAGTTACTGACCAGGTACCAAAAACATCTACATTTTATGAAAAGAGAAAGACGGGAACAGAAAGAACCACTCAAGCTTCTTTGTGGCTGAAGAGCCCTTTGTGCCTTTCTCCAGATTCTGGTTTTTTTTTTTTTTTTTTTGGTTTTTCGAGACAGGGTTTCTCTGTTTAACAGCTCTGGCTGTCCTGGACTCGCTTTGTAGACCAGGCTGGCCTCGAACTCGCAAAGATCCGCCTGCCTCTGCCTCCCAAGTGCTGGGATTAAAGGCGTGCGCCACCACCGCCCGGCTTTGTTTTTTTGTTTTTTTGGTTTTTTTTTCTCCAGATTCTGAAAGCCACCTTTCCCTATGTTTGACCCAACGCAAAATAGTATTGTTTTCATGTGCTTAAACAGTTTCCATAGCTGCTGTGGAAAACACTCTTTACCAAGGGCCATTTTCTTAGTCACAGCTCTTCCTTAACAGTTTGTGTCAAGGTTTATTTAGGTGATTGAAACTGGTTTCAGTTCTCCCAGAGTAGCTGGTTTTCTTCTGTATCGAGTCTGCTGTATCCAGCTCCTTTGTCAGCATCATTACACATCCGATGTTTACATGTGCTGTCTTTTGCTAGTGCAGTTCATCTTAGGCCTTAGTATTAGTTATTTGTTGTATGTTTATTAAACAATGAAGGAGACTGAGCGAGAAGCTAGAGGAGTGTTGGGAGGTAAATAGGTACATTAGTATACCTTGTGTTTTTGTGTGTGTGTTGTGTGTGGTATGGTCTATTACCTATTTATACTTATCTATCATCTGTCTGTCTATATCTCTCACTGGATCTGGTGGGTTAATAGAACTAAGAGAAGGCAAGACAGGGCAAATCCCTACAAAGGATGACACTTTAGTCAGAAGACAGTGAGAATGATGAGTTGGACTAGCAGAGAGTTTCTGACCAAAAATACCGTAACAATCCCAAGCCTAAAGTGGCTGCAATAGAGATTTTTGAGAGAAGCTTTAGGTTGGATTTCCCTCTTGAAGATTGCAAACAAAGACAGCAGGCTGGAGGTTTAGCTCAGCACTGAGGGTGTGGGGTGAAACCACAGATAATCATCTCTGAGGAGCTTGATAGAAATGGTTAAGTCAAAGTGTAGCAAGGTGGCTTACTAATGTTTATGTTAATTACACATTCTACTTTATTTTGCTGTACTTAATTTATTGTGCTTAAATTAATACCTCTACCTTAGATATAGAACTTTAAACACATGGAGATGGTTAGATAGTGGAATGTTAAAGTCAGGTGCCAAATACATATGGACTGGTCATTGGGAATGTACGCTAAGCCATATAACCCTCATAACTGTGGCCTAATTACCTCTGTTGTACTGTATTGTATTTATTATTATAAGAGAAAGCCATTTGTTGGACTGAAAGGGGGAGCTGTTGGGGGAAATAAGATATACCTTAAACTTAAAAAAAAAGGGAAGAGGATGGGGGGTTGAGGGTGGGACTGGAGGGGGGAGAAAGGAGGGGATGACGATTGAGATATAACTTGAAGAAATAAAAAATAAAGTAAAAAAAAGAATCTTAGGAAAAAAAATTAATACCTCTACCTCCCTTCCACCCCTTATTCCCTTCAACCCCCCAATCCTAGGTGGGAGAGAGAAGGTTAGAAGGAGAAGGGACGTTGGTCTCTTTGAGCTACTTCCTGCTGATTAGGGTCATTGGATTCTTTGGGGGTAACACCAGTCTCAGTAGAAGTCCAGCAAACCAGGAGACAGCAGCAGGGAGAACAAGCAGCAGTTTGGGGGAGCACCAACAGCTGGGAGAGCAGCAACCGCTTTCTACCTTGTAGCCCTTTCTCTTCTCTGTAGAGCCTTTTCTCTTCTTTATAAAGCCCATTCTCTTTTACTTCTTTGTGGAGCTCCTTCTCTCTTTTCTTTTTGTTATCCCCTTCTCCTCGGGACTCTGGCTTTTTATTTCTGTCTCCCAAGTCCTCAGAGTTAAACTTGCTCAGCTGGCTAAGCCACGCCCCTGCTAGCTCACAAGACCAAAAATACTTTACACCTGTGTCTTAAGCAGCCCACCTGGGATTAAACAAAAACATTCTCACAATTGGTTTTAATAAACTCCTCCACATCAGAGTGTTTCATCCAGCTTGGCTTAATTCTGGCAGCAGCACCGTAACCATGGTGGGGTGCAAGTCTACAGTGTTCTCAAAGGCAATTTGCAGATACAAGCCTTGCAGATGTTAGATTTTTTTCTGTGATTAAAACCTCATCCACACGTTATCTCTTTCTAGTTAGTAGGAAATTGGGTGTTAGGATTATTTGTAGTAAGGTATTTTGGGAAGTTTTAATATTTGCAGAAAAGGCAGAGATTGGTGCTCTTGTAACACTAAGTGGAGAAAGTACCAACAAAACACAGCACTCTTGTATGAGACAGGACTTCGTCGTCTCTCAGGCTGGGCTCAACTTGGCAACCTTCCTACGTTAGTCTCCAGTCTTGATTACAGGTGTGAACTACATGAAAAGCTTCCCACTGTAAACCGTACAGGTTGCTCCTGGGGTAGTATCAGATTGTATTCCTTAGGCTTTTCTTTGACTTCTACATTTACCATAGTGGAAAAAATATCAAACTATAATTCCTCCTTCCCAGAGTACAAGCTATATTGCTTGGAGAGGTCAGGAGAGAAGGGACTAGAGGCATTCCATACAACTGGCCACTCCCACCCAGGAGGTGGCCTTTAGCTCCTTCCCTTGAGTGCCTGTGACTTGCTAGTGAGCCTGGCAGCTGATGACTGCCACTCAGTGGGTTTGTGGCTGAGAAACCTGTTAGTCAAGTGGTGGTTCCGAGTGATAAGCGCAAGCAGCTGGAGTTTATTCTCAGTCTTGTGAGTCCTAGAGAGGATCATCACAAGTGAGGGCAAGTGGGGGAGCATGGCAGTGTGGGGCCAACCTCCCCACCCCTCATCTCTCTGCAGAGTTCCTGTGAGGATTGAGGCATGTCTTGACAGTCCTTGGAAATAACTGAATAATCCTGAATAATCACCACTGGTTTTCTCATCCCTTGCACAAACATGGAAAAGGAACTTTGGAATCTAGGTACATATTTAGGGTCATTTATAGATTAAAAAAATTTTTTTAAAGAATACAGTTCTCAAGACCACTCTAGATCAATTCAATCTGCCTGTGGGATAGGGATGTTAAAACTTCTGCAGACTGGGGCTGGAGAAATGGTTCAGTGGTTAAGAGCACTGAATGCTCTTCTAAAGGACCGGGGTTCAAATCCCAGCACCCACATGGCAGTTCACAGCTGTCTGTAATGGCCAGGCGTGGTGGCACACACCTGTAATCCCAGCACCCGGGAGGCAGAGGCAGGCAGATCTCCATGAGTTCAAGGCCAGCCTGGTAGCCTGGTCTACAGAGTGAGTCCAGGACAGCCAGGACTGTTACACCTGTCTCAAAAAACCTAAAAAAAAACAAACAAACAAAACAAAGCCAAAACAAACCAAAAAAACCTTTTGCAGATCAAGCCCAGTGTGTATCCAAGGAGCAAGGCCACATGGAACATGGTTGTGTCCTCTGCACATGCGCTAGACAGCAGCCTGTCTGACATACACAGAGACAGAAACACTCCTGATAACTGGCCACACATTTAACCTTCAAATAATAATCTCATTAATTTTCTGGGTTTAGACCCACTAAACACTAAAAAGATGATAAAAATATGACAAACTTTTCGCAGGGTATTTGAACAATCGGTGCAACTGAACTGTTGTAGAAACCAGCCAGTTAGAAGGGTGTGTGCACTAACTGGAATTTTTATGTTGGTCTAAAGGAGTTTTTACCTTTTAAAATCATTGCAACATTGCTTTTAAAATCATACCTAGAAATCATTAGATTTCTATCTTCTTTAGACGTGGACTCGTGTTCCTTACAGACTGGAACTTGATGTGTAGCTGAGAGTGGCCATGGACTTCTGATTGTTCTGCCTTCACCTCCTGATCGTTGGACTCCAGGCCTTTGCTTCTGCTGCTCTAATGTCCTCAGATAATTTAACAGCTATGGCAAGTCCTTGCCTGTCTGAGTGCGTGGTGTCTCTGTGCTGAGAATTCTGCCTGTCAACCACTTCCTAAGAGCCTGAGAGGTAGGTTACACAACATCTTAATAGTTAAAATCTGAGGCTAGGCTCCTTGTCACAGCCATCTCAAAGCACACAGCTTTCACTTGGCTTACCCAGTGACGCTGCCATAGGGTGTGAAGCAGGCTATTCAGAACACCCCCTTAACCATGGTGCAGACTGAATGCCTCCTTTCACGTTATCACTCTCCCCAGAACTAATCGGGGGACTCAGGCTGCAGCCCTACTAGTCTGCTAATGTGGCCATTTAGTTCTGTTACTATTGAGTCCTGGGCCCTTCCATTCTCTTTTGGAGACAGGACCTATGTAGTCTTGGCTGTCCTGGAACTCACTATGTAGTCTAAATTGGCCTGAGAGATCTGCTTGTCTGTCTCCTGAGTGCTGGAACTGAAGGCTTGCACCACCACACCTAATTCCAATGCCAATAGAAGATTCTCAAAGGAACTTAAAACAAAAATTTAACTGACAGAAATGGGTTTCTCAGGAGGGTAGGGACTGCTCTGCCACTAGGTATCATAACACCCTAGAAACTGGTTTTGGACTCCGATTTGTAAGTTATCATAAACTGCTCCCTGGCAGTAACTTACTAGCCCATATACACGACGAGTCCATTCCTCAGTACCCACTAGAAACACATGCCCACGCACACCAGGAGACAGTATACACAGGGTCATTTATAAGAGACAAAGAGAAACAACCTAAACTCTACTGGTGCGAGTGTACTATTCAGTTGCATAAATATTACCACTCCAGTACTGGTGAGTTATACTACTGTCTTTAAACTCAAAAATAAAGTGAAAAACAGAGATAAATACTTAACTGCCTCATGGTAATTGTTTCTGATGTGCTGGTGGCATGAGACTTGAGGGAGAGATGCAATGTGAAGCTTTGAGGGGCTGTGCATCCACCTTTGCTACTTTGTGGGTTCTTTTTCCCCTTGCTTCACCCACTATCACTAGACACGAGAGAAAGAATAGAGGGGAGAGAGAAATCCTTGAATCTAGTTTCTTCTTTGACCACAGCTACTAACAAACTACAACCAACCCCCCTTACCAGCCAACCACCACCAGCCCTGGCTCTGGGGGCCCTAGCTTTTATATACCCTCTGAAAACTTCCCAGATTCCAAACATCATGCAATTAATGGCAAAAACCACACGTCTGCTAGAGCATGAGGCAAATCATGGTCACCTGCTGTATGAAGCAACCTCATATCCCCACACCTGGGATTAAAATGAAAACATTTTTGTTTAAAGAACCCAAAATTCCAGAATTCTCAGTACAGGACTGTTACCCACTGTGAGTGGTACTTGGATTAAGGTTTGCTGTAAAGTAATAACACTGTATTTTATGGGTTTTGTTGTGTCATTTAAAATAGATTGTCACTGTAAACCCACTTAGCTACTTTTGTGTGTGCATGTGCATGCCACAGCATGTTATGAGTGCAGGTACACACATCTCATTTGTTTGTGTGCAACCTTGGGTGTTAGTAGCCATCTTGTTATCACAGGTTCTGGACATCCTTTCAGATCTTCATGCTTGTGTTGCATTTTCAGACCAAGCTATCCTGCCCTTTTAATTACGGGTGGTTGTATTATCAAAGGCAATTAATCCACTTACCTACATACTGTACCTTCCTTCACATTTTTAAAAAAGAACCAATGGGGAGTTATGAGAATCTTTGCTAGAGGAAGTTTACTGGCTATAATGGTACCAGCCGGTGACACAGTCTCCTGTTCTGTGGCGTTAGAAGGAAGTTAATTCCAAGTATTTGAGTGCCTGAGTTCAGACAAGAGTTGTACTGAATGGGTGATTAGCATCAGATGGGAATAAACTCTGCCTTTTTTTACTGCATTGTAAGATAACCAAGAACCAAGTGAGGTACCTGGCATGGCTGACCCTGGGGCTCCACTCTTGCCTCTGAGCAGCTGCTCAGAGGCAGCTTTCATTATGGTATAAGATCAGGACAGAAGTCACTTATCCAAAACACTCATTTCAAAAATCAGTTTTATTATCATTTTATGGTTTAAAAAACATACATGGCATGGCTATAAAGTAATGAGACAAGTTTTCATGTGTGGCTTGGTTTATTGAGTCTCATTAATATATAGTCATATCCTGTCTCAAGTCGGAAGAAAAATATGCCTTCACTATATGATCATCAGTTTTGTTACTTAAAATTTATTAAGTGCCGACAGAGCACTAGGCACATATATAACACAGAATTGTACAGTCTCTATGTTGACTATTATTTACATAGATTTCTCAAAGATAACATTAAAGCTTGTATTTACAGAACTTTAGACAAAAATAACAATACTGGAAGTCAGCAAGTTTCTGTCTAGCAAGGAGCACCTTTTCGTGACTGCGAGGGCTATGCAGAACCTAGAGTGCAAGAGCACTTCAATTCCTTTACCCACCAAGTCCATGTTATTCCATTAGAGTCAGATAAAGCTGTAAGAGGGAAATCCTAAGAGGAAAGCAATAAATTGGTTTCATTAGGTCAAATACATTTAGGAAATGCTGTTGAGACCATTGCTTAAAAGCACTAAAGACACATTTATACACTTTAACACAAAATCTGCAACACAAGATGCAGCTCAGTGAGGTGACAGGATGGTGGCAATGGAACTCATTTTCTTAACCTGTCCTTTCTCCTACTAAAAGATAATAACCACCATGGCAATTTCCTGCTTTGAAAGGAAAAAGGGACCTTGAAGACAAGCAAACAGTGATGTTACAAAAAGTTATTTTAGAAAAACTCAAACGTTTTAGATAAGCACAGTGAATAGAATTTTCCCCAACTGTCTGCCATCAGGAACCTTTTAAGTCTGGCAATATTTGAGGGACACGCTAAGGTACCTGGACTCAGGGGGTCCCTCTGGGCAGCCCCAGTCTAAGAGGAGAAGGTCACATACCACCACCCTGAGGAACACAGACTTAGGAGCCTTCCCACGTTTCTTACAGATACTGCTGAGTGCACAGACAGGGAGCCCCCTTGGGGAGAAACTACTTTCTAGTACCAATAGGTGAATCAAGATATTTAAGTTTTATGTCCAAACTGAAGCTTATCTCAAAGAATCTGTCCCTGAATTCAAGGTAAACTGACGCAACCATCAAAGGATGCTAACAACAAAAGCTTCAGTCAAGATGCGTGACACTCAGTAAGGCAGACTGAACTTTAACTATCAATCACTCTCTGGGTTCACTGTTCATTATTACAGCGTAAACAAGACTTCAGTCCCCTTCCTACCTTGACCATGGATCTGTCATGTGATGCACCTTTCTGTTCTCCACAGTATTATCACAAAGTAAGTAGGTGACCGTTGGAACTTGCCTTTAGCTACACTTAGGATACTTCAATTTTAGAATGTCTTAAAAGCATACTCAGAAATAAAGGACTCAAGAAAATGTTCAGTCTTTTATTTAAAAACTATAAACAGTCACCAAAGTAAATAAAGCCATTCTATAACATAAACTGTCAGGTCTATATTTTTACTGCACATCCTAAGGACACAGCAGAAATGGTGGTTGGGAGGCCTTCCACATTTTTGGATGCTAATAGAACAGGCAATAGGCAGTTATAAGTGGATACATTTCACGCTTAGGGGGAAAAAAAAAGACAGTTTAAGGAAGTGAGCAGTTTCTGAGCAGGAATGTGGTACAGTATTAAGAATGGAAGAATAATACAATAAAATTCCACACTATATTAAGATAGAAAAAGTAGTGAAGAAAATATCATACCTGCACATAATGCATATATAACACAGGAGAAAACCTGTATAAAATTCCATGTATTTAAACCAATTTACAAATACAAAAAATTCTGTACAAGCTCTGAGCTTGCACATGACAAACGCTTACAGTGGATACATGTTAGGGAAAACAAAACAAAACAAAATTCAAATAGTTTTTCTTCTACAAAAATGACATGAGATATATTATTCCATACTCTTTCAGCCAGCAAAATGAGTTCTACAAGGTGTATAATACAAAAAACCCAAAGAGGAAGGGGAATCCAAGAAAACCAAAAAAGGGGAAAAAGAAAAAAAAAATCACAGTTCCACAAAACTGTTTTGACTTTACAGCATCAGTACCTTTGCAGAAGTATTTACACAAATGTAAAGAACATCCATCCACTGCGTAGAATATATCACAATTACTTACAGTTGACAGGAAAGTCTAGAAAACTTTAGAGCCTACCAATAATGCTTCTAGGACACCACAGAATGTACTTCCAGTGGCTGCAGTGGTGTGAACGGTGTTCATTCTATTCACAAATATTTACAAGATCTATTCAGACTGGTAAATTTTTATGATAATAAATAAGTGAAAATATATTGGCTCAAGTAAGAAAACCAAGCTACTGATTCTAAACAAAACACACAATCCACAGCTAGATATTGGTGGCCCCTCTGAAGCTGGGGGATAGGTGTGCTCAAACTTTGTCGTTATTCAAACCAGCTTAAATGGTTTTGTAAATATAAAAATGTGCTCCTTTTTGGATATAGATAAAAATATTTAATGCTTCTATTTCATCTGCTCATGTAGGTTTACACTATTCCATGTATATTCCAATGTGGATGGTACTCAATTCTGATCACACCAGGCTCCATCAGGATTGGCCAGATCCAAGACATCCTGCAGATCAGCTGGCTGACAATCCCACAGCAGTTTTTTTTTTCTTTTTAGATTTTTTTTTTTTTAAACAGAAAAGAAAGGGAATCGTTCAGAGATCAGAATACGAAGCTTCCTCTCAGCATCATGGGAGGACACAAAATAATTCATTCTATGGTCTCTGCTCCATTAAGACTTGGTGCTTTCTTCAGTAACAGTATGTGAAATGTATCTGACTTTGTGTCCCCACTGTGGAAGTGGGGTGGGATTCACTACAGCATTTCTGAGTCTTTTTCTTGTTCTTTACTCTGAACTGTAAAATTAAGTTCATAAAGGCATTTGGCAAGAGTAGAGGAAGCTTCCATGTTACTAATGGCTAGCACTGATAAGTTGTTTTCATGTCTCTTTAACAATCTAGGGAAAAAAAAACACAGATTGTCAGTCTCCAGCATCACAGTTCAGATTCCTTATCATAGCTTATACAACTAAAATAGAGTCATCAGCCCCATCCCGAGCCAGTGTTAATACAGCTTTGTAGAACAGTTGAGTGGCACATGCTACCATCAGCTAGTACAGCTTAGTAAAGAGTGTTACTAGAGCTGACTTCTGGCACCTCCAACTCAGCTGACTTTCTAGATGATCAGGGTCGGTACCCACAGAATGTCGCACAGCATGTTTCTGTGTCTTCATTCAGTATTTTATCAACTGCACAAATCAGAAATAGCTGGCGAGCAACAAAGACACATATGGGTATGAAATTTTCTGCCACAAAGATCACAGTATTGATGTGGCTAGGAATAGGAGACAGTGGAGTGAGTACCAGTAATGAAGACAGCCCTGGGCTGAGGGGTAATAAGGATCAGCTGAAAATGGAAGAACCAGCACAGATGGACAGGAGGCTAAGGCAAGCACACTAAACTGTCAATACTAAAAGCTATGCAGAGGTATATAATGTTCACTTTATGATTATTTCTAGATGGGCTTAACTATGATAAACTTTTATTTTTAACATCTGGAAAATAAGCCACACAGTAACGAGATAACCCAAAGAACTTCACTATTTTCATTAAAGTAACCCTAGGTAAAAGAAACCAGAAAAGGGACTAGAGAGGTGACTCAGTGGTGAAGAGCCTGATCTTGCCAAGGATCCATGTTTGGTTCTCAGCAGTGCTGTCAGGTGGGTCACAGTCTTTTGTGACTGCATTACCAAGGGACCTGCAACCTTCTGACCTCTGTGGACAGTGCATACCCATGAATGTAGGGAACACTCAGAAGACAAAATAAATACACCTTAGAAAAAGGACAAAAAGAGGAAAAAGAGGTGAGGAGATCACTAAAATTGTAATAAAAAACACTGTAGAGAAGTAAATCATACAAAAAAGGAAAAAATCTAACTTAGCACTTAATATGGAGGGCTGGGCATAGCTTGGTGGGGAAGTACTTGCACAGAATGTACAAGGCCATAGGTACACTCATGACTGGAAACAAACTGTAGACACCACAGGAACAAAATAGTAAGCATATTCTGTACTCCAGTAATAATATGAACACAGTACATGCAACCACAGAAGCCAACCTCAATCCCTACTGAAAAAAACCCACTGTCTGATATGACTCCTATCAAACTAAAGTCAGGGAAATAGCCTGTAGTATTACCGATTAGGGCAATGCAGGGTGGGAATAGGGTTCTGTGGTACTCTACTGCTGGCTTCTGAGGTTATCACTTTCCAATAACTCAGTGCACATTCTGTTTTGTGGAGTCTTTATACATGACTTACCTCAAAATTGTATTTAACACATTTAAAAATAACTGATCAGAATTATTATTTTTCTACAAAGGAAAACAGAAACAAAAAAACCAAACTCAGCTCAACTGAGAAGCATGTGCCTTTAATCTCAGCACTTGGGAGGCAGAGGCAGATGGAACTTTTTAAGATTGAGGCCAGCCTGACCTACATAAGAGTTCTAGGCCAGCCAGGGTTATAGAGAGAGACTTGTCTAAAAACCAAAACCACTTTTTTTTGGGGGGTGGGGTGGGGTGGTACTGGAGATTGTACTTAGGTCCCTACAAATGCTTTACCTCTGGGCCCAGCTACTTCCTTGTCTTTTATTATATCTTAAGGTTAAGGATTACTATAATAAACATAACTTGTTTGTTTTTTTTCCCTAAATTTTCAACTTCATATGCTGGCCTAAGTTGTATTAACAGAAACATTTTAAAATACAAATTATCTTCTTGGAAAACCCAACAGTTTGAACAAAGTTTATATCCTACCAAAAAAAGCACCAGAATGAGATAAAGAAACTTATTTTCCTTGAGGAACAGATCATAAAGGCTTAGGTTTTAGAAATGGGCAGGATAGGGGAGGAGAACCAATCAGAGTGAAAAAACAGGATTAGGAGACAAGAGGACTCCCACCTCATTTCCAGAATGCAAGCTCTCCTGTTAACTATCCTTAAAACTGCCTACCTACAAAAGGTGAGAAAAGCAGAAAAAAACCAAACCCTACAAAACTGACATTGGGAGACGGCTTATAAACAAGCCAGGTCACTGGAGGTCACTTGAAGACAGCAATTGTCAGCGAGAAGCCAGAACTTTCCACTCGTACATTCTTTACTGTACTTTGAGACAGGGCCTTGCAATGAGGCCCACACTGACCTCCAACCCTGTGTCCACCATCACAGATGGTTTACATATTTTAATTAATTAAATAATTATTTTTTTGAAGCCGGGCGGTGGTGGCACACGCCTTTAATCCCAGCACTTGGGAGGCAGAGGCAGGTGGATCTCTGTGAGTTCGAGGCCAGCCTGGTCTGCAAAGCAAGTCCAGGACAGCCAGAGATATACAGAGAAACCCTGTCTCGAAAAACCAAGAAAAAAAATATTTTTTTTGTTTTTGTTTTTTTGAGATATGGTTTCTCTGTGTAGCCCTGGCTGTCCTGGAGCTCACTTTGTCAACCAGGCTGGCTTTAAAATCACAAAAACCTGCCTGCCTCTGCCTCCTGGGTGCTGGATCAAAGGCGGGAACAACACCACCCTATTTTATTCATAAAATTGAGAGGAAACCCTAAAATATTCAAACATTTGAGGAAAGAGCAGAAAAAACTGAAAAAAAAAATACAAGTATTAACATCCTCAGAGAAATGAGAAGACACCAAACTCAACAAACTGTCAGGATGTCACAGAACAGCATGGGAAGGAGAAAAGCCCAGCAGGTTTGAGGATTAAATAAAAGATTTCCTGAAGAGATTAGAAAAAAAATTCAAAGCTAAACATGAAAACTTGTCATCATCAAAGCAACTGAATTCATACTCAATGCATCACTCAGCTGACGTGCTCACTGACATTAGCACACAGAGCTAAGGAGCCCAGAACAGCATGTTACTGGCACAGACAGACAAAAAAAACGGAAGTAACGTGTGCATCTCTACCAGCTGAAGAAGATGCAAAAACGAGTGATGGTCCACAAGTAATCTGTCAACCATCAAAACAATAAAGTCAAAATGGATGTGACTCAGCTGTGAGATACGAAACTGTTCCAAGAAAATACAAGGGAATATAATACCCTGGGCCATGGGAATGGGCAATGCTTTTTAGGACAAATTTCCAAAGGCATAGGAAACCAGGAAACCAGCCAACAAACCAGCCAACCGATAAGTTTCTACACAGCAAAGAGGACAACTATTAGGTGGAGAAGCTATCATTGAATGTGCAGCTGACAGAGGGTTAATATTCAGGCCATCTTGACGACCAAAATCTCAGCAGCAAACTCCAAACAATTCGAACAATTCAATTCAAGAATGGGCAACTGACTTAAACGGACACTTCCTTAAGAAGACATAGAAATGGCTGAGAGGTATATACAGCCCAGCATCACCAGCAGAGAAATGCAAAGGCAACCATGATGGCACCTCACTCCAACCACAATGGCAAAACCATGCAAACAGATAGTGGGAATGTAAATCAGCACATGCCAGAGAAACAGTACAGATGCCTCAAAAAATTAAAGGTGGAAACTCAGATGCCCCAGCAATGCTCCTCAGCAGACAGAAGAGCAACTGTGATCTCAAGGGGTGTTCCAAAGGCTGTTTTGTGGAGGGACTGGGCATTGGGAAAGCAGCTTTTGACTTCATCAATGGATTATCCATAAAGGCACTAACACTGACTACATGTGTGTGTGTGCACAATCCCACATACAGTTTGGGTGGTATGCCCTGGGCTGGAGGAAGTAAGGTCATGAGATGAGCAGCCTCCTGTCACATGCTCTACCTGAGAAGATTTTTCTTTTTTCAATCACTTATTTTTATTTTATGTGCATTGGTGTTTTTCCTGCATGTGAGGGTGTTGAATCCTCTGGAATTGGAGATGCAGACAGTTATGAACTGCCATGTGGGTGCTGGAATTGAACCCAGGTCCTTTGGAAGAGCAGCCAGTGCTCTTAAACCACTAAGCCATCTCTCCAGTCCCTCACTACTTTCCAAGGGCAATCTCTTTTTCTCCTCCTTGTCCCCCTTCCTCCAAGGTCTCTTTATATAGCCCTAGTGCAAGCTTGCAAGTTGTTCTGTACATCCACACTAATGGAAAGCTACCAAAAGTAAATCACTGCAGCACCATTCATAACAGCAAGAACTGGAAATATCTGACATGTCCATCAACTAATGAATAAGACAGCATGGTAGACACATAAATGAAATGCTAATCAGCCATTAAAACAAACAGATCCTGCCAAGTGTGTCTATAGAGTTCATTGCTATTCACTATGCTACATGAAATTAGCTAGGCACAGAAAGACACATATTACATGATCTCATGCATGGAAAGGCCAAAGGTTGATCTTAATCAAGTTTAGTAGATGGTGTCTAAGGAGGGTGGGGGGGAAATGGAAAAAGGTTGATCAGTGCACTAAGGCACTACTTGGAGCCAGAGGCTCTGCTGTGGTACTAGTGCATGGGAAGTAAGGTGACTACTGTAGATTTCAAAGATGTAGAAGAAAGAATCTGAATTCTTTTACCATAAAGAAATGATAAAAGGATGAAGACAGGGTTTACACATTAGATAATGTGTGTATGTATGTGTGTTTATCAAAACATCACAGAATACCCCATTAATATGTACAATTTGTTTGTGTAGCAGTTTAAGCAACATATAAGGTATCAGTTATTAAACTTTAGCAAGCCAGAAATAAATTAGACTTCTAAGTGAAAAAAACAGATCACATCCAAAGAAATGTGACCCAGAATGCCACTGGACCCTAACAGCACAGTTGAAGAAGATACCGCAGCAAAAAATCTTCCCAAATCAGAATTTTACATTTAGAGAAAAGAACATAGATTAGGGTAGAACACAGGTATATATGTTTTTAAACATTTTCATGTGTATGAATCTTTTGACTGCATGTTTGTCTGTGCAGCATGTGAATGTCTGGTGACTTGGTGTCCATGAGACTGAAGAGGGAGGCAAGGTCCCTTGGGACTAGATTTACACATGGTTGTGAGGGACCATGTGGCGCACTGGGACTTGAACTTGGGTCCTTTGGAAGAGCAACCAGTCTCTTAACCACTGAGCCATCTCTCCATCCTCACACAGCCATATTCTTTTGTTTTGTTTTGTTTTGTTTTGTTTTGTTTTTTTTTTCGAGACAGGGTTTCTTTGTGTATCTCCAGCTGTCCTGGACTCGCTTTGTAGACCAAGCTGGCCTCGAACTCACAGAGATCCGCCTGCCTTTGCCTCTCGAGTGCTGGGATTAAAGGCGTGCACCACCATGCCCGCCTACACAGTCATATTCTTAAGAAACAGAAAAATACTAGAAGAATCTGCTTAAATTTATGAAAGCAACCATGGTAGAGGCAGGAAGGGGGCATGGGACTGCTCCTGGAAGCTTTATAGCATGACTTGATGCTGCTGTATATACTATATGTGCTATATACTCAATTCTGCTGAGGTGTAGTTTACCACCATACGACTTACACACTTCAAACAACTCACTGGTAATTGTGCAGGTATAGCTGTATTTACTTTTGAGTATTTCCTTCATCCTAAATAGAAACCCCAAGCCCATATTAGCTGTCACTCCCAATTATTCTCAAGACTCTTCTGTTGTTTTTAACTTTTTCATTTTTTTATGAAAACATGTAACAAACTTTCCAATTCAATAACACCAAGTACCGTGACCCTCAGTGTAAGCACCGTCACTGTCTCCAGCCCTTTCCTTCCACAGCAGATCGTTCTATACCCATGAAACAGCTTCTCCCTTCCTCTCCCCCTTAATTCAGTTCTTCTCAACATCCTAATGCTGCAACCCTTTAACTCAGTTCCTTACCTAGTGACCCCAACCATAAAATTACTGTTGTCGCTACTTCATAACTGTAACTTTGTTACTGTCATTAATTGTAATGTCAACTTTTTGGAGACAAAGGTTTGCCAAAGGTGTCTCAACCCATGCACAGGTTGAGAATCGCTGCCTTAATTGGTCTGCCTGTACTTGTTTAGGTAGAACTGTAGAGAACTGGGACGCTGGTCCTCAGTCCCTGGCTTACTTCACAAGGTGCCCTCAAGGCTTACAAGTGTGGCACACATTAGCATTCTCTCCTTTAAGGCTCAGTAACAGCACAATTTAACTTATACTACAATTGTTTTCTCTCAAGGAGCTAGCAAATGCAGGTTTATACAGCAGCTAGCATTTTTGTGTATGATCTCAATTATTAATCCCTTACCAAATACATGATTTTTCAATTTTTTTCTCTCACTCTATGGGTTGCCATTTACTGTTGGCAATGTCTTTTGATATGCAAGTTTTAGTTCTGATGAAGTCCAGTTTGTCTGTATTCTGTTGGTCCTTCTTCTGGTATAGCAGACAAAGAAATCTCTGTGATGTCCAATGACAGGAAGGAATCCTTGCCTCACGTCTTTTAATTGGTTAGTAGTTTTAGTTTATGTAACTCATTGATCTATTTTGAGCTAAGATATATATATATATATATATATATATATATATATGGCAACAGCAGCTGTTCAATTTCTTTTGCAGATATAAGTCTAGTTTTCCCATCATCATCTACAGGAGAGACAGTCTTGAGACTGAGAGACTGGCTCCCTTACAGAAGACGCCTCAGCTGTGTGGGGCTCACTCTGGGGCCTCTCTTCTGCTCTATCAGACTGCCAGCCCATATTTATACCAGCAGATAGGAATGTAGCTCACAACCATCCATCCTTCGACTTCCAAGGCATGCATGTGGTGAACATATACACAAACATATGATATGAAGGTAAAATACCCATGCATGTACAATTTTTAAAAGTTAAAAATGTTTAAAAAACACTAGTTGATTTTCAAATAAGATCCAAGTATTATATAGTTAGTAAAAGGAGACAAATGTCGAGACTTCTCCAAAGCTGAAACTTCATCAGAGGGAAACTACCAGATCCTGACGTTAAAACAAAGCAGCCTCACACAAACCCTAGCATCTTCCCCGGTGCAGGGTACTGTATGCAGGAGTAAAGGTAAGCTAATTTTTACTTCTGAACCTAATGTTCTTATTAAGAATAGAAAGATTTGTCAGTATTATTCCACTGACAAAGGGATTCCTTACCTCTCCTTCACATACTGGGTTGTGTCAGATGCTCAGTATTTTGAAACAGCACAGGAAATGTTCACCAGGGGGACACATTGGTCTTACCATGCTTCCTAGAATGACCTCCCACTTGCAATCCCCTGCCTGATGGTGACTGACATTTTTAGGGTCCCACTATTCCAGCACTGTAAGCACTAATATGCTAGAGGACATCTGGAAGAGTCTGCAGACAAAACGAAGTCAAGAGGGCAAACATGGCAGAGACCACCTCTGACTCAGTAACTCATAGCCAGGGAAACAGGCTTCTCCATCTGACCCCAAACATGCAGTCAGGATATGAGAACAGTACTATGGGAAGTTATTTGGGAATCCTAATTCGCTACACAAATTCCAATTAGATCTCTAGAAGAAAAGGAAGTTGCCAGCCTCCTTTCTGTCTATCACACACTGAATGATTATCACGTTCCTGTGTATGTCTGGCACTGAAAAGCAACAATTTAAATAAACACCCAATCTCTACCTTCAAAGAGCTCCACATGAATAGTAGGGACAGCGTTATCTGCAGCAGGTTAGGGCATGAGGAAGAAAGATTACAGAATGGAAGTGATAATCCTGGATGGAGAATTCCACGGGCTGTTGGACAGTATTTCAGTGTGCATGCTGGAAGGGATACAGTCTGAACATGGCTTAGTAGAGAAAGAGAGACATTAAAACTCTTTACAGAACACTCAGCCTAGAGAAACAGAGAACAACAAACTTAGCAGGGAATGAAAATGTATCATAAGGAAGGCTATAGGGACTAGAGAGCAGGCTTGGTGGGGAAGAGCACTGGCCGCTCTTCCGGAGGACCTGAGTTCAATTCCCCGCACCCACATGGTGGCTCACAACCATTGGCTGCAGTTCCAGATCTAATGCCCTCTTCTGGCTTCTGTAGGTACTGTACACACATGATACACACACATACCTGCAGGCAAAACTTCTATCTACATAAGATGAAAAATGAAAAGGAGAAAGGCTAAAATAAGCAGTAGTCATCTGTGCAGAATCACAGAAACACAGAAACCCAGGAAGGACAGCAGAAGCCTGGAGCAAAAGTTCAAAGGTGACGATGAAAAAGAGTCTAATCTGAGTAGGAACTTGCATGAGGTTCTCTGTGGTTGGAAAGCAGACTACAATGCAAGAACGAGGGTGAGAAGTAGGAAAAAACATGCCACAGTGTACAGAAGACATTGGTATTTTGGGAGGGCCTGTTAAGCCTTGACATTAAAAAAATCATTACTTAAATATTAAGAATGCTCTAGGCTAGCATATGTTTGGGTGTGGGTTTAGTCTCAAGCAACCAAAGCAAACCAAAATGACAACACCCCACAAAACCAACAACTTGGTATTTTTCATGTTGTACATTAACAAAAAGTTATTCCTGCGATATCTGCCTTACTGGGCCCTGTGTTACCTCACTCAATATACTTTCTAGTTCCATCCATTTATCTGCTAATAGCAGTTTTCTTTATAGCTGAACAGTATCCATAGTCAATACCACATTTGTTATCCATTTGTCAGTTGAAGGACATTTAGGTGGTTTCCACTTCCTAACTCTTGCAAACAGAGTGGAATGAACACAGCAGAGCTGTTTGTGGCGTAGAATGCACAGTCCTTTGGGCATTTATGCTCAAGGTGGTACAGGTGGGGGGTGTGGTCCATTTATTTTTAGCTTTTTGAATTTTCCACACTGATTTCCAGAGGGCCTTACCAGTTTGCAATCCCACCAACAGTGAACAAGGGTGCCCTTTCCCCACATCCTCTCCAGCATTGCTGTCTGTTGTCTTGTTTGATCTTTGAGCTTTGCCATTCTGACTAGAGTAAGATGAACACTCAAAATTATTTTGCTTTTTTCTAATTACTAGGGGCAATGAAAAAATTTTTTTGAAATTTGAAGTCATTTTTATTTTTTGTTTTGAGAAATCTATTCGGATCTATAGTTTACTTTTTGAACGTGTCATTTGTTTTATTGACCTTAAGACTTTACTTTTATGTTTTAGTTCTTCATATATTCTGGATGTATAGCTGGAAAAGATTCTCTCCTATTCTGTGGGCTTTCCTCTTCACTGGGTTGCTTGTTTCTTAGCTCTGCAGAAGCGTTTTAGTTCTATGAGGTCCCACATGTCAGTTTTTTCCCTTAGTCCTTGAGCATATGAGGTCCTGGTCAGAAAGTCCCTTTCCGAACCTCTATCTTGTACATTTTACTGCCTATGTTTCCTTACAGCACTTTCAGTGTTTCAAGTTTTGGTCTTTGATTCATTTGCAGTTAGTTTTTGTGTAAGGTGATGGATACAGGTCTAATTTCGTTCTTCTGTATGTGACATCCAGTTTTCCCACTACTATTTGTTAAAGATGTTTTCTTTTCTTCAATGTATGTTCATTTCCTTTGGTATATTTGTCAAATGTTAGATGTCTGTAGTTACATGTACTCATGTTTGGGTCTTCTAGTGTGCTCCCTTAGTCCACACGGATGTTTTTGTGCCAGTACCATACAGCGGTTCTGGTTTTATTACTATGGCTCTGTAATATACCCTGAAATCTGTAACTGTAATCCCTTTAGCCTTGTTCTTTTTGCTCAGGTTTGCTTTGGGTATCCAGGGTATTTTGTGATTCCTTAAGAATTTCAGCATAGTTTTTTTTTTTTTTTATTTCTGTGAAGAATGACATAGGGATTTTGATTAGATTTGAAGATCTGAACTGGATCTGACCTGAAAGCCTCGTCCCGGGGAACTAACTTCCATACCACTAGAAGGTGCTATGTGAGGTTCCAAGGGAGGGAATCAATCAATAGTCCTACATGGCTGTGATGCCTATGAGCTACAACAATGACCAGCATGGCAAGATATTCCTAAGGGCATAATTGTGGCATATACGTTGGTGGTAACCAACAGCTATCTAATTAGACTGATGGGCTATTTAAGAGAAGGAAACCATGCCTGGTGCTGGCAACATCACCAGCTACCTGGGACTAGTGAGGTCATAGATTTTTAGAAGAGAACCTACTACTAAAACTTTACTAAATCATGATAATTTCTAATTCTTAAATTTAGAATGCTAAATACGTAGGCTTATAGCCACAGATAAGTGTACCTCTCACTCCTCATCGAGGAAATTTATCTTTGCAACAGACAGAGACCACTACAGAAAACCACAATTGATCAGATACATATACAACACACTCCTGCATCTAAGACTCAGGAAGCACTGAAGAGGGGCAGAAATCCTTTAAGAGTATGGACAACATGAAGTTTGCTGTGCGACTGTATCTGAGGATATGAAAGCAAAACTGCACCCATGAAGTCTAAAGACTGGTCTACAGAAGACCAGAATGAGCAGTACAGTACCAATGGACATGCTAATGCGGTAGAGGGCCCTACCCACAGCCTAAGAACTATAAACAACTACAGACTGCCTGCTGAGAGAGGAAAAAACAGTCTTCCCCAGGGATAAACCCTCCCCCACAAACTGGTTATCTGGTACCAAGTCAACAGCCCTGAAATCACTTGCGTACAAGCAACATAATGTATGTGTGTGTGTGTGTGTGTGTGTGTGTGTGTGTGTGTGTGTGCAGTGATAGCAATTAAAGAAAGTGAGGCCATGAATGTGGGAGGAGCAAGCAGGAAAAGACACGTAAAGAACTAGAGGGAAGAAATGGAAGGGGTGAAATGATATACTTGCATTTTAATTTCAAAATATTCACTTAAAAACATTTAGAAGCTTGTATAGAACAATTATCTTCTTTTGTAATGAATTACACAATTTTTATGCTCTGAAAATCTACTTTAGCTGGCTGTAGTGGTGCACATTTTTAATCCCAGCACTCAGGAGGGAGAGGCAGGCAGATCTCTGTGAGTTCAAGGCCAGCCTGGCCTACAAAGTGAGTCCAGGACAGCCAGGGCTACACAGAGAAATCTTGTCTCTAAAAAAAACAAAACAAAAGCAAAAAAATCTACTTAAATATTACAACTAAAACAATGTGATTGAATGTAGACTGAAGGCATATGTATGAGATGGGCCTACTGACTTAGAGAGGCACGTGACAACATCAGGCTGCTCAGCTGAGGATGCAGGAGGAGTAGACAAAAGATGGGCTGAGGGCAGATTATGTAGGGCAGCAGTTCTCAATCTGTGGGTCATGACCTCACGGCAAGTGTCTATCTCCACAACTATTTACATTAAAATTCATAAGAGTAGCAAAATTATAGTTATGGAGTAGCAAAGCAAATAATACTATGATTGTGGTTGCTACAACATGAATAAATGTATTGAAGGGTGGCAGTTAGTAAGGTTGAGAACCGCTGTGGGCAGATAGCAAGACAGATTCTCTCAAGGACAGAGTCACTTCTACTGCAAAAATCTATCTACAGCTTACGTTCTTTAAGCCCAGTAGAAAGAAGTTGTAAACATCAAAAGTATTACAGTGACTCCTCACATTCATGGTTTTTTCTTTCTTCTTCTTTTTTTGGCTTTTCAAGACAGGGTTTCTCTGTGTATCCTTGGCTGTCCTGGAACTCACTGTGTAGACCAGGTTGGCCTTGAACTCACAGAGATCCACCTGCCTCTGCCTCCCAAGTGATGGGATTAAAGGCGTGCGCCACCACGCCCGGCCTACATTCATGGTTTTGACAGGCATATAAAAAACACCAAATGTCAGGTGGAATTCAATTGATTCCACATGATGAAAATGGCCAGTCAATGTTTTTGCCAATAACCTCTCAAGGGCTTCCTCAGAAGAACTTTTTTTTTTTTTCTGTAAATGCTATGACCAGCAAGAAAATTTACAATAAACAAATTAAAGTTGTTTTCTGTCGTTTCAAGTTTATTTTTGGCTTTGAAGAGACCATGATGGCCTGGCCTTAGCATAAGCTTTTGGACACATTCACAAATAAATCAAGAAAAACACAAATAAGAGACAGGTGACATCATCACTCACACATAAAATACAGTAAGTTTGCTTTGGGTGGAAACAGATTACTCACCTGCGCCCACACTCTGAATATTTACCAATATTTTTTAAGATTAAGGCAGCTGTTAGTCGGATGTGTTTAGTTATTGGTCCTTCTTTTTCATCCTTAAAAAGAAAGAAGAATATAAAAAAAGAATAAAGATCTAAGTCATACAGGGCCACTCTTTACAGACAAGGGTTTCAAGGGCACTTACTGTAAAGTCCCGGAAGACAAGATTCCTCGAGCCTCTCCTCAGAGCCATGAGTGCAGCACTGGGGTGGCTCGCAATGGCCTTCTGCGCTCTCGGAGCTGAGCCTGCGCCCCCGACAGCTGGCTGCCTAAAGTATAAGACGGACAATGTTAACCACACAGACAGACAACCGTGACCCCTGCCAGCCCACACAAACAGCTCTCATGTAGGGCTTGTGTTTTCTAGCCTGCCCCTTTATTTTTGACAGGGCCTCAGCTATGTAGCTCAAGCTGGCCTTGACCTGTCTGGTTTCTGGCCTGCAGGCATGGCATGCTGCAGCTCCCGACACCACTCAGTCTATCAGTTTCAAAGCAACAACTGATGCACTCACTGCACAGTCCATCTCTAAAGTTACTATGCAGGGGAAGAAGGCAATTAAGAGTAGGATAACACAGTGCCAAAGTTGTAGAGTTCTCATCTTTGAAAAGTAATGTGAAGCTGTTTGCTAAGAAGCAACAGCCTGTAATTTTAGATCAGGAAGAAAGCTGCCCTGTGTATCAGAACCCATGCTAAGGACAGTAATGACACTGCTTTCCTAGTCTTCCTTTCAATCAGTCCTTGCAACAGACAGTAGTCAGAAGGAGAGCCTCACAGGACGGAAGGCTGCACAGATACTATAGTATAAGACCCCATTTAAACTAACCCAAGTCTCTTTGGTCAAGTTGTGTTGGGAGGCAGCTGTGCAAAAGGCTCTGTTGGACGCATTTTAAGAAACTGGGTTTCTTCTGAAAGCTGTGAACTAGGAATGCTTCTGATTTTTTAAAATACAAATTCTGAATATTAAAAATATAATATAGGAATAAATTTCATTTGTAACCCAGTAGGTATGTATATGCTTATGGTATGCATGTATGTGTATATAAAGTCTCTTTGCTGATGTCAAACACATGTTTACTCTCTTTTTTCTTTTTTGTTTTTTTGAGACAGGGTTTCTCTGTGTAACAGTCCTGGCTGTCCTGGACTCGCTTTGTAGACCAGGCTGGCTTTAAACTCACAGAGATCCACCTGCATCTGCCTCCCAAATGCTGGGATTAAAGGCATGTGCCACCACGGCCGGCATGTTTACTGTCTTAAAAAAAAAAAAGACCTTAGTAGTACTTGTAATTTACAAACCTCCTATATTATCTGTCTGCATAGGTCTACCTGGTAGGCACACAGTACAGCTGCTGGGAAAGCAGACAGGTATGTAGAGCTATCCACGGAGAGAGCTTATGCTGTCTGAGTAAAATCTCACAGCCTCATAGTGAGAGCTGAGTTAGAACACAGGTTTGGGGTTTCCCATATGCTAAGTTTCTTTTTGCTGTTCTTGTGTTTTGTCTAGCCTCCTACTGTTTCTCAGTACCAGGAATTGGAAGACAGGCCCTGACCACTGGAAGGACTATTTGTTCTTTATGCATGAGAGCAAGTAAACTAATTTTCTTTACTTGGTAGAAGATTTTTGATTTGCCACTTGTCCTGGTTCATCTTGTTTTAATCCTGCAAGCAGAGCATCCTTTGAACAGTGCTTATCCTTGAGGAGAAAAGAAAGTAAAAGTTATACATCAAAATCCTGAATGTAGCCAAGCATGCTACTAAGCAAACAGTATGGAAGAAGTATATCTGTAAGTGGTTACTAAGCAAACAGTACCGAGAAAGTACCTGTAGGTGGGTAATGAAAGAGAACCTCTGCCGCTGAAAAGGCTCACAGCCTTCCCAAAGACACTGCCCTGGGTAGACATCTTTGCCTCCGTGTTCAGTAGCTGCATGGTAGAACACCTGGGAGGGTGTCTGAAACCACCTACAAGAAGAAAAGGCAAAAATGTCTGACAGACAAATTCTTTAAATCATGTTGATAACATAGATTAAAAAAAAAACAACTAAGAAATCTTGGTTACAGCTTTTTTAAGATCTTATTTTTGGTTATGTGTAGATGTGTGTCTGTGTGTAGGAACTCAGAGAGTCCAGTAGATGGCATTAGATTCTATTATTTTATGGCTATTATGTAACTATGTCTATCTCTGCGCCAATTCAAAAGTATTTCTCAAGACTGATTTATTTTTCTGTGTATGAGTATTTTGCTTGTATATATACATATGTATCATCTGTGTGCTTGGTACCCTCGGAGGTCAGAGGAGGGTGTGAGATGCCCTGGAACTGAAGTTGCATATGGTTTGTGAGCTGCCATGTGGGTGCTGGGAACGGAATCCAGGTGCTCTACAAAAGCAGCAATGTTCTTAGAGTGCTCAACCGTCTTTCTAGCCACATACCAATTTTTATGTGTACCACTTAACCCAGTATCTCAAATCATTCTACCTCTCCAACACTGGATCAGTTACTTCTCTCCAGTCCATTATCCTTTTTTACCTCTTTGCACGTCTCTTTCCTTCTTTTTCTTATCTGACTACTCTGTCAATATGAGCCACTCATGGGCTGTGGTAGTTCAGGATGAAGTTCTAAGGTATCTGTGAATGCAGCTAGTTTTAATGATTATATGGGTGTGAAGAACAGTGAAGGCTTCCAAAATAATATGATAAAAAAGATAAGAATTTTACAAATATTGGAGGGAAAGCTGGGCATGGTGGCACATACTTGTAATCCCAATACTTAAGAAGGCTGAGGTACAAGGTAGCCACTCTGAGTAACCTAGCAAATCAGACATTTTACTCAAAGAACTTACGGTCTCAGTTCTTCTCTACTTTCCATGTTCAGACTCTCTGGTCATCTCTTGTGCTTTCCCTGGGATCTTAGCTATTGTTCCCAAGATGTCGCTATGATATACTCACTCAGTTCTATGTTATTCCTTCAAAAATAATTACCTTCTTTGTACCTTCTATCTTTCCCTTCCTACTTAGTACAACGTAAATGCTAGACATGCTCCATGAAGCCTGATGACCCATGTTTGCTTCCTAGGAGCCATGTGGTGGAGGAGAAAACTAGACTCCCACAGAAGTTGTCCTTCTGTGGTGGGGCATTACATTCAGAGGCTCCCCTCCCCTTTACAGTCAACAGAAGTACACCCTCCCCTTTACAGTCGACAGAAGTACTCTCCCCTTTACAGTCGACAGAAGTACACCCTCCCCTTCGCACTGCTGCTCTCATTAGACAGCAATTACAATTTACCAATAACTAGCAAAGCAATTCAAAATTTAGCATTTCATAATTTTTAGTATTCATTATTAATTGTATCTGCTATTTTTCTCAGTTACTGGCAACTGTCAAAGGTACACATTGTTTTCAATGACAACAATACAGGCTGAAACACCTCATTTTCTGCTCATTATCTAAGCAACTTAGAGCAGCTCAGGGCAGGCTACTCTCCAGAGTAAAGTTTTCCTTTAGTATTTTCTCATCCACAACAGGCTTTTTGGTTCTAGTGAACATAATTAACATAATGCTAAGCTTCCTAATTCCCTTAGCAAAACACTCAAATTAGAAAAACGAAGCAAAACAAACAAATAGAAAACACATCCCCCAACAATAAAATGAAAGAATTTAAAAATTACCCAACCAAAGCAGCCAGGACCAAAACTGGCCATTGGCGGTCACCACTGGTGCAATGATTCCGACAACTGTTCTTATCAGCAGGCTGCCCCAGAGCACCACCAACACAAGCACATTTCCCATTTTCTCAAGTTAACCCTTTAAAGGTTGGAGTCTGTTCAAGAGGCTACACCCACACACCCGCCCACCCACATGCACACCACTAACACATATTATAGCATCATATTTTAACAAACCCACCACAGTCAAAAGATCAATGTAAAAAGAAACAGTGCAATTATAAGACATATATCAAAAGGATAAAAACAACCGTTTAGATTCATCTGGAGTTTTCTTAGTCAATTCTTGGCATTCTCTTTTCTCTCAATAGTCTAAAAGAATTCCCTCTTAATAGCTGTCCTGCTGCAGAACAACAAAAAAGGAAAATCCTCCACTTTATGTGCACGAAATATACACGTGATATCTTCTATAGGAAAATTCCAGTGTAAAACACATATGCATAACAGTAAAAAAAACATTTAAAACATAAAAACCTACACCAAATTATTGCTGGAAAACAACTGAACTTTTACCTCAACCCTTGACATCTATTTGTTCTACATGTTTTATGGCAAAAGAAATGTTAAAGATATGCATCCTTTCATAATCAAATGAGAATACATAAAGAGCTGCTAAAAACCAGTGGGTATCAACCACCTTGGTAGATGACTAACTAGATTATATTATATCTAGACGTAAGAGTTTAAAATGACAGAGATGAACAAGTCAAACTTCATTACTAAAATTTCTAATAATGAGCTAGAGAGCTGCTCTCTGGTTAAGAGGACACACCGTAGATGGAGAGTTTCAGTTCCCAGCACCCATGGCAGGCGGCTTACAATCGCCTACCTCCAGCTCTAGGAGAGTATCACACTCTAGCCTTGGCAGGCACTTTGTACTCAGGTGCATATACAGTCATAGAGACTAATGCATAGTTAACCAATTTTTAGTTACAAAATCCAAGGCACGCTAGGGCAGCTTTCCTGCACATCGTGTAAAGTGTGTCTCTATATTCCTAGTTGTTAATTCTAGTAGAGAGCTAAGTGCTAGCAGGTAGTGCTAGTGTCATTTTATGGCCCATCCCAGGTTCTCACTTCCTCACATGCTTGGGGCCATCTAAGTGTCAGGGGCTGTCTCACTGCTGATTGGTTGTAATAAAGATCTGATGGTCAACAGCTGGGGCAGGAACTGGTAGACAATAGGATGCTGAAGAAGAAAGCAAACATGGGAGATTGAGAAGCAGACATATAGAAGGGAACAGATGGATATGAACAGGAGAAGAAAGGTAGTCACATGGCGGGTCATAGGCTAAAATAGCCCAGCTAAGTTTAAACAGTAGCTGCAAGGCTGCCACAGCAAAAGCCCTAAGCTTTAAACTATCTCCATGTCATTATTTAGATCCCTGACAGGTTTGAAAAAGTCTCACTATATCTGGCACCCCCACATGGGGTGCCATTTGTAGCCAGTGCTTGCTACTTTGTGGGTTCCTTTTTCTCTCTTTCTCCTTCTCCACCTGTATTAGCCCCCTAATACTAAGTAGCAGAGAAAAACGGATAGAGGGGAAAGGGTTGAAGTTATGGTTAGACTACTTATGGCTGATTAGGGATGTTGAGTTCCTTGGGGCAAGTTTGATCTCGGTTCATTTCTTCTCATTTCTTTGCAAATGACTACTTGACAAAAAGCAACCAACCAGCCAACGACAGCAACCCCACCTTTTGGGGCCCTAGCATTTATATATCCTTTGAAAATTTTCCAGATTCCAAACACACACTTGTAGAAACTATCTGTAGCTAGCAAAACCTCGCCCCTGCCACCACATGAGACAAGCCATAATTAGCTGCAGTGAAGCTGCCTCATATCTCACACCTGGGATTTAAAACCTTTTCCCATGAGCAGGGCATGATGGAACACGCCTTTAGCCCCAGCACTTGGGAGACAGAGGCAGGCAGATCTCTGTGAGTTCCAGGATAGCCAAAGATACACAGAGAAACCCTGTCTCAAAAAAAACCTTAAAAAAAATCCCATAATATTTCTGTGGTTTTTAAAGAAACCAAAATTACAAAATTCTCAATACAAAGGCACATCTCTGCAAGTGGTACATATAGTGAATTCGAGGCCAGCCGGGGGATGAGTGAGACCCTGTTTCAGACAAGCAAACAAACATTCACAGACACTAAGATATGCTTTAAAAATGTATATCTTCCACAAAATATTAACAGTAGGTTGAAAAATAGCCTACATCTGAGAAAGTGCCACTGAAGGTGTGTACAATGCAGGTGTTAATTTATTCTTATCATATAGTTCACAGAATTTAAAGGTTAAATCTGCATGCTTGCTGTTTTTAAAAAGAAACTTTTTTGTTAGATTGCAATGTAATATTTTGTCTTTCCCCTCTAAACCCTTCTTTATCCCCCTCCTTGCTCTCCTTCAAATTCAAATTCATGGCCTTTTTCATTCATAGTTTTTATATGCCTACATGTATGTGGATATTGCCTTAGTTAGGGTTTCTATTGCTATGATAAACCACCATGACCAAGGCAACTTGGAGGAAAGGCTTTGTTTTGGTTTACTCTTCCAGGTGACAGTCCATCAATGAGGGAAGTCAAAGCAGGAACTCAAACAGGGCAGAAACCTGGAGGCAGGAGCTGATGCAGAGGCCATGGAGGGTGCTGCTTACAGGCCTGCTTCCAAGGCTTGCTCAGCCTGCTTTCTTATAGAACCCAGGACTTCCCGCCCGTGGATGGCACCACCCACAATCACTATTAAGAAAATCACTAATATTGGGGCCCCACCATCAAATGCTAATTAAGAAAATGTTCTACAGGCTTGCTTGTAGACCGATCTTATGGAGGCATGTTCTCAGCTGAGGTTCCCTCTTCTAAGATGACTCTAGTTTATGTCCAGGGGACATGGAACTAGCCAGCACAGCTGACCCTTGCCAACCTGACACACACATCCATTAAGCCAGCTTTCCTTTCACATTCATCCCTAAGATCACACATTGAAAACATCAAGAACTTTAAAAGTCCCAGTCTTTATAAATTCAAACACATTAAAAATTCAGTCCCATCAACATATCCAGACTCTTTAAAAATCCAAAATCTCTTTAAAAGTTCTGAATTTCTCAACTCTGGGTTCCTGTAAAAAAATAAGAAGTTAAATACTTCCATATTTCAAGAGGAAAGGACAAGGGCACAGTAACAATTATAGGAAAGCAAAAGGAAACTCCCAGCAAAATAAGTAACTGAATGTCCAATGTCTGGAATCCGCTCCTGATCTTCTGGGTTCCTCAAAGGGCTTGACACTTCTCCAGCTCTGCCCTCTGTAGCACTCTAGGCACAGGCAGGCTCCACTCCACTGCTGCTGCTGTTCTTTGTGGTCATTCATGGTGCTGGCACCTCCATAATGCTGGGGTCCCTTGCTGCAACTGGGCTGCACTTTCACCAACAGCCTCTTATGGCTCTCTCTTCAGGTGCTAGGCCTCAGCTTCTCTTCATGAAGCTTCAATCCTGGGCCTTCAACTGCAACTGAGGCGGCACCTTCACTCATGGCCTCTTCTGGTCTCTCCCAGTGACAAGCCTCAGCTGCTCTCCATGACCCCTTCATGCCTTCAAAGCCAGCACCACCTGGGTGACTCTTCCACCTTACCAAGCCCCGCTGCCAGTGTGAGGTGCCGCTACAGCTTCTCTGTGCTCTCAGGAAGCCAGGCCTCCATCCTCTGCACTGCTCTCAACAGTCTTCTAAGCTCCTACAGAATAGTTCACTGAGTTCTCAACACTTAATGCCTTTTCTAGCCCAAAGTTCCAAAGACCTTCCTGAATCTCCCCAAAAACAACATGTCAGGTCTGCCACAGCAATACCCCACTAACCTGGTACCAACTTGTTAGGGTTTCTATTGCTTTGATAAAATACCATAACCAAGGCAACATGGTGAGGAAAGAGTTTATTTCAGCTTACACTACCAGGTGACAGTCCATCATTGAAGGAAGTCAAATCAAGAAGCTATCCAGCACAAATACACATATATATGTTTAATATAACCAGTTCAGTCCATATAGTATTTCTTGTATGTATGTTTTCAGGAATGACCATTTGGTACTGGATAACCAACTGAGTACTTTTCTCTGATGAAAATTATTTCTCTCACTCTCAGCAATCCTTAGTTGCTTGTAGTTCTTTGCATAGGGTAGAGGTCTCACCAGCTTTAACAGGAAAAATGAAGCATCCAAATGAATTTGAATAAAATTCTAGTATGGATACTCACTTGGTTTTTCCAGAAAGATCTAGCATGTGCACATCACACTGTTCTTGGAAAGCTCCTCCCAGCATGGAATGTTATCTATCTCAACACTGTCCGTATACACCAGCACATGGCACATTCGCATCCCACTTTATGTTAAAAATGGGCTTTCATGCATCATTTTACGGAATCACATAGCTAAATACCAAAGCTAGGAATTCAAACTAGGTATATATGTCTAACACTAAAAACGACTTTCTCCTATCACATGCCTTAATATGCAAAAATATATTACTAGGTGTAGGCATAAGGTTACTGCATAATTCAAATACTGATTTCTGTACCCTCCATTTCTGGTTGCAATCCTTGTTCTGAGAAGCTCATGTCTCAAAGTTGTGTAAACACTGCTCCCCAATTGTCCCTTGATATGCCAATGAAGCAGCTTACAGTCAATCACTGAGCAGGGGAGAGAATAGGGGTGGGCTTCCCGCCCTTGAGGGAGGAGGAGCTAAGGAGAAGAAGTAAGGGTATTCAGCCTGAGGTGGAGAAGAGATCAGGAGAGCTTCAGCTGAAGCAGGAAAGCCATAAAGTGCAAGTATCTCTGGAATTTATGGTGGGAGGAAGCCAGATTAGCTTAGGGGGTTAAGAATAGAGTAATAACTGATCAGTTCTTGGGTTATGAAGCTTGTTTAACAAATAACATAATAGAGTCTCAATTATCTGGCAATTATTAGAATTAAACTGGGAAACAAACATAACTGTATAAAGTTACACTAACAACTAGATATAAACTAAGGCATGGTTTTATATTTAATATTTCTGATACTATAATCTTTCTCATGTGGGAAAATATTCTGAAAATAAACTAATTTTAAGAGGTTAGTGATGGTTGATAATTCTCTATATTCTATGAATGATTTTCCAATAAATAAATAAATATTGGTAAATTACAGGCTAGATTCCCAACCTAGGAAACGATATTTATAATATTTTAAATATTTAACACTAAAAACTATATTAATATCTCAATCAATTTTATGCTTTATGAACAGTTTGATATTTAATAACTTTAAGTAGCTAGGCTCTTTGGAACTCTGTTGAAAGAATGGTGCCATGTTCAAAACCAACCAATAAGCCAAATGCTGGGGTGGGGTTGTACTTAAGACTGTTTCTAACTTTTTTGTTAGTATAGAGGTGGTGAAGACTTGGGGAGGACATACTTCTCAAGCTAATGCTACCCTCAGTAGCATCACATGAAGTCAGTCCTGTCCTTAGGAAGACTCACGAGGTCTAACGGGGTCAGATCACCCAGTGTCTCACTTTAGACAGATTCTTGCAGGCTCAGAAAACAGCAACATTTGATGCCTATACTATGACTATAATAAGTGATGCCAAGCTAGCGCAGCTCAGAGCTCCTGAGTTAAAATCAAGCTAGTGAGTGATTCTCTGCGCAACACATTCAGTAAGTGTAACTGAAAGTCTTGTGTGTAGCAGGCACTGTGCTGGTTCCACAGAGCACCTGGAAGCAAAACAGTAAACCTATGTCCACAGAGAGATAAAAAATGGTTTAAAATTAACTTTAATTTTATTCTCCCACTGACCTACACTTTAAGCTGCTGACCAATTTAATCATTAGTTAAGTCATTTTAAACTGGTAGCTTACCAAAAATTAAACATTCTTTCTTGCAGGTACCATTTTGTAAATTAAAACTTCCACTCTGAATATCTTATTGTGTCAAATATTTTTAAAATTAAGTTGGCAATTTTATAACTGTGTGTCTCTACATAAACGTCCCCCACTATTAAGCAAAATTCTTCTATATTTTTAAGCTTGCTACATTTACTTCTGAAATACACGCAGCTAGAGAAAATTAGTAGTTTTCTAGAAATTCTGAATATCAAAATTTAATGAGAATAGAAATGCTAGTTACTTCTAAGGTGTTGATCTTTTGTAAACTAGTAATGAAGTTATTATCTGTCAGAATGGCAATGTAAATAGTCCAGCACCACCTCAGTGAGTAATCTATCATCACACAAAGTTTCAGGTTCATAAGCAAATTGAAGAAAAAAAAAGCCTTAAGTTGAAATGTTTGATTTACAATAAATTTGGGAACCTTGACATGCTTGGTCTTAGTTTTAGCAATGGGATTTTTATGCTTCTCCCAGCAGGAAGGGACTCTGGCCAGCTTGAAAGTGGCCAGCATGGCTCTGGCAGGCCTTGCCCTTCTCCCCCATCCCCTCTGTCTTGCTAAAACTGTTATATTACATTTCTAAAGCTGGCCCCAAGGTCCATTCCCTTATTTGGCCACTTCCTTCCACTGAGGCTGACCACCAAGGTCCAGCTATCAGCGTATTGAAGTCCACACATCAAAAGCCCCCTTTGGTTCATCTAATTAACTCAATGCTCAGTCAAAATATAGCACTCCATCCTAGTCCATTCTAACACAGACCTCCCCCTTTCCTCTTCTTAAAAGGTCATTTGCTGCTGTTTTTCTGCCTGAGTCAGAACTACTTTAATTTTTCTTCTCCAGTTAATAAAATATCTCTGAAAAAATAGGTGTTTGGTTGTGGTTTGTCCCTAATATAGGGGTCTGAAAGGGAACCCCACTGTGTGTGACTCTCCTTCAAATACTTTCAAGCTTTGGCAATAAGTGGCTAGAAAGCTACATATCAACCTACACTACTAGAGAACTGGCCTTCAAATGCCTTCTAGGGCTACAGAAGCCTCCTTCAAGCAAAGCATTAATTAAAACCACTATGCATAATACAAGATAGAAATCTTTTTTGCTTGTTTGTTTTTTGAGACAGGGTTTCTCTGTGTAACAAGCCCTGGCTTTCCTGGAATCACTTGGTAGACCATACTGAACTCACAGAGATCTGCCTCTCTCTGCCTCCCGAGTGCTGGGATTAAAGTTGTGTGCTACCATGCCAGGCAAGGTAGAACTCTTAATGGTCAAACTTCTTTAAAAAAATTTTTTTTAATCCATTTCAGTTATGAGCTAGTAGTCAACATTGTGCTTAACAGTAATACACAAACAAGAGTAAAGGACAAAAATCATGTGAGGAGACTGAATGTTGTCATCATTTCTAATCTCACAAGAATGAAGCTGAATAAGGGAATGGGAGAGGTGGTTCTATGATAACAGAACAGGCCCTGGTGGGTTCAAGGGAGGAAGGAAGAGAGAGAGAGAAAGAGGGAAGGAGGGTGGTAGAAAGAGGGGGAAGAAAAAGATTGAGAGCAAGAGGCAGAGAAGCCGTGCAGAAAAAAAATCTAATTATTTAACTAGAATTTACATTATATTTTAATTGGTTGGCGGCTGTTAATCCTTAACCCACCATTATAAATGAACACACACAGACACCAGATGGATTTCAGCATGCCTTGGCCTGAATTGTACAATCTTAGCCCATGTAAGCTAGCTCATAATTCTATTACCCAAATATGACCCCATATATACATACGTCCCATTGGACTATTATTCTCCACACTAAGCTGATGTTCCAGGCCACGTGGAAGGATCTTCTTTAATCTACCCCATGGCGTGTGTTCCTCCTTCTTCCTGCCCCTGGCTTCTACTCCTCAAGATGCTCTCTGTCTCTGAAGCCTGCTCACCTTAGTCCCGCCTATCTCTCTCTTTGCCCAATCTCAGGTCTCAGCATTTTATTTAACCAATCAAAGACAATGTAAGTAACAGACAGCAAGCAGGACCAATTAATTAACATTTAAAATGCTTAACATCACCCCATCAAAGCCGAATACTAGACACTTTCTATATTCATCAGAAAACTGAAGACAGGACAAATGGCCATCCCACAAGGTAGGGAGAATCGAGCATACTGCTGGAACCAGTGACCTATGGAGGCTCTGAACAGTAAATGACACTCACGCACACACTCAATTGATAAATGTTCAAAAAAGAACTACTAAGAAAACAAATAAATTGAGTCCTGAATACCTTACAGACATACCAAGTATTAAACACGACCCTACTCCTAGTCAGATAAAGACTCTCTCTTCAGTTCTTATTAGATGATATATGTCTGACTTAAAAAAAAATTTAAAAACTTGCCAAATGAAACCAATATACATAAGTAGCACACATACACACACTGAATTCATAGTGTATATACCTAACACAAAGTATGAAAATCTGTCAGGCAAAAATGGATGGGAATTATATAAAAAAGCAGACATATCAAATATCATCAAATATCAGCTGGGTACGTTAATACCACCTACCAGGAAGTTACAGATGCAATAGGCAGAGATCAGTAAAGAAAAAACAAAACAAAACAAAAAACTGAAGCACTCAGCAGCACCAATCCTTTGAACCTAATTGACATGTATACAATATTTCTTCTAATGATATTCTTACCAATCTTCCATGATACATCCTCAACTTATGATACATTTAGGATCTTAAATTACTCTGCAACAAATGAAAAAGAATAGAAATGCACAGCATCTACTGTCAGATTACATGTAGTTAACCTGTATGTGGGGGTCAATGTCACAGAATCTGAAGTCACCTGAGAGGCAGGCACCAAGTGTATCTGTGGGGGATTAGCTGAGTGCTCTCAACTGGGTGGGATGCCCTGCCCACTGTGATCAGCGCGACTCCCCAGGTTTGGGTCCTGGCTATGTCAGGAGAAGATGAGCAAAGACAAGGATTGCTCCCTGCTTCTTCCACATCTGTGGAGACAATGAGCGGCTGCTTTCAGCTCCGCAGCTTTGATTTTACTGCATGCCCTTCAACTGTGAGCTGGAAATAAACGCTTCTCCTTTAAGTTGCTTTATCAACATATTTATCACAGTAACAGGAAAAATAAACCAAGACAACCTACAACCTATAAGCAACAAAGTAATAGCTGGTAAAAACCAAATATTAAAAGACACCTCAGCATTTTGAACTAAATGAAAATACAACTTCAACATTTGAGAAATATGGTGAGTAAAAAATTTAGAAAGGCCAAATGAGCAGTTTTATCAATAAGATATAAAATCAGTAAGTTAAGCATCTATTCCAACAAACTAGAAAAGCAAGCAGAAGAAAAAAAAATCATAGCAGAAATAAATGTAATTGAAGAAAAGAAGTCAACAGTAAAATAATGACAAATACAAAGGTTTGTCTTGCATCTGCATTTTGTACTTATTGAAAACATCAATAAAGTACATAAAACTCTAGCCAGCAACCAAGGGAAAATAAAAGAAGATATAATCATTAATATTATAAATGAAGTATTACAAAGGACTGTGGTAGAAGTTAGTTCTCTTTAGTGGTGTATTAGTAGGCAGATAAAGGGCAGTACATAAAGGAGGAGCTTGGCATCCCTTGGACTTGGAGCCGAGATGGGCAGAGCCCAGTTGAGGTCACAGCTCTGTGAGAAACACAAAATGGCTTGTTGAATGGGCATGGTTAGGAAACCATACAAGTCACAGATGGCGTCAACGGTTGCCACAAGAATGTATGGGGACTGCTGCATATCTTGAGAGATCTTGTTGGCCCCTGAGACTGCCAAGGATCGCAAGACGATGCTATATATAAACCAGAGAGCTCCACATGGCGCTCTCTTCCTCTTGCCCTTACAGACTGAGAAAACACACGGAGAAGTGTAGACAGCAAGGTATGCCATTCATCTGCATTTAGGCTGCAACAGCCTGAGGCACATCCTGTAAGCCGGCCTAAGAAGGCTGGCAGAAAATGCATGGCATAGAACCTGCTGACAGAGAGAGAGTTCTTAAAAACTAGACACTAAAGATGTCCTTTCAGGGCCCTGAGAGTGGTGGGAGATTGAGGAAGGTGGGCAGAGGAACACTAGGCCATGAACCAAACACGAACTGAGGAGACTATAGAAGTGAGTCTCAGCTGATGGAGGAAGTGGACCTCAAGTTTAGCGGTTAAAACAGGCTGACTTTATAAGCCTGCCACAATCTAGTAGTTGAAATAAACTGACCATATGAACTGGCAAAATTAGGCCCAACTGATGCTAAGCTTGAAAGGGACTGCCAGACTGCTAAAATCAAGTTTTCTGGCACTGACCTACGCTAAGAATATTAATATCCTTTTAAGAAAATTAAGATAGCGTAGTTTAGGTGTTCTTAGGTCTTAAGTTTTAGGTATTAGGTTATAGGAGATAGGTGTTTTATAGATGTTTGTTAAGTATTGTTAAATATTAAGTGTTTTAAATAAAAATTTTGTTACAAAGGGCCAGTGAGAGGGCTCAGTGGGTAAAGGCCTTTGCTGTCAAGCCTGATGTCCTGAGTTCAATGTCCCAAACTCACATAATGGAGAGAACTGATGTTTGTTCAGTTGCCTTCTCACTTCCACACTCACTTCACAGCATGAATACATGTGTACACACACACACACACACACACACACAAATAAATAAATAAACAAATGTAATAACTTAAGGAGTATAACAGAGGGTATTATATTTTTATGCTCACAAAGCGACAAATAGTTATCTTTGAAAGACAATCTGCCACAATTCATAGGAGAAACAGGGACTTGAATAGGTCTATAACTACTAGAGAAACTGAATCAATAACTTGCAAAGCAAAAAGAATCAAGATCACATGGTTTCACTAGCTAACAACTAAGAAAGGAATGGCCCATGAGCTACAATAATGTGTTGCATGGCAAAACATGCTCACTGGTACAACAGTGTCATGGCTATCATAGTAATAACCAACCACTTTTTGCTTGAATTGAAGTCCTGCTCCACAAGAGGAAATGGTACCTTTGTTGGCTAAGAACCTGTAGCTAGACAGATAATAGGCTGCAGGGGAGAAGCTACTACTGGACATTAGCATTCAACTGATTTTCAAATGTCTTCTTGTTACACTCACAGATGAGTGCAGCTCTCAGACCTCATCAGAGAAGCTTCTGTTTGCAATAAATGGAGACTCACAACTGTCCAAGGTGCAGAGAATAAGAGACTATGGAATGATCAGTTCTAAATGGGACATTTGTATCACATCTCCTCCTCCCAAGTTTCAGGGATCACTGCAGAAGAGGGGGCAGAAAGAGTCAGAGGTGATGGATGACTGCAAGGAAACAGTCAGTGTTCTCCAGACACAACAGGGCATGTCATTCTGACAAAGGCAAGTTCTACTCTTCAAGATGCAACTCAAACACAAAGTCTAAAGTAAAACTTTCCTGAAACAATCTGTGAGTTACATTAACTGCCCACTATGCCACTAACACCACTATGAATGATCTTCTCACAGCATTTATTCGTTTTGGAGTATGTATCCTCTCAGGGTTTAGAAGTATCTTTGTGTCTGTAGTTCTTACCACATGAACCCTACACTAAGAAAATACCTGATAAGTATTTGTAGACTCAGGTTAAACGTATTATTAATGAAGAATAGAAACCAAAATCAATAGCCTGAAAAAAATGACAAGCTTTGTGAAGCATTATGGGATATGTCTTACTCAGAACAAACAGTAGCACATCATTAAATTATGTAACATGGATCACACTAACTAGATGGCAACCGCTGTTTCATATATAGGCTCATTAAATCCTCCAGAATTTTTTGTTGTTGTTGACACATTCTAAAAACATCATCTTTGATTGGATTATTTGGTTTCTTGGCATTTAATTTCTTGAGTTCTTTGTAAATTTTGGATATTAGCCCTCTGTCAGATGTAGGGTTGGTGAAGATTTTTTTCCCAATCTGTAGGCTGCCGTTTTGTTCAAATGACAGTGTCTTTTGCCTTACAGAAGCTTTTTAGTTTCATGAGGTCACATTTATTGATTGTTGGTCTTAGATTCTGAGCTATTGATGTTCTGCTCAGGAAGTTGTCATCTGTGCTTATGAGTTCGAGGGTTTTCCCCACATTCTCTTCTAACAGATTTAGTGTGTCCGGCCTTATGTTAACCGAGGAATGGATTAAAAAAAACCTGTGGTACACCTACACAATGGAATGCTACTCAGCCATCAGAAATAATGAAATCATGCAATTTGCAGCCAAATGGATGGAACTAGAGAAGCTCATCCTGAGTGAGCTAACCCAGACTCAGAAGGATGCACATGGCATCTATTCACTTATAATTGCATTTTAGCCATATAGTACAGGATAACTATACTACAGCCAATGAACCAAAGGGAACAGGAACATAGACTCTTTTTAGCTGTTCATGAGACACTTTTCCCTAGTGGTGCTGCCTTGTAGGCCCCCAGTGTATGAGGAGGCTCTTGGCCCTCATATGACTGCTGAACTGGGGCGGGGGACTGTTATGTAGGGACACTCCACTCCAGAGGAGTGGGATAAGAAGGGATAGGGGGTAGAGGGTGAGAGAGCAGACTGGGAGGGGTGGAAAGAGGGTACTTTGATGGAGTTGTAACCTGAAGTAATAAATAAACATAAAAATAAATAAATGTGGGTATGAAACAAACAAACAAACAAACAAAAAAACCCATCATCTAAAGCAGTTACTTTTAAGCTTCTTTTATCCCCCCTGAAAATAAGGACTAAACCTAAGGTCTAAAATGCAGTCAGAGCTAAATTCCCAATCCTAACTTAAATTCTTTAAAAGTCAACAAACAGCTTTAACAGACAACCTATGTGAGCTATTCTTTACCACTAGAAAACAGAAAAATACAACGAATAGATATAAAGTAGACACTGGTGAACAAAGTATAGAATTAACTTGCAACACAAACTAAAATAACAATAATAATAACAATAGTAATAAATAAATAAAGAAGGGTTAGTGGTACACCCCAGTGGCAGAGTCCTTGTTTAGGATGTGCAAGGTCCTAAGTCCTATCTCTGTCACAGCAAAAAGGGACAGACACAGAAAGATGGTCAGTTTCAACGAATAAAAGAAATAACTAATCTAAAAAGCTTCTCTGGGATTTTAAATTATGATCAAGTGCATACACATGTACTATAGACTCACAGAAGTAGAAACATTTATCTGGGAGGCAGAGGCAGGCGGATCTCTGTGAGTTCGAGGCCAGCCTGGTCTACAAAGTGAGTCTAGGACAGCCAGAGCTGTTATACAGAGAAACCCTGTCTCGAAAAACCAAAAAAAAAAGAAACATTTATCCTCACTAACATGATGAATCTGTATTTTATTTGTTTTTTTTTTCATTGAAAAGAAAAAGAAAAACAAAAACAAAACAAAACAAAACACAAAGCCACTGGTCAGGATGCACTAAGCTGCTGTCAGTACCACTGTTGTGTTGAGATTTAAGTTTGCTAAGCACTGGCATTTCATGCTATTAACAATCCCCAGGCTATGAAGAAAGCTCACAATCATTCCAAAACACTGTATATGAAATTAACAAAGTACAATTATCTCTAATAAATGAAAAGAGCTAGTATTTTTTTTTAAGTTATGAAAATGGAATCCTGTTCTCTAAGAAATGAAAACTACTTTGCCTATTAAAGTAAGTGCCCAAGGCTTAGAGTTCTCAAGTGACTCAAGGAAATGGGTTTTGGCTCAGCTCTGCTGTGGAAAGAAACATTGAATTTTACCCAATGGGGTCTAGGAACACTCTAACTACAGGAGCTTAGTGGCAGTACTTGCTCAGCGCATGCAAAGCCCTGCCCCCCACACCCAGCATCACAAAAGGAACAAAGTGAGCCCAGTCCTGGGGCTAGAAGATGGCTCAGTGTGCAAAATGCTTGCTGCCCAAACACAAGGAGATGGATTTGACCCCACAGAAAAGCCAGATGTATGCCTGGATTTGTAATATCAGCACTCAGAAGACAGGTGAACCCTGAGGAGCTCTCTGGTCAGCCAGCTTAATCCACATGGCAAGTGCCTGCTTCACAGCACGCATCATCCATATACCACACACACAAAGTTCGGCTCATTTCTGTTTGTTGTTCATATTAGTTACTAAACTAATAATGGGATACCTTTAAAGACACTTTTTAAAATGAAGGACAAAATTCATTTTCTAATTATTAGTAAAAAAGCAATTGCTTTTCCTGCTATTTTACAGCTGTCACTATGTTACCTTAAAAAGCCATATTATCAAATTTGGGTTTTTTTCCTTTGAGATAGATCTCAGCCTGTAGCACAGGCTGGTCTCAAACCCATGGCAATCCTACCACCTCAGTCCTGAGTGCTGAGATTACAGCACGAATGCTCACACTTAGCTCTATAGTGCCCTCTCCCCTCTTCTCTTAGAAGATTGGGTTTCGCCTGGCGGTGGTGGCGCACGCCTTTAATCCCAGCACTTGGGAGGCAGAGGCAGGCGGATCTTTGTGAGTTCGAGGCCAGCCTGGTCTACAAAGTGAGTCCAGGACAGCCAAGGATACACAGAGAAACCCTGTCTCGAAAAACCAAAAAAAAAAAAAAAAAAAAAAAGAAAAAAGAAGATTGGGTTTCCTCACACAGCCACGGTTGGCCTGGTCACTTGCCATGTAGACCAGGTTCACATCAAATGCAAAGACCTGCCTGTTTCTGCTTCCTGAGTGCTGAGATTACAAGCTGTACCAGTATGCCTGGCTTAAATTCAGAATTTTAATTGTGAAAAACTCATGCTCAGACACATTCCTTGCTACCATTAAACAGGGGGGTCCCTCCAACCACTGACACAGATCTCTCAACTGAAACATGCGTCTTGTTCCATATAAGTGTAACTCTCCACATAAAAGAATGCTTCATTAAAAGTTATTGGTTTCAGAAAAGGAAATGTTATAAGTTATATATGACAGAAATTTAAATATGAAAGCACTCTAAAACAAAGAACACATGTATAACAAATAAAAAGCCACTTACTTTTTACAAGACTGCCATAGACACATGAAGTTCTGTCCAGGTTTTCTCACTGGATCTGCATGCTGATTGGATGTGCTGAGTGGAGAAGGCTGAGAACTGCTGGGCTGGCCCTGCCCTTGGGCAGCTGGTGAAGGTGCCATAGGAGTGCTCTGCAGAAAAGCACAGACAGAGTTTGTGACATGTCACTGGAAAACAGTATTTTCTAGTCTAGAAGTTCATTAGTAACAGTTACACATTTCTAACATAAAATTAACATTTTGTAATTTTAAGTTAGTGTTTATATTTAAAAAGACTATTTTTATATTTCTGGTTGTGAGCCTACCCTGGTGGCACACACCCTTAACCCCAGCACTCAAGAGGCAGAAGCAGGTGGATCTCTGTGAGTTCAAAGCCAGCCTGGTCTACAAAGCGAGTCCAGGACAGCCAGGGATACACAGTGAAACCCTGTCTCGAAAAACAAAAAAAACAAAAAAAAAAAAAAAAAGGATTTTTTTTTAAGAAAAAAAATTAAGAAATATGCTTCTTTTAAAACATGAAATCACAGAAGCAAGATTATACACTGTGTTACCTCTTAACATCTGTGGAGGCTTGGTTCTGTGTACATTTATATCCATGGCAAATTACTTGTATATAAATGTGCATGTCTTCTTATATACTCTAGGACATTCTTACATTATATATAGTAATTCACACAAAGTAAATAGATACATGCAAATAGCTGCTGCACTGTCCAGGTTATGTTCAGTAAAGAATATTTTTTCTGATATTTTTGATTCAAGTTAATTAAATACATGGATGTGTAACTGATAGACACAGACAACAGACAACATTATTTAAATTAAGAATTTTAGGAAGTAGCAACAAAGCCATATGATTTACTTGTCCCTTCAAGGACAGATCAGCTGCAAATTATTGCTCTGAGTTTCTTTCCCGTTAGATTTCATCAGTGATGTAACATGAATCAAAGCAAACCTCAGGTCAGACTTCAGAATGATGAACACAGCCATGGAAGCAGAGTATCAGAAATAGCGAATAACCTGCAGTAAAGTGTTGCTAACTTAACCTTTGAGGGTCTTCAGTTCCGGCCTAACCTGTGCAGTTCTGGGGATCCAAGCACCACCACTGACCTGCAACCGTGACTCTTAGGTTTTGAGACAGGGTCTTGTTATCTTGCTCAAGCTGGCTGGCCTTGAACTGCCATGTTGCCCAGATAGCTTGGAGCAGTCTTTGCACCTCTCAGATGTTGAGATCACACACATGCCACCGTGCCTGGCACAGTTACAGCTTTGATGGTAACACAGCATAAAGTAGACAGACAGTCTTTTAAGTATAACCTTTGTTATATTCTGTATCTTATGTCTTTTTCTTTAAAAATCACTAATAAAGTATCCTTAAAAGTTTTAGATCACAAAATTTCTTGAAATATCTGAAAAGAAAACATGTTAAATTTCTTATAGATACACTAGTATATCATTTTCAAGGATGGTTTAAAAGTTTGGTAAGATAGAGAATATATTTGTTCATTTATTGGTAACAGGAGCAGAGGATGGCAAATACTAAAACTTCTGGGTCCCTAATATTTAAAAACCACAATTCTTTTTCTCAGCCAAAACAAAAACATACAAGACTGTAACAATGCAAGAAGTGAATGAATGAATGAATGAATAAAATAAAATGTTGGAAAATTCATAGCAGAAATGAGAAGTCAGCCCCACTCCTGGGGCTGACGCTGAAGCTCAGCTGGCAGAGTGTGTGCCTAGTAGAAGCTAGGTGTGAGTTTGCTACCCTACAATGCTGGGAGCTAACCCAGGGTCTTCCCTATGCTAGCCAGTACTGCACCATTGGAATTACATGCCTGCAATCCTAGCACCTGGGAGTAGAGGCAGGTGGTCAGTGTTGGGATTCAGTCAGTGGTTGAGGTACCTATTTCACTTATTAAGCAGACCTGGACTCCAGGTTCTCCCAGCATCCCTAAGTCCCTACCTGAACTTCCAGCCCAAAAGCTGGGCTTCCTCTCCCTCATGAGGTTCTTCACTATATAATCCAGACATTTTGGTTCTCTTTCAAACTTTCTCTCTCCCTGCATATCTCTCTCTGTGTGTTTTTTCCTGCCCCCCCACCCCCCGTCTACATGGCAACTTCCCTGGCCACGTTCCTTGGGACCTGAGAACCTGCCCAAGAGCTGTCCCCAATAAACCTGCCTTCATTCATTAATTTGGCTTGAATTGGCTCTTTTCTTTGGTGGAGAATACCTATCAATCAGAAGTTCAAGGCCATCCTCAGGTATGAGTTCCAGTCCACCATGGGATAGGAAAGAACTTGTCCTTTAAAGACAAGAAAAAAAGGAAACAAACAGAAACGTTGCATTGTAAGCTCAGGCAGAAGTTAACTCTGGGAAAGCCACCGTGATGGGTTATCATCTCTGAAATGTAAGAATGAGAGAATAAATATATGAGCAACACAGTGTCATGGACATCATGGGACAGAGATTTTCCAGCTTGAAAGATCAGAACTCAGTTTGTTTTTTTCCGCTATTGCATGCTCATGTGCCCATGTGTGTGGAAGGCAGAGGACAACCTTGGGGAGTGAGCTCAACTTTGCCACTATGTGTTTCAGAGATGGTTTTATGCACTGAGCCATCCTGCCACCCCTCAACCCTCAATGTTCCCTTTTCCAACAGCTTGTGTGACCTGGGCTACCTCAATATTTCTTTGATTCTTGGTTTTCTCATTTTATCAGTACAGGTAATACTATCTGACTAATGAGATGAAACCATACAGGAAACACCTAGAATCTCATTCCATGGCAAATGCTAAGAGAAATCCAGAAGAAAACCAGGATTTGAGTTCAGAGGGTAAGATGAACAAACCTGCAGCAAACGTCTCTCAGTGGGTTCATATCACACACAGAGATCAGGCATAGATACAGATCCCCATCTCTTCAAGGAAGCCCAGGCCAAGGTTAACACATTTACCTGACTTGGTCACTACTGCCATTTAAAGCGTAAGGCTACTGACTGTCCAGGGTGTGTATAAAGGGTTGACTTTCAGAAATCCCAAGACTTTTAAATCTTTTTGATGATTGGAAAGTCTTTCTGGGTCACAGAAAACTAAATAATAAGGTATTATGTGACTTTGTTTTTTCTTTGAGACAGGGTTTCTCTGTGTAGCCCTGGCTGTCCTGGACTCACTTTGTAGACCAGGATGGCCTCGAACTCACAGAGATCCACCTGCTTCTACTCCCAAGCACTGGGATTAAAGGTGTGTGCCACCACAGTTGGCTCATATATACTTTTAAGTATATTTTATATTTAAGTATATTTAAAACACTAAGTAAATTCATGTTTTAGGAATTAGGTCTGGAGAGATGGCTCAGAGGTTAAGAGCACATCTGGAGGCATCACCATCCCAGATTTCAAGCTGTACTACAGAGCAATAGTAATAAAAACAGTTAGCCGGACGGTGGTGGCGCACGCCTTTAATCTCAGCACTTGGGAGGCAGAGGTAGGTGGATCTCTGTGAGTTCGAGGCCATCCTGGTCTACAAAGTGAGTCCAGGACAGCCAGGCTGTTACACAGAGAAACCCTGTCTCAAAAAACCAAAGACCAAAACAAGCAAACAAAAAAACCCAAAACAAACAAACAAACAAAAACAAAACAGCATGGTACTGGTATAGAAAGAGACCAGTGATCAATGGAATCGAATTGAAGACCCAGAAGTGAACCCACACACCTATGGTCACTTAATTTTTGACAAAGAAGACAAAACTGTACAACGGAAAAAGGACAGCATCTTCAACAAATGGTGCTGGTCCAACTGGATGCCCACATGTAAAAGAATGAAATTAGACCCATACTTATCACCTTGTACAAAATTTAAGTCCAAGTGGATCAAAGACCTTAACATAAGGCCGGAAACACTAAATCTATTAGAAGAGAAAGTGGGGAAAACCCTCGAACTCATTGGGACAGGTGACAACTTCCTGAACAGAACACCAACATCTCAGGATCTAAGACCAACAATCAATAAATAGGACCTCATGAAACTGAAAAGCTTCTGTAAGGCAAAAGACACTGTCATTTGAACAAAACGGCAGCCTACAGATTGGGAAAAAAATCTTCACCAACCCCACATCTGACAGAGGGCTAATATCCAAAATTTACAAAGAACTCAAGAAATTAAATGCCAAGAAACCAAAATAATCCAATCAAAAAATGGGGAACAGAGCTAAACAGAATTCACAAAGGAGGAATCTCTAGTGGCTGAGAGACACTTGAAGAAATGCTCAGCATCCTTAATCATGAGATTCCATCTCACACCTGTCAGAATGGCTAAGATCAAAATCTCAAATGATAGTACATGCTGGCAAGGGTGTGGAAAAAGAGGAACACTCCTCCATTGCTGGTGGGAGTGCAAGCATGTACAACCGCTATGAAAATCAGTCTGGTGATATCTTAGAAAACTTGGAATAGTTCTACCTCAGGACCCAGCCATATCACTTCTGGGTGTATATCCAAATGATTCCTCACCAAACCACAAGGACATTTCCTCATCTATGTTCATAGCAGCCTTATTTGTAATAACTAGAAACTGGAAACAACACAGATGTCCCTCAACCGAGGAATGGATTAAAAAACTGTGGTACATATACACAATGGAATACTACTCAGCTATCAGAAACAACAAAATCATGCAATTTGCAGCCAATAGATGGAACTAGAGAAGCTCCTCCTGAGTGAGCTAACCCAGACTCAGAAGGATGCACATGGCATCTAATCACTTATAATCAGATTTTAGCCATATAGTACAGGATAACTCTACTACAACCAATGCACCAAAGGGAACAGGAACATACACTTTGTTACCTGTCCATGAGACACTTTGCCACAGTGGGGCTGCCTTGTAGGCCCCCAGTATATGAGGAGGCTCTTGGCCCTCATATGACTGCTGAACTGGGGTGGGGGACTGATATGTAGGAACACTCCACTCCGAAGGAGTGGGATGGAAGGGATAGGGGGCAGAGCGTGGAAGGGTGGGACTGGGAGGGGTGGAAGGAGAGTACTGTGATGGAGATGTAACCTGAAGTAATAAATATAACTCAGAGGTCCTGAGTTCAATTCCCAGCACCCACATGGTGGCTCATAACCATCTATAATGAGATTTGGCCCCCTCTTCTGGCCCACAGGCATACATGCAGGCAGAACAATACATAATAAGTATAGAAAATCTTTTTTAAAAAAGAGAGGATTAAAATTCTCTGGAAATGATGCTGTATCTCTCTAGCCCCAAGAGCTAAGGAGGGAGAGGGAGAGGATAATAATAAAGGAAAATAACTAAAAGACCTTTTGTATAACAGTGCAGGGCTGGTTACCTCTCCCTCAGCATCATTTCCAGAGAACATGGAAGGATAGCCACAGCTAGCACCAGACACCGATAAAAGAAATTTCACTAAGGATTTTAACTAGGGGTGTTTATAAATTACACTTTTTAAAATCAATGTGAAGAAGGCTTAACTTGAACAAGTAAGTAGCAAAATTAATATAATGCAAGAGATGTAAAAAAAATTGTAATTTGTTTTGTAATATAAAATTAACAAAAATGGTCATGAATATGACAGTTTTTTTGAATATGACAGTTTTATTTCTAGAAACAATACCATTCATTTTGTTAAACTATGATCTTGCTTTTTTTTTTTTTTGTTTTTTTCAAGACAGGGTTTCTCTGAATATCTCTGGCTGTCCTGGACTCACTTTATAGACCAGGCTGGCCTCGAACTCACAAAGATCCGCCTGCCTCTGCCTCCCAAGTGCTGGGATTAAAGGCATGCGCCACCACCGCCCGGCCTTGCTTTTTTATTGTATGTTCAAGAGTAAATTATGGCTAAAAATTCTAGATGCCATTGATAGTACACTTTGATATGACATTCTTAAATCCCTCCTAATATAAGTATTAAAAACCCTGAGTAAGAGTAACACTGAAGCATTTAATCTGTGTTATAACAGATGTGAGGAGGATGGTCAGAAACTGGACACTGTGACAGCTGAATGTGTTGCTTCAAAGGCTTCAAAGAGTTGGGCGTGGTGGCGCACACCTTTAAGGCCAGCAACTGTGAAGCAGAGGCAGGCAGATCTCTGTGAGTTCAAAGCCAGCCTGATCTACAAAGTGAGTCCAGGACAGCCATGGATACACAGAGAAACCCTGTCTCAAAAAACCAAGAACCAAAACAAAACAAAGGTTTCAAAGAATTAGACACATACAGGACTGTGGATTGTGAATGCAACTCATCTGAATGTGAGCAGAACTAAGAAAAACCACCGGAAAAGGCATCTTTGTGTGTGTGTGTGTGTGTGTGTGTGTGTGTGTGTGTGTGTGTGTGTGTGT
>CAJQZJ010033609.1:43000-61159 GCA_907164525.1 Lophiomys imhausi | reverse complement strand
TGTGTGTGTGTGTGTGTGTGTGTGTGTGTGTGTGTGTGTGTGTGTGTATGAGAACTATACAGTAACCTTTTTTTTCAGCTCTACTATTTCCATTTTCTTTAATTAAAGGTTTAAAATACTGAATGAGACAATCCAAAATGTAAGTTCTAAAATTTGAAGCTTTCTGAGTACCCGACATGACAAGTAGAAAATTACCTCTTATGACCCTTTTGTACCAAGCACAGAAGACACATTTTATATATACATACATATATATATATATATATATGACACATGCTTATACATAAGACATATAAAAATGAAACATATTTTGTATTTATATTTGGTCCCTATCCTCAGGATAGCTCATATATTCTTAAAATATTTCAAAATTAAAGAACAGAAAACATAAAATCTGTAAAACGCTTGGTCTAAAGCACCTTGCATAGGGCTTTAGTTCTACTAAATTTTTACTCTTATCAAGTATAAATGTGTCATATCGATCAGCCCTATTTTGTAAAGACATGTAGAAATACAGTAAAAAGAAAGTGAGGCTTCCTGGTAGAGCTTGTGCTAGCCATGGCAATAAGCAACTACTACAACAGTTTAAAACAAAGAAACAAACATTGAAGTGACGTCCTTATGGCTTGTTAAAATGATTTCCTATGATAACACTAAGTGTGCTCTCTTAAAGGCTAAAGATTCCCCGTTTAATGGGCTGAGGCAATTTTTCAAGCTCCTTTTCAAAAGGAGGAACAAATTGATCTTTGGTGGATCAGATTTATAAATTTCACTCAGGAACTTGGGGCAAGAAGGTTGTGAGTTAAAGGCCAGCAGAGGCTACATAGTAAGATACTGACTCAGAAACCAAGACAAACGAAACCAGGAAGAGCCCAAAAAAGAAAGAAGTAAAAAACACTGCACCATGCCACATTAAGAATGTGTCCTGTGAGAATAGGACACTAGGACCTCACACACATAAAACATGACAGGCACAACCTAAGTAAACTATTTTTATAAACAAGAATTTAACAAGTTACCAAAAGCTGGGCACGGTGGCACACACCTTTAGTCTCAGCAGGAGGGAGGAGGCAATTACCCATGAGTTCAAGGCCAGCCTGGTCTAGATAGTGAATTCTAGGCCAGTCAGGGCTACACAGTAAGACCTTGTCTCAAAAAATAGAAATATACCAAAATAAACAAAATACAAGTTATCAGACCATGGGATTAACAAATTACAGAATGTTCGACACATGTTTTTGCATGATGCTGAAAAAAATACCAACCTCCATTTATTTTATTTTTATGAGTCTAATCTTTAGGCCATTTTTACTTGTAAATATGTTCATTTGGGTTTTTGTTTTGCTTCTAACAGATATCAATCCAAGGAAAATGCAGAGGGTATGCCATCTAGAAATGGTACTCTATAAGCTGCATTTGGATCTTGCACAATAACAGGTTCTAGGTGAGCAGCTACAAATAAACAAATCTGCCTTGCAGCAGGTACAATTTTTTAAATTGTATTTTTCCAGTTCAATATCATGTATAAGTAATCAAAGAAAAAATGCTCCATCTTGGACCCTGGTAAGCTACCAATTCAGATAGTGAACAACACTGCATTAAACCAAGGCCTAAAAATGCAACCTGGGGACTGTAAGTGGAGATGAAAGAATTTGGGCAGCAGAGGGAATGTGGTTCCTTAGGAGTAAGCAGCACTGAAGAGACCCAAACTACAGAGTTGACTTTTTCGGTAACGTCTGCTCCATGCACCTGGCCCTATAGGAGCTTCATCTTACATGTGGGGCTCAAGTAGACCTCAACCTCTGGTACGCACTATGTTAACCACCACACAAAGGAGTACAATTCTTTTTTTTTTTTTCATTTTCATAGACCCCCTTCATACTTCACCTCTTTCTCTGCAACCAAGTATCAACTTTGGAGATAAAGGATATAGCTTTGGAGCTGGGATACTAAGAATTGAACTTATACAGGCAAAGCAAGTCATTCTACCCTTGAGTTATATGCTCAGCTCAGAATACAGTTTCTTTTTTTCCTTTTAAATTTTAAATGAACTGTGATCTCACAGAAAATAAGTGGCAGTTTAGAACTTTTTTGTATGCTTTTTCAGACTGGCAACAAAATGTATGATTTTAATGGTCTGAGCCACCTGCATATAATTAATATGCTTAGAGTATTATTGCTCTAAACTGATCATTTAGTAACACTAACATCTAATACACAATAGTTCAAATAATAAAAGACAATTTTCTAGAACTGTACAGAGAACCTCTTTACAACAAGAGTCAAGCTCACGAGTTAGGAGCTGGCTTCAGACTGAACTAGGCTGCAGTCTGGCACCACCTCGTGGGTGGTGGGCGATGACCCTGGATGCATTATTTAGCATCTGAGCCCTCACCTCTAGCACAGGGCCAAAAGTGTTCTGTTAAGAGGATTAGTGAAGATTCAATGAGAGAAGGCTTTGGTGTGCAGAGTCATCCTGAAGTCCTAATACCAACTAACATTCCTGTTCTTCCTGGTTACTGAGCTATCCTACTGAATACACCAAATGGAAGATTAAGAGCACACAGAATGAGGGTGAATGAAATAATTCCATAACATTAGAGTTCTTCTCTAATTTAGTTTGGTTTACTATCATTTTATTTAGATTTCTAACAAACTTCAACAGGAAAATCAATCAAAATAAATAGAGAAGTTCACATACAGTAAAAATTTAAAAGTTGAACTTATTGAATGACTACTTTGCATTCAACGTTACATCATTTAAGCGAAAATGTCAGCACGTGGAACTAAACCATCACTGGGCATTACTGCCAGACCTACAGCATCCACTATGGAAGGTGAAATTGCATACACAAACCTGAAAGAATCCTTACCCAAATGCTAGACTGAAGAACTGAAAACTCTTTAACAAACACGAGCAAGGAGGTTTGAGTAGACATGACCTGACACCATGACTCCTTAGACTGAGACATAAACAGGTAATTCATTTAGCCTTCATGTTTGGAGATGTCATTTTAGCGAAGCAAAGAGGACAGAAGGACTCACCTGAGGGACCACACTCTGTATGTAGGTTGGTGGTTGCTGCTGCTTTTGCTGAACAGCACTTTCTATTGCTACTTTAGCTACAGTGCTTGGATCCGCTCCCGCTGGTACTGCAACCATTGTCGCACTGCAGCCAGCATTGTTGGGGTCACTGATTGTAACGATTCTAACTCCTACTTTATTTGGAATTCCCGGAACTGCTTCCCTATCACTATCCTCTGCTGGCCTCTTTACAGTTTTGCACTCAGCTGTACCATTTGTAGACCGGATATCAGATGATAGAGCAGAAGGGGACACTCTAGATCCTGAGTGGGGAACTGCTAGCATTGGATGTCCCTGTATGACAGGGGTTGTAGAATGTGGTGAGACTACTACACTTGGGCGTTGCTGAGGCACATCTGAATTCAAACTTGAAGCTAGAGGTCCGTTAGGCAAATCAGTACCACTCAATTGCTGTGCTGCCACACTTGAAGCTTCCTGCATACTGTTTGTGGACGGTGACCCACCCAAAGTTAACACAGGTCCATTAGAAACTCTTTCTAGTTGATCACCTTTGGCAGTATCTTGCTGAGTGGCATCTGAAGTCCCCTGTGGTTCTACTGGAGATATCTCACCATTTCCTACATGATTAGAAGTTTTGTGATTTGGAATGTTTTTGCTTAAATGAGAACCATCTCCTTTATCAAAATCACAGATTCCATTAACAAGGGTTTTTTTCAGATCACTTTTGATATCCTGCATGTCCACTGGTTCTGAGTTCTGTTTTCCAGATGCTCCATTCTCACCTAATTCCAACGATGGCCCATTGCTGATTAGTGAGCACTGACTAGGCTCACTCTGAGTTTTCCCTGAGTTTGAAGGAGGTAGACTTGAGTCACTGTACTTTCTCCCATTTAGAAGACTTCCCACCTGTGTTTCACTTTCACTTGTATCCCCATTGCTGGTGTTTGTGGTTCCTCTTCGGCAGGACGGATTCTCCATGACTTCAATTTTCCGCTCGTGAACATGTAAACCTGTTGCTTCCTTTGCTTCCTCCTCCTTTTGGCAAATTATCTTATCGCCTTTGAATGGGGGGGTCGCAGTAGTACACGGTGATTGTCCGGCTGGAAGCGTCTGCACCTGAAGTCCAGCTCCTGCCTGTGCTCCGCTCATGCTAATTCCTGCTGGGGCAATGAGCTGAGCTGCATTTCCCTGACTCACGGTTGCAGTTGCAAAACTGGTATTTGGCACAACTGTTATAGTTACCTGGTTGCCAGAAGTCCCTTGGAAAATGGTTGCTGGGCTATTTGAGATTAGTGGACCCGGCAATATTTGTAAGTTCGAAATGGGCACAGTTTGCACCCCCCCTGCAGGTGGCATTGCACTTTGGACCAACTGAACATTTTGCTGTCCAACCAATAGCTGCTGAGCTGGAGTTTGCCCCTGCACTCCAAAACCAGCTGCTTGGTTATTAGCCACCTGATAGACCACCTGAGGGCTAGGAGCTCTTGCACTGTTAGGGGGAGGAATCTGTGGGGCTGGAAGGATGAGCTTACCCCCTGGGGTTGAAGGACCACGTTTGGGAAGCAGCAGCTGTTTTATTAGACTTGATTCGTTGGAAGCAGGCTGACCTACCCCTGCATTTGTCTGCTGTGGCTGCTGAACTTGCACCTGCACCTGCTGGGCTGGAGGTGCTGGTGGATGCTGCTGCTGTTGCTGCCTCTTCACAGACAGCATTTGACTGACAGTAGGAGGTGGTCCCTGAGACTGAAGGGTGGAAGAAGATGGCATGGAAGAAGGGACTTGGTTAGTAGTAGCTGGGACAGGTGACGGTGAAGAAGATGGAGTTATGTTTGGTTGTCCAGCTAGCTGAACAGTCTGACCAGCTGGGAGAGCTGCTGGATTAGCAAGAACAATTTGGTGAATGGCTGGTGCATACGTTTGACCTTGTTGAGCTGGTTGGCTTACAATCACTACACTCTGCTGGGTTGGCTGCTGTGGTTGCTGGATAGGCTGCTGTACCACTGTTGATGAAACTTGCTGAGAAGGAAGTGGCTTGGGAGCAATGTTTTGGAACCCTACCCTGGAGGGCTGTGGACTTGGGACACCAGCTATGGTGACCACCTGCCCCGTAGCTACCTGGAAATTCTGCACTGAAGTTGCTGAGACAATATTGGATGCAGAGGTTGTCACATACTGCGGGGGTGCTATGATGACAGTGTCTTGTGGCTGGCTACTGACTGCTGTCTGCTGAGATGAACTGTGCATAGGCTGTGGTGACGTGCTGATGAACTGCTGACCCTGTGAAACTGTAGATGGACATGCTGGTATGCTCTGTACTCGTCCAAATATATGACTCTGTGGGACAGTCGGCTGAATTACTGTAACAGGAGTGCCTGAGGCAATCTGTCCTGGTACCACTGTGTGTAATGCAGATGGCTGTGGCAGCATGGATGGATGGTGAAGCAAGGTCTGAGAGTTCACAACCGTCACAGGTTGGGGACCAGTACTGTGATTCTGAACCACAGAGCTCTGTGCAGGTCCCCCTCCAACAGCCATGCTCACAGGAACTGCTGTCTGGGGCAGGGAATTCTGGATCACTGTTGCCTTAACGACCTCACAAGGAATTGGAGCTTTATTCTGAATGACAGTCACTGGAGAATTTTGTTGCTGGTGGGTATGAACCGAAGGATTTGGTGGAATTCTAGAAACAGTCTGTGCCACAGTATGAACACCTTGTACTGGAAAAGACATTTGTGTTGCAGTCAAATTTGAAGACTGATTGGTAACAGAAGTCCTCTGAAAATGATTTCCTACAGCTTGTGATCCATGAGGGATTCCTGTATATATGCAGAAAAAGTAAAGTTCCAAGTGAAATGATTGCGAAACGCCAAATGTCTTACTGTCTTATTGAATACAAGGGCAGGGTGTAAATAAATGAATGCCCAAGAAAGAGAAAACATAAGAGTATGATGACACCCATAAGAAACCCCGCAGGAAGCACAGGGCAAGGTTATCACTTATAAATACATACAATATACACTTAAATTCTGCCTATACAAATTGCAATACTTAAAACATTTAAAAACTTGGGTGTATTGCCATTTGCCTATAATCCCAGGTTTCAGGAGGATCCCAAGTTTGAGGCCAGCATGAATTGTACAGCAAGACTTGCGTATGAATAAAATAAATATTAAAATTTAAAATTAATACCTGCAGGTGAAGGAGTTGGAGATACATCAGCAACAGAATCAACACGAACAACAGGAGTGGAAATTGGCTGTTGCTGATAATACATCTGAATGGGGAGTGGTATAGCTCTCCGTTTTACTCCTATTACATGGATATGTGCCTGCCCACTGCTAGTGGAATCCTCCACTCTCTTCACTGTATGATTTGGAAAAACTGTTCTGTAAAATAACACATACTCAATTATGAAAACCGACACAAGAACATAACACTGCCTCTAGTATTGCTTAGAGCACTGCCTCTGCTACCTATATATGGACCAATATGCTTCACAATGTCATATTCTGCAAAAGTGGAATGCAAAGAAAAATACATAGATTAAATGTCCAGTTAAAAACACCATTATTTATTGATAACGTTGAGTTTTAAGAATTTCATATATAACCAGTTTAAAAACACTTATGAATTTAGCAAAGTATCAACAAGTCTCATCTAGGGTCAGATGTATATTAATATTCAAAACTTAAAAAGAACACCTTCAACATGCCAAAATAGGTAGGGGGAAAAGGGGAATTTGATTTCTTACTTTTATTTCTTCGATAAAGTGTATCATACCTCAACACACTGACTTATCAACAGCCTTTACCTAAGCCTCTATTGCACTAATGCAACATGTAGGGAAGTTCAAGCAACAGAGATGCAAAAATCAGCAGTCCTGTGGTGTTTTCTCTAGTATACAAGGGAAACCAACATAATGAGTTTTACTTTGAAGAGCCACGCACATTACCTAAGACACTTGTAAAACCCAGTTGATGTGAGGATGCCGCCCCGAGCTAATTTACTACAAGTTGAGAGATACTCGGAATACATTTCTGCCCGAGAGACTGAACAATCCGGATTTACTTCAAAATGGGCATTTAGCCTAAAAGAGAAAAATAAAGACATCATATGCCATAGGAAACCCTATGTTTAACTATATTAAAGATAACGTATTACACTAAAAGTTACTTCAACTAATTAAGTTTCACTACCTCATATGTCAGTAGTACAAATACACAGACTTATTTCAGTATTATAAGCAAAAGCTACGGTCACATTTGTGCGAGAGGAAGGACAGTCTGCTAACAACAAACATTCCCTAAGAAGCAGTGTCAACAGTAGTTATCTGCTGGTGGACCTGTCCTGCAGGTCCTGGTGGACTCCTAATCATAGGCAACATAATGGACACCAAGGTCAAGGAACTAGTGGACAACTGAATCAAATCTTTCTTTGCTCTTCAATCAATTCCTTCAGCCAAGAATTCCCAACACTTTCAACTACACTATCAAGCAACAACAGGCTGCATACCATCACTCTCTTGACTCAGAACACTTTCATTTGCTGCTTCATAACAAACTACCACATGCTTCTTTTTAGAGTGACTTAGCTTTGTAAATCTCTTCAGAACTCACTATGCAAAACAGGCTACTGTGGCTATTTCTCATATATTTAATCAAATAGTAACAATGATAAAATAATCTCCTTCTGGCTGGGGTGGTGTCCCACGCCTTTAATCCCAGCACTTGAGAGGCAGAGGCAGTCGGATTTCTGTGAGTTGGAGGCCAGCCTGGTCGACAGAGGGAGTTCCAGGATGGCCAGGGCTACACAGTGAAACCCTGTCTCAAAAAACTTCAAAACAAAACAAAACAAAGGAAACCAAAAAAAACCCCAAAAGATTTACTTTTAGTTCAAGTTAGGATGGAAACTGAGTTAGGTATAGAACTTTAAACTCATTGAGATAGATAATAAAATATTATCATTAGTTGCCAAATACATATGGACTGGACATTGGGAATATATGCTATACTTTATAATTTTCATAATTGTTACATAATTGTTCTTATTGTATTGTATTTCTTGTTATAAGAAAAAGAGCCTTTTATTGTACTAAAGTGGGGGAGAAGATACACCTTAAAAAAGATAGGAGGGAGCGGGGAAGAGCGTAGGAGGGTAGGGCTTGGAGGAGAGGAGGGAAGGGGCTATGATTGAGATGTAACTTGAAGAAATAAATAAATATTGAAAGAAATCTCCTTTCCTCCTTCGCACATGTTTTAATGTGGTGGTGGTTTGTGCTCTTTTCAACTTTCACAATCCTCTATGATCTCAGAGTTCAAGAGTAGATAAACACATCATTTAAGTTGCAATGCAGAAGGTTAACAGATCCAGCTAGCATTAGAAGAAGAGTCCTCAAGGATAAATGAAGGGTTAAGTGTAAAAACTAAGAAGGTGAAGAAGCAAATCAAGACACTTAAAACCAAACCCTGATCTGAGCAAAGCACCAGGGCCTGGGAAGCTCCCACAAACACAGGCATGAAAACAGCAAACTGCGGAACACAGAGACAGAATCTGGGCTGGACACAGTGCTAGAGAAGGGGAGAAGGCCAAGGAGTTTTCAAGTGGTCTCAGAAACAACACCTGCACAATTTCCCAGCACAACCTCAGCTTTGCTCACAGGGTAGCTGAGCTTTGACAACACAGTCTTGTCAAGGAAACAGTACTACTGTCAAGTTGTTTACCTCAAAGTTGACACACTGGCTGTTCTATCACTTGATTAATTTCCCCTCACTAATCATGGAAAGAAAAGCTCAACTACCTTTGAATGAAGTGCTTGCTTTAGCCAGGTGTGCTGCCTATAATCTCTGTATTTAAGAAGGTATGTTCAAGGCCAGCTTGGGCTAACCAGCAAGGACCTACCTCAAACACAAAACCAAAAATCAAACAAAGAAGAAATTTTGCTTCAAATGGAAAGGAGGATATTTAACAACAAATCCTGGTTTTACTTTTTTAACACTAGTTCAATTCAGTCTTAGCAAAGTAATTTAACAAGAACAGACTTTTCAAGCTGAAAAATATTATTTTCTACAAAGCAAAAGATAACTTTTTAACACAAATGTTATTCCAGAGGCATTAAATAGCATAATTTAATGACATTCGAATTAGGCTGTTTTAATTCAGAAAATGTTGATGAATTCTTTTCTTTCAAATTATGCCAAAGTACAAGCGAAATGACTTCTACCACTCAGATCTGCTCTTACTAAAAACTGCGGGTGACTGTGGAGCCCGATTCTTTTTCTGTGGCTTTGTTCTTCCCAAGAACTTCAGAGCCTGAATAGAAACAAGCACTTACCACTGACAAGCAAACTTCTCGCTATCTATTTCCACTATGCCCGGAGGAGGAGGAGCGCCATGCTGGGCTACAACTGCTCTGCAAGCTGAAGAAAAAGACACATTAGCTATATCACTTACAAAACATAGCAACTACATGCCATGTTCATGGGCACTGAACCAGTTCTTATTCAAAAAGAATATCTTCTACAAAAGTATGGAAAGACATGAAAATACACAAATTAGACAAAGAAAGCAAAGTGATCATGTATTGTACCAGGTGCCCTGTTTTAGAGTCTTCCTATTTTGCTTAATATCATAATAACTCAACAACAATAAAATCGATAATTTAGCTACTAACAATATAAACTTTTTCCCATCTTTAGATAGTGATTCAATATTTTACATATTTATTATTTTCCCCAATTCTTTGGTATGTAGGAAGAGGTAAAAAAAAAATTCAGCCACAAAGTGATTAATGATTAAAATCGAAGCTGATCTGAGGCAAGCAGAAGAGCTCAGTGGGTGTGCAGCTCAGTGGTAGCGTGCGTGCCTAATCTAGGTGCAAGGCCTTACATTCAACCCTGGCACTATAAAAATAAACAGACATGCTGAGGTTACCCACAGCATCTGTCAGCTTAGCTTCACAATGCATTGGAAGTAACAAATTCACAAAGTTTAAAAGATGGATATTCATTTATAGGATTTCTACGTTAAGATGGAACAAAAAGCAGGTTACCAATACAAGGCTAGCCTTTGTCTTATTTAAAAGACCTGTCAGAAAAAATAGCAAAGAAATATTGCTTTATATAAATAATAAAAATTAGCTTTGCAGGGTTGGCCCATTCGAGGCCTATGCTCCAGACCTAATAGCAAAAGCAGCAGCCTTTACCCAGCTTTATTAGTCTGGTTTTGTGGCGGACATTCTCATGGCACTGCAAGATTTTTGCAAGAATGAAATCAGAACACATGATACAAAGTACTTTGTAAGGATCAGAAGCAGTGCACTGGAATACACTAATGCAATACTGAATACTACTTCAGTTTTCTTAGCTCAGTGGTCATGACCAACAGCATCAGCATCTCATAGGAACTTTTAGAATGAAAGTAAGTTCTCAGGTCCCACCTGAGTAGAAATTCAGAATATGGAACTCAGAAATCTGTGCCCTGCATATGCCAGGTGACTCTGTTACACACTCAAGTCCATGAACCACTATGCTGAGTAGCAAGCATCATTTATAACAATAGCTTGCAAACACCTTTTCAGAACTAAAACTATCTTATGATGAAGCAACAGGTCAAGTATTTCATAATTCTTTGATTTTGATCCTCTCCCCCCTAAAAAACAGCAGAGAGCTAAAGCTGCCAGATGAGCAATAAAAATAAGCTTAATACTTTTTGGATGATTGTTAAAAAGATTCAGTTAAGACTTCTGTCCTTGTCCAGTTATTGACATGAACTAGACTGTCACCTAGTACCTACAGTGTCAACTCAGGGGGCCCTGGCTACTACATCACAAAACAAAACCACATCTTGAGTGGGAAAGGGACTCTTGGTGATAAGACAGTTGAAGGGATGGGAGGGAGAGAAAAAGGGGAAGAGGAAATAAAACAGAATACACCAACACACTGTAGACATGTAGGAAATTGTCATCAGTTAAAAAAAGAGATAAAGAAGAATTGATGCTGGTTTCATTCTGGCAGTAAATAGAATGCATTCATACATATGTTACATTATGTGTGATTTCTAGTGGTTTCTGGACACTGGAAATACTTTCAAGCACTTTGTGTTTAGTGATTATTTAGAAAAACCTGTATTTACTCTTGTTTGATGTATATTTATTCCTAAAACTTGTTATTATAGAACAACCTTTCAAACAAAGCTTCTTCACAAAGAAACCACTTTTAATGTTTATTTTATGGCTGATAAATAGTGACGGGGAGATAAGGAAGGGACAAGCATACACCAGTGTCCTCAGGATTAAGTTTTATAAGGCTGCTAGGGTGAGGACAAAGTGAAGGAGGGCTTTACACGGTTTCAGACATTATTAAAGTGTTTCTATCTTTTTGGCAGGAGTGTTAGGACTGAATTCGGGGCTCTGCATTCTATGGATGTGCTTTAACACTGACTCACCCTCTTAGTCCACACACATCTGAAAACAATATATTATGACATCGAAATCCTAATAACTACAAAGAAGATGGCATTATTTTTAAAAGTCAGTTTAATAGCCACCAAGAAAATATAATCTTTGCAACCATTCAAATTATGATGAAGTTTAGATGCTGATCTAAAAACAGATAAACACTTTCATAATGGTGAAAGAAAGGGCAAAAGGCTTCTAGTTGGTTATTCCACAAGACATAACATTAAACGGTAAGAAGAAAAAATGTACAACTACAACGAATAATTAATTGAATGCTTCCCACCTCAAAACTTAAGTTTAGAGGCCTATGTCAACCTGTTAATGAATTACTACCTAAGTGAATAACCCACACATTCTTCATGCTTAACTGTGTTCATTAGACAAGTGAGAACCTAAGCTTAGATCAGGGGCAAAAGAGACGCAAAGACTAAAGGCCATTCATAAGGTAAGTAAGGTGCCCAACATGAAAATGACTCTTGAATATCATGCTACTCACTGTGGGTTTACCGACCCTGCTACTCTTTGTTAGAAACTACCTCTCCTTGCCTTCATTTAATCATAGTCACTTCCTTGAGGATAAAAAAAAGACATTGTCTTCACCCATGTAAGTGGCAATATTATCTGTTTCTTTTGATAAACTGTATACACTGACTAAAGCTTTCTCAATTATACATATAATGGGCCTATTTATTTAGAGACAAGGTCTTACTAAGTAGCCAAAGCTGGCCTGGACTCAAGAGCTTCCTGCCTCTGCCTCCTTAGTGCTGGGATGACAGGTGAGCCAATAAACTTGGACAATCCACTTGCTGTTTAATACTTACTCCCCATGGGTACACCACCACTCCCTATTTTTGCCTTTTACAGTACATTTGTTCAGTTCTGGCATGTAGGCTCAGTGCACATACACTAGAACAATGCCAGATACTGAAGGAGAATACAACAGAAACAATGAAATATGCCACACACATTACATACTTGGCATAGACAGAATACATAATTTTAACACTCTGAGTTCAAATGGAGAGATAGAGACCAGGACAGAATGTAATAAGTCATCAGTATTAGGAACCAAAGAGACCATGATGATATTTAGGAATAAGATTTAATGAACAGAAGATAACATTAAGAATAATGAGGTGGAGTTTTTTTTTTTTTTTTTGGGGGGGGGGGAGGAAAAGGGCCTCACTATATAGCTTTGACCAGTCTGAAATTCACTTGTTAAACTCATAGAGATCTGCTTGCCACCATGGCTGGCCCTATGAGATTTTTGTTTGTTTGGAAGTCATGAGGGAGGGTGAAAAAGACCTGAATTTATTTGTATAGGAAAAGAGAAAACAAGAACAAATTGAAGGTAATAGAACAAGAATGGAAAAGGATGCTATTTAAAGCAGATTCAGAAGTTAGCAGCTCTTTCTGACAAAGAGCAGGTGTGCTAATAAGTTCAAAAGCAAAGAATGAGAAATAGAGGAAAGTCATCTACAGAGCAACCATGTTAACTAACCGTAGAGACGACCGTCTCCACTCAAAGAATGGAAGAATGGAGAAGTTAGCTTGGAGACAACAGATGGCAGGGAAAGATGTATTGCTTTGTTAGCACAAATGAAGGTAGAAAACTGCCCCCCCCAAAAAAAAAAAAAAAGAAAAAAAAAAGTTGAATGTGCCAAACTAAAAAATGATGACTCAGAACAAGCCAGAAGAAAGTCTAAAAGAGAGGGCTAGTTATTAGTTATTAAGTCTGTCCTATAATTAAATATTTAAATTAAACAGAACTAATCATGGAAAATACCAAGAAGAATGTCCACACCCAGGTATAAATGCTTCTGTGTATGTGCAGGTGTATATATAATGCACATGCATGTGGTAGAAGTTAGGCCTTTTATAGGGATTTTGGACTGGCAAAAACTGGCGTCCCTGAAGGTTACGGAGATGAAAACACAGACGCCCTGTTGAAGGGTGTGACGTGGGAAAGCCTGTGCAAATGTGCTAACCACAGCAATGGGAATGCTAGGAGACCCTCGGCCACGGGTCATGAGATGAGATAACAAGGACCACCCTGTTGAGGGGCGGGACTAAGGAACCAGGAAAGCTGCGCAAATGTCGGTAACCACAGTAAGGGGGATGCTGGGAACCTCTGCCGAGAATCAAGAGATGGGACGATATATAAGAGAGAAAAACACGGTCTCGTGCTCTCTCTGCTCTTAACCGGAGAAGCCACACTGAAGAAAAGCACAGCAAGGTACAAAAGGTGTGTGGGGCAAGTGGAGGCCTTAAAGTGCTTGGAGAAGCTTAAAAGGCCGCCCTCAGCTGGCGGTCAGAACAGACTAACTTTATAAAATGGCCACAACTTGGTGGTGGAAATAAACTGGCATTATGAACTGTGCAAAGTAAAGCTTAAGCTTAAAAAATACTACCTGATGGGGCTGCTGTAAACCAAGCCATCCTACATAGACCTAAGCTAAGAGTATTAATATCCTTTTAAGAAACTTAAAATAGTGTTAAATGTTTTTATATAGGTATTAGAGTGATTTTAGGTATTAAAGTATTCTTAGATTATAGGTTTTAGATTACAGGATTTAGGTATTTTATAGATGCTTGGTAAGTACTAATAAATATAAGTGTTAGTAAATAAAAATACTGTTACATGTGTCTATTCCTGAGCTTTGCCTGATTCCTTGGTCTTAGAGCTAACATTCAAGAATAGTGGGAAAGGGGAACTAGAGAGATGGCTCAGCATGAATTACTCCTCTGGAAGACTCAGGTTCAATTCCCAGCAAGTGCATGGTGGCTTTAATCATCTGTAACTGCAGTAAAAGGGGACCTGACCCTCTTCTGACTTCAGCTAGTACATGGTACACAGACATCTATGCATGCACAGCATTCAAACACAACCCCTCCCCCTGCCAGAATATTTGAGGTACCAAATATATATACCCCATCACTCAAGAGAACTAGAAGGTACTGCACATTCAACCTGCTCAGGTATGTACTGATCTCATGACTAAAATCACAATCAATAAGCAATGATTGCTGGTACATCCCTTATATTTCTTTAATTGTTCTGAACTTGATTCCTGTTTTACCTAGTCCCGGCTCTGTGCTCACCTTGATTTGGATGTATCTGCAATGTAAGCTAGCTATTAAACACAAGTAATGTAAGTCTTCTGTACTGTGCATTTTAATTCACCCTTGGTATGAAGCCTTCCTCCCACACCTGTGAGCATGAGGAAAAAGAGCATGTGAAAACACTAACCTGGGCCAGGTGCTACCTGGGTCTGGGTTTGGACTTGCTCTATAGCTTGTGGCCTAATTTCAGAAAAGACTTGGTGACTGGAGCTTGGATGTTCGACAAGTTTCACTGCAGCTAGTGCATCAGGGCCAAACATCTGAATGTCCATAGAAACCAGACACACTAGCAAATCTAAAAGTAAAGAAGCGTTAGTTCACAGTATTAGAGCAACACAGCCATGAGTCACAGTACGTCAGAGCTACCCGGGAACTCTTCACAGGAGCAGCCTGATCTCTAAAGGTAATTGACTATCTCTGAGGGAGAGACTAAATGTCTCTATTTTAAATGTTTCTAAGGTTATTCTCATGTGTATTCAGATTTAGGGATCAGTGCTATAAAGAGTGACCTTATAATTTCCCCAAAACAAAAGCTTCACATTAAACTTTATCGCTGACTGTGGTGTCTCTAATAAGAAAGGCATCACGTAGCTCCTGAACAAAACGCTAACACGGCTTGCTTCAGTGAGTGTTCCTAAACTAGCAAGACTGCAGGGGTGAGTCGTGACTCAGGCAGTGCTACATTAGGAACATGTGTCTCACTCAGCTTCAGTCACTTAAAATTCAACACTGACCATTTGAGAATTAAAGTTCTGAAAGTCAGGCACAGTAGTGCTGCCAGCTGAAATTCAAAGTATAACAAGAAATAGGGAGAGGAACATGGACTGGGGACAGCTACAAAATCATGTTTGTTACACAACAAATGTTCATTATCTAAAAGGGTAATGCAAAGTTGTATGTCTGAGCGTTCGGTTAGACTTTCAACACTACACAAGAAAACCAAAGTTTCCATATAGTATGTGATTAGTTTTACTCAATAAAGAAAACAATTGGGCTGAAGATGTAGCTCCGCTTGCTGAGTGTGTTTGTCTGGCAGGCACAATGCCCTAGGTTTGATCTCCAGCACTATACCAAATATGTGGTGGCTCCTATCTGTAATTCCAGCATTTGGAAGATGGAGGAAAGAGAGACTATCTTTGGTTATACAGCAAATTTGAGGCCTGCCTGGGCTACATGAGACCCTGACTCAGAAAATAAGTTAAATTGAAATAAAGAAACGTTCAAGGGTTGATTGTGTCTTCTTACCTATGCTCCTTTCTACGTCCGCAATTCTTGTGCAGGCGACGTCTCCCATCTCAGTGAGCATGTACAGCACCTCTAGTGCCGAGGTTACCAGCAGCACGTCGGGCAAGGCGAGGTGACAAATTATCTCTCTATATGAATCCTGATCCACATATTCACAAATCAAAACACCATTATCCTCTGCTTTGCAAAGATTACCCAAAATTTCCATGCCTGCAAAACATATACATTTTTGTTTTTTGGAATAAATGATAAAATTTAATCACATGAAACAATAAAAAAATTTGAGTTCTCACCCCTCATCTTCAAAAATCTATCCCTTGACATCAGGCATTTTGTAACAGTATGAAACATCAAATGAGTAGTTTTGAAATCAACAGGGTCTAACAAAAGCTGCAAGAAAGAAAGGCCACAATCATTTACTATGCTTCTTCCCACACTGTGCATTTCAAATTTAATAAAAATCCAATAACAAGACAACGCTATATTATTGGAAACAGTTATCACTAAACTTGAAGTATCATTTGAAATAGTTGTCTTTTTTTCCCATAAAAATATGCTTCTATGCCACCTTTAAGCTACAATTATATAACCATTTAAAATATAGCAAATATAGGGAGAATAGAATGGCGCCTTTAAACATTTTAAAGCAAATGTGGATAAAAATAAAAGCCATGTTAAGGAACGGCCACGTGCTTACCTCAGCTGCAATATTTCCTAACGTGTCAAGACCTAATTGCCTTAATGAAATAAAATGACTATGTGCAGAGAGTAACAGGAAGCGGAGACAGGTGCGGTTAGCTGCCAAGAGCTTAACATTGCTCTCCTCGAAGGAGAGGTTCCGCAAGATCACTGCAACCTGAAGAACCCGCTGTCCTTCAATGTCATTAATGCCCAACTTTCGAGGTGGGTGAAATAAAGATTCCCAAATCCATTCTCCTGACGTATCTTCTGCAACAGAAAATGCAAATTTCCCTTAAGTTGCTATTTCACTTATTATTACTCTAAAAGTGTCTAATAAACTGATTTATGGTGACTTACCATGAGCCTTGTTTCTGTCAGAAATGAGGTCACGCACTTCATTGTCATCAACAATGTCTTTCCAAAACTGTAATGAGAAATAACTTAAGTTCTGATGGTTTAAAACGAATATTATATTACCTTGATAATCATACATTATATAAAATTATAATGTCCACACTTTTCTCAGTTCCTGTAGATTTAAAGCTGTGACACAGCCACTTGCTTTTCACATAGCCTAACAGGGAATTTTTATAAACCACCAAACAATCTTAATCTGGGTCTACACACCTTGTAAGCTGTGAGAATCTGGATGGGGAGAAAAATGACATCTTTATATTCACTAAGTTAAGTGGGGTCAAGAATTTCTTTACTGACTTCTTCACCTGTAGGTATTACATAACAAACCACAGTAACATTCGAAGAATGGGTGATTTATCACCCACAGGAATCCCACATATTGTCAGACTATCTGACAGCTATGAAAACTATGACATATGCAGATCAATACATGTCACCTATGGGAGGCATCAATTTCATCTATGACTTGTATATAACCACTGTATCCCTCTGCACAGGTATTTGTGACACACAAGTGTACATTGCTGGGGCAAATGTTTAAGTTGTTTTCCAGTACTTCCAAACTGTCTTTGAAACTACAAAGTGTTAAGTCTTTTTCAGGCTAACAACTTTACAGTTAAGCCTTTACACAGTTGTCCCTTACAGACTGTCTATGCCTGTGATTGGAACTTAAGTATAACAGTGGGAGTGCTTCAAGCTCCTACTCCAATAGAATGAGACGCACACATCAACTGGGTTGTAGGGACAAAGTTCTTTTGAATTTGGGACTATTAGTATAAACAAAGGTTTCCAGGATGTACCAAGCCACCGAGGGTCTACTGTACACACAAAAAGTCTTATGGCAACAATAGAAAAGAACTAGTTATTAAAGAAACACAAAGTTCTATAGCCAGGAAAAAAAGAGCCGCAAGTTCAGTAAGTGAGATACCAGATGCAGAGGTCAAGAGAATCACGGACAGTAGTCCAAAGAGATAAAACACTGAACACTTTGGCAAAGAAACAGAAACTAAAAGAAATAAATTCGAACTAAAAAACAATACCTGAGCTTAAAAATTCAAGGGATGAGTTTAATAACTTGCAAGTCAAAAGCAAAAATAGCAAGTTTTTTTTTTTTTGGTTTTTCGAGACAGGGTTTCTTGGTGTAGCCCTGGCTGTCCTGGACTCACTTTGTAGACCAGGCTGGCCTCGAACTC
>CAJQZJ010033609.1:0-42465 GCA_907164525.1 Lophiomys imhausi | reverse complement strand
AAAGGGGGGGGGGGGAGCCGGGCAGTGGTGGCGCACGCCTTTAATCCCAGCACTTGGGAGGCAGAGGCAGGCGGATCTTTGCGAGTTCGAGGCCAGCCTGGTCTACAAAGTGAGTCCAGGACAGCCAGGGCTACACAGAGAAACCCTGTCTCGAAAAACCAAAAAGGGGGGGGGGGACATTACAATAAAACTTCTTAAAAAGACAAAACCATAAACACAGACAGACAAAAAGGACAGAGAACCTTAAAATGACAGCAAAGTTTATGGACCCCAGAAGACTTCCATAATAGAAAAGGAATGGAATAATAAATTTTAGGGGACATAGTCTGATAAGACTCATAGCCAGACCAGTAATGGCATAATTGGTACTGGAGTAACCAACCTCCCATAAGTATACATCCACACAAATTATTTTTCAGAATTGGACAACAGATTGTCCAAGACTATGACTACTGAAATAAGGAGTACAAATGTGCTGGCCCATTGTACTTTATTTCTGGGCCAAGGCATACAAAATAGAAACTCAAGAGATCATGTGGCTGCTAAGGGCCTACCTCAATCCAAGGCAGAGAGCATTTGAGAGCCAATCTCTATGAAGAAAGGGGCCATCAAGAAAGGAAACTCCACAAATCTAGAGAGGATCTCTGCCTGAGTCTAACACTAAGTACAAAGCTCTACATATTATGGTCAAATTACAAGAAACAGGCAAAAGGAGGCAACACTAAAAAGCAAAATAAGAAGTTCAGAGAACAGAAAATATGTAAACCTAGCTAACCCAATAGAATTCTTACAGATACCAGACGTTGAGTAATAAGATTAATCTCCACATACTATGAGTCTTCAACATCCCCTAATCTCCCAAAGAGTATGCTCCCAAAGGTGACTGTGGTACCCTGGCTTCTTAGTGTTCTTCCTTATTTCCTGGTCACAAAAGAGTGAATTCGCCCCAGCAGATAGGCTTGTGTTGATATGTAACATTGTCACAGTTCCAAGGCCACTGAGATGGCACTGAGATGTCAAAGACTGTAAACTAAAATAATCCTGTTCCTTATGAGGTCATTATCACCAGGGCCATTCCTGAGATAGATATGGTGCTGTAGTGATATAAAATTGACCTTAGAAAACAAAACAAACAAGCAAAGTCTTGCTGCAACAAAGGTAAAAACAATGTAATTACAGAGATAAACTAAGAACTAAGAGCATGCCAGAAAAAAAGGTTAAAATTCTTTAAAAGACACCAAAATGTAGACCTCATAATATAATACACATAATATCTATTTCTGACAAAAAAATTTTTACTAGACACAAGAAACTAGGAAACCTGTCTCTTTATGAAGGCCAAGACAAGACAAACAACAAAATCCACCACAAGAAATAACAAAGCAAAACAGTTTAAGCAAGACTAGTTCTCAAATAAGAAAGATTAAAGAACAAACAAGGACTTAAATTTTTAATAACAAATATGCTCAAGGACTTAAAAATAAAATAAAATATGAACATGAAAAGGAAAAAAATGGATAATAAAGATAGAATCAAATGAAAATTTAAAAGCTTGGGCAGGAAGGCTCCGTGGTTGAAGCACTGGCTGCTCTTCCAGACAACCCGGGGTTCAATTCCCAGCACCAACATGCTGGCTCACAACCATAACTCTGGTCCCAAGGGATCTGGCGCTCTCTCCTGGCCTTCACAGATGCTGTTCACACATGGTGAACAGACATAACAGTCAATCAAACACTCATATCCATAAAAATAAATCTCAATTTAAAAAATTAAACTTAAAAATTTAGCTACAAATGAAAAAAAAGATTATCTCATCTCGAGAAGATAAAAGCTTGACAAAAATAATTACTATAATGAAGTACACAGGGGAAAAAGATTTAAAACCCAGAACAGAATATTAGTGATATGTGAAATATTATTGCTTAACACATGTATAAATGTAGTCCAATAAAACTGGAGAAAAAGGAAAATAATTCGATAAATGAAAATAATTGTCAAACACTTTATAAGTTTCACATAAAACATCAAGCCATAGATTCACAAAGCTAAATGAGCAATAGGGAAGCCATGTAATGAAAAACACAGGGCACATCATAACTAGATTTAAAAAAAAAACAATAATAAAGAAAACATCTCAAAGGCAGTTAGAGAGAAGTTACACACAGAAGAGTAACAAAGTTGACTAACTTCTCTTGAAAAATGTGAGCAGTGAAGCATCATCAAAGTGCTGAGACAAGACCCCCCACAACTTTTTCACGTACACACACACTTCTTAAACCTGGAGGCACAATCAAAATTTCAATAAAATACACGTTGGGAGGTCAAACCACACTACATCATTAATTTCACGAAATGTACCATTGAAACATGCTTATTTAAAGACAAAAATTGCATTTCTGAAGAGGAAGAAATCAAGATCCAGCCACAAGCTACCAAAAAGAAACACTGAATTTGAGGAGGGAAAAACTTGTCGTACAACATCAACCCTAAGAAAGCTATTGTGGCTAAGCTAGTAGAGACACTGTTGAATTCAAGGTAAGAGATACTAGCAGAAGTGCTAGGAAGTATTTCATAATGACACAAAGAATCTGTCAAGAAAACATAGTGATTGAAAATATAGATGTGATTAATAACAGAAGTTGAAATACAAGAAACAAAAACTGACAAATGAAAATGGATATAAACATTTATATCTCGGTTGACAATTTCATTAATTCATTTCTCAGTGAATCACAGAACAGTTATTAACAGATACCATGCTCAATATAGAAACGTAAAAACTCTTAAGGCTCACAGGACCCACTAATGAACAAAGACCATATATTGGATCATAAAACAAATCTTTATAAATTTAAACAGCCTGTGTTATAAAGAACATATCCTTCAAAAGCAATGGAACTTGACTAGAAATCAGTATTATTGATGATGATAAAAGCTATTAGGAGAATCTATTTTGTAGAAATTAAAGTATAATCTTCTATTTAACTTAGGATTTAAAAAAGTCACCAGGAAAACCAGAAACTATCTTAAAATAAATAATAATGAAAAATGAACATTAAAAAAAAGGCAGAGATGTTACTAAAGCAGTTTGTAGAGTGAGCTGCATAGTATACAGATATTAGAAAATAGAAAGACAAACTGATAATCTAAAAAAAGAACAGATTAACTCACATAGTGTGTAAATAACATGTGTAAATAATGTAGTGTGCTATTTACATAGAATGCTAATAACATAATGTATAAATAACATAGTGTGCTAGCTACATACATAGTATGTAATAACATAATGTGTAAATAACGTAGTGTGCTAGCTACATACAGTGTACAAATAACATAAATGTGTAAATAATGTAGTGTGCTAGTACATTCATAGTGTGTTAATAACATTGTAATGTCTAAATAACTTGTGTGCTAGTTACATACATAGTGTAAATAACATAATATGCAAATAATGTAATTTGCTAGTTACATACATAGTATGTAATAACATAATATGCTAATAATGTAGTGTGTTAGGTTACATACATAGTGTGTAATAACAATTGTACACAGAGATGGAATTGTTCTAGGGTCTCTGCATTATTCAAAAAACAATTTACTAAACCACTCAATATACAAACTGCTCTAGTGTAAGCAATGAGATAACAGAAAAAGAGTATATAACTTCAAATTATTAGTGAGTAGAAATTTGGACAATTAACAATATTTAGAGTTGCATGCTTGCAATCCTATCATTTATGAGGTGGCTCCAGCAATGCGCTAGGGAGGCTAGGGCTTTTTGAATTTGATGCTAGCCTGGGATACAGAGTAAAAACCTGCTACCCTGCTACAACAAACAACCAAACACCTTCCCAGGTATAACCCAAACAAAACCAAAATTCAAGCCATAAATGCAAAAAGCTATCAGGAATTCAATAAACTGAAAAATAATTATCAAAATTATTTGGTTTCTGAGAACCAAGAAATTCGCTTTCTAATAAGTTAGAGCATCAAAGGGGAAATGAAGAAGTATTTTAAACTGAAATGTAATGAAAATAAGACACCATAAATATGTATTACAAAGTTAAAACTGTTCTTAGAGGGCATTTCACTGCCACAAATGTATTATAATGCAAATGCGCATGTCAGATAACCAACCATTAAGCCTTAACTTACAAGAAAGGTACAACATACTAAACCAAGGGAAATAGCAGAAAGATGAAAGAATTGAGATGGGATGTTCAAATTATTTTTTTAAGATTGATTGATTGATTATGTATGCAGTATTTGGCCTGCATGTGTGCCTGCAGGCCAGAAGAGGGCACCAGATCTCATTGTAGATGGTACTGAGCTACCATGTGGTTGCTGGGAACTGAACTCAGGACCTTTAGAAAAACAGCACTCAGTGCTCTTAACCTCTGAGCCATCACTACAGCTTACATCACTACAGTTCAAATTATTAGAAGCAGAAATTATAAAAAGCGATCTTGATTGTATGAAAGTCCCAAAGAATAAAAAAAATAAAATTAAAGAAAAAAATGACCTTATAAATTAAGACATGGTTGCTAAAATAAAAATTTGTTAAATAAGTGACATATTGGACCTTATTCAAAAGAGCAAAAAGATGTAAATGAACTGAAAAACAAGTAAAACGAACGAGCAAACAAAAACAAAACAGAGGTAAGATTTCTTTATCCAGTGCCCAGGAGGCAAAGTCAGGTGGATTTCTTTGAGTTCTGAGGGCAAAACTCATGGAGGGAGCTACACAGCAGCCAGGGCTGCATAATAGGACCCTGTGTCAAAAGTTCAAACAAACAAAAATATTTCAAAAGTTCAATTATGGGATTCTAGAAGTCAAAGAAACTTTTGTCACAAGGTTGTAAAACATCAAAGAGATTATCCAAATAATAAAAAGGATAAAAAAGAAAGGTAGAGAGCAGAAGAGTAACAAGAAAAGAGCAACTTTAGGACTAGAACACTGTAAAACAAAGACAAAATGATGTGTTTCTGAATGCAGTGTCTCCACAGACAGGCCTAGTTCAGGGTGTCTTTCTTTTCTTTTTTTTTTTTTTTATCTTGTTTTGGTTTTTGAGATAGGGTTTCTCTGTGTAGCCCTGGCTATTCTGGAACTATCTCTATAGACCAGGCTGTCCTTGAACTCAAGAGACCCACCTGCCTCTGTCTCCCAAATGCTGGGATTAAAGGTGTATACTACCATGCCTGGCTCCAGGAAGTTTTGACACAGGAAAGAACACAGATTCAGAAGGAAAAGGTGAAATGCATTAAAAATAGGGACGAACAAAAAGCAGATGAAAAGCCTGCTTTCCAAGGCTTTCAAACTACACTGAAGCATGAAATTAGAGAGCATACCTTTAGCAACAGGCCCCGAATAATGAAAGACAAGTGAGTATTTTAGAAATACCTATTTTTAAAATTAATCCATTATATATATATTTTAGATAAATGAATGTTTTATGTGTATGTGTGTATGTACCAGATGTGTGCCTAGTGCCCAAGGAAGTCAACAAAGGACTTCAGATCCTCTGGAATTGGAGTTACAGATGGATGTGAGTCACCATGTTATGTGGGCGCTGGGAACTGAACCCAGAACCTCTACAACAGCAACAAGTGCTTTTAACTGTGAAATCAACTCTCCAGTCGACAGATCCAGTAACATATCAAACCTCTAAACAGACCAACCAACAGAACAGAAGGGTCCAGAAATAGACCTATACATATACAACCATCAAATTCATGAAAAAGGTGATTGTAATGAAATTTACACCAAGAAAATGAATTGATTCCTAGCTTACACAAAAACGCATACAAATTGTCTATGTAAATATGACGTCAAACAGAAAAAAATGTATATATACATATATACAAATACATATGTATAGATAGACAAACAGGCAGAAAGACAGACAGACAGACAGATAGATAATTTGTAACTTAAAAGCAGGCAGAATTTTGCAAACAGGACACACAAAAAGTTAACTCAAAGTAAGAACTGGATGCTTGAGCCACCATGAATAGCTGACAGTAGTGGCTCACACACAGACCAACAGGTAGGAGGCTGAGGAAGGAGGTTTGCTGCCAGTCTGGGGTCAGTCTGGGATATACAGGAAGTTCTAAGGAAGGCTGGGTTAGAGGAGACTGTGCCTCAACCAACCTACCAACAGATCAGATAGAACAACAAGAAACCTTTCTACCAAAAAACACCTTTAAAGAAAGAAAAGCAATAGAGAAGATTATTTTCAAAACACATTTTAAAAAGAACTTTCCTGGAAAACATACACAGACCTCTAAAAATAAATGTTAATCTCAATTGTAAAATGGACAAAATAAGGGCAATACCCCAAACAAAGTATCAAACTGGCCTAAGGTATTGTTATTTTCATCAGTCATTATGGGGGAAAATTGAAGTTAAAACCCAGACAGTGACACCATATATTCACAGGAATGGTTAAAATCAAAGAGACCAACAGTGTGAAACTCTGGCAACAATGAGCAATTGAAATTTTAGTGTATTGGTGCTGAAAAATCATACAACCATTCTGATAACCTCCTTGGCAGTATCTAACAATACTGAGTGTGTGTGTATATCCCCTATAATCTAGCAATTCTAGCTGCAGCTGTATCACCAACAGAAATGCATATATACATGCCCAAAATGCACATGGAAACTCCTTAAGGATAGAATTAGTTATTTACAAACTTGCAATAACCCATCTATTACTGTTTTTTTTTTTTAAGGAGAGAAAACACATTTCTATAAATTTGTATCGTGTAAGACTATAAAGCCATGGAGATATGAAGTTTTAATACAGCATGAAGTTTACTTCATAGGCTTAATTTTGACAAAGGAAGGACAGTCAAGAGACAAGTAGAAAGGGGCAAACACAGCAAGCTTCAGAAGTACTAGTAATATTGCTTCTCTGTCCTTATCAGGGTCCTATCCCATAGACATACTTTCCAAATCTCAGGCTACATTGCTTTTTACTTGAGGGCATTTGAATACACTACTATTTCTTCATTTTGAAATCTTCTCAAGCAAAATACTGTTTCCCTATCACACCACTTAAAATTTCCCCAAATCACCAAACATTACCTTTCTGAGAAAAGATTTTTGTTGAGCACAATATCTAATGTGAATACAAACTCAAATGTAACTCAAATATCTGTACCATATTATCCTCTTTTACTTCCTTCACAATACTTGTCACAACCTCAAAGTACTTTAATTTTGTGTATCTTCCTGGAAAAAAAGTGGAAATTCAACAACAGGGGAACCATATTTTTCCAGTGTCTGTAAAAGTCTCAGCACACAGATGATCAGTAAACACATGTAATATGTCATATGAAACAACTAATATGCAAAATGATTTAATGCTTTAAAGCTGACAATTTTTCTTTGAAAACAAAGGGAACTAAAAACTAATATTTACATAATTTTAATTAGGTGTTAATACGTTTGCATCATAAAAAGAAGTATCTGGTGATGCACACCTTTAATTCTAGCACTCAGGAGGCAGAGGCAGGTGGATTTCTCTGAATTCAAGGCCAGCCTGGCCTATAGTAAGTCCCAGAACAGATAAGGCAATATTGTGAGATCCTGCCTCAAATTCTTTCTCACTTTATGTACCATTAGGCCTAGCAATTTGAGGGTATATATTTTATTAAATAATAACATGACCTACTCACTATCTTCAGACAAACTTTTTTGTTTTGGAAGCAGTCTCATGGCCCAGGTTGGCTTCCAAATCTTTATAGGACCAAGAATAATCTTGAACTTCTGATCCTCCTGCCCCCAGATCACAAGGTACTAGAGGGCTCCACCACAGCCAGCTCTATGCAGGCCTGGGGATAGACCCTAGGGATTTCAGTGCATGCCAGGCAAGAACTCTTTCAACTGAGCTATATTTCCAATCCTGGCTCATTTACACGCATAATTAAATATATAATACAAATAAGTGGCCATTAAATGTCTAAGAAGAGATGCTTGTAAGTAAACGGCAAGTTAGACACTTAGTGCAGTGGCTGAAGCTGAAGCTCCCTGACAGTGTGTGTACCTAGCAAGCTGAAGGCCTGGGCTCATTCACCATCATGGGGGAACAGGGGCATGGGTGGGTAGTGAAGAGAGAACTTTTTTTGCATAGAAAAAACATAAATATATTAATACTGTTTACTTATGGCCAGATATAATTAACATGGCTCTAATTTTGCCTTCTGCTAGACGTTCTAGCTTTTCTGTAGTACCCATTCACCATTTTAAAACTCAGGACATAATTTCTGTTGAGCTACAAAAGCACCTTGCTCTCTTCCATTTCAACTCAACAATTATTAGTATATCAAGATATACCATGTACATAACTTAGATGGCTAGATTGCATAACATATATTTCATAATGGGACTCTTTCATGAAATACGTTTGATTAGGGGGACCTTATAAGGAACTTTGTTACCTGAAACTAAAAACTAAATGCTATCATAAGAGAAGCTTCTTGCATATACTAAGACCTTACAACATGCTTTAAAATTTTTATAGCTTAGTATGTACTCAGCTACTGGAACACAAATCCTAATTCCATGCCCCTTAGGTAAACTAGCACTAGACACAACCACATTAATGAACTATAACTAATCCTTAGAACAAGTCTCTTTTAATGCTAATTAGCACAGGATTTCAATATCAAAATCTTACTGGAACTAATATTTAGTAATTAGTGATAATGAACCTATAAAATATATATTGATATTTTGAGGGGATACTAATAAAAATACAAAGTGCTTATACTTAAAATTTTCATCTGTAGAAATATCAAAACCAAAATTAAGAGTTATGCATGCATCAGAATGTTTAATGTACATGTGTGTACATCTTTGTGGGGGGAAGGTGTACAGGCACACTCAAGATTGTCTGCTGATACAATCTCAGGTGGCTTCCTCAGGAAACCACTCAACAGGAAACCATCCTTCTGAGTCTGGGTTAGCTCACTCAGGATGAGCTTCTCTAGTTCTATCCATTCGGCTGCAAATTTCATGCTTTCGTAGTTTCTGATGGCTGAGTAGTATTTCATTGTGTAGATGTACCACAGTTTTTTCACCCATTCCTCGGTTGAGGGACATCTGGGATGTTTCCAGTTTCTAGTTATTACAAATAAGGCTGCTATGAACATAGATGAGGAAACTTCCTTATGATTTGGTGAGGACTCATTTAGATGTATATGCAGAAGTGGTATGGCTGGGTATGCAGGTAGAGCTATTCCAAATTTTCTAAGATAACACCAGACTGACCTCCATAGTGGTTGCACAAGCCTGCACTCCCACCAGCAATGGAGGAGGGTTCCCCTTTCTCCACAACCTCACCAGCATGTGCTGTCATTTGAACTTTTGATCTTAGCCATTCTGACAGGTGTGGGATGGAATCTCAGAGTCGTCTTAAGTTGCATGTCTCTGATGATTAAAGATGTTGAGCATTTCTTCAACTGTCTCTCAGCCATTAGGGATTCCTCCTTTGTGAATTCTCTGTTTAGCTCTGTTCCCCATTTTTTGATTGGGTTATTTGGTTTCTTGGCATTTAATTTCTTGATTTCTTTGTAAATTTGGATATTAGCCCTCTGTCAGATGTGGGGTTGGTGAAGATTTTTTCCCAGTCTGTAGGCTGCCATTTTGTTTGAATGACAGTGTCTTTTGCCTTACAGAAGCTTTTTAGTTTCATGAGGTCCTATTTGTTGATTGTTGGTCTTAGATCTTGAGCTCTTAGTGTTCTGTTTAGGAAGTTGTCACCTGTGCTGATGAGTTTTAATGACCAAAGGTTGTTATTTTCTTTTATTTTTGTGTAAGTGGTGGTTGTATGTTTCTTTTGGTTTAGCTGCAGTGGAGTTTTTTTTTTTTTGTTTCCTATGTTTTCTGGGGTGTAGTTATCTTCTCTGGGTTGGAATTTTCCTTCTAAGATCTTCTGTAGGGCTGTATTTGTGGGTGGATACTGTTTAAATTTGGTTTTGTCAAGGAATATCTTGTTTTCTCCATCTATGTTGATAGAGAGTTTTGCTGGGTATAGTAGTCTGGCTGGGAACCTATGTTCTCTCAGGGCTTGTAAGATGTCTCCCCAGGCCCTTCTGGCTTTTAAAGTTTCTGAGGAGAAGTCTGGTGTAATTCTGATGGGTCTGCCTATACATTACTTGACCTTTTTCTCTTACAGCTTTTAATATTCTTTGTTCTGTACATTTGGAGTTTCAATTATTATGTGGTGAGAGAAGTTTCTTTTCTGATCTAATCTGTTTGGTATTCTGTATGCCTCTTGGAATTTTATTGGCATCTCTTTCTTTAGGTTTGGGGAATTTACTTCTATGATTTTGTTGAAGATGTTTCCTGGACCTTGGAGTTGGGAGTCCTCTCTTTCCTCTATGCCTATAATTCTTAGGTTCCATTTTTTCATTGAGTCCTTGATTTCTTGGATGTTATGGGTGAGAAGTTTTTTAGATTTCTCATTTTCTTTGGTTGTTGTACTGATTTCTTCCATCCAATCTTCCATGCCTGAGATCCTGTCTTCCATCTCATGTATCCTATTTTTGATACTCATGTCTGTAGTTCCTGTTCTCTTTCCTTGATTCTCCACCTCCAGGATTAACTCTGTGTTTTCTTTGTTGCTTCTACTTCCAATTTCAAGTCTTGAACCATTTTATACGTTTCCTGTTTCAATTGCTTCTCTTTGTCTGCAAATCTTTCAATTCTTTTGAATCTTTCATTGCCTCGTCTCTTTCCTATCCATGTTGGGCTGCATTGGCTTGGAGGTCTCTAATGGTATTCTCCAATGCTCTACTTTGTAAAATTGAGGATTCTTTGTATTTTTTCAGTGTTTTCATTTCTTCTTGAAAGGACTCCATCATTTTCCTAAGTGCAGATTTGTCATCACTTTCATGTGTTTCAGCTGTAGTGGGTTGTTCAGGGTTTGCTGTGTTAAAGTTGCTGAATTTTGTTGGAATCATATTTCCCTGATTTTGTCAGTTTTGTTCTTTCACTAACCTTTAGCCCTAAGCTGATTGTTCCTGATGTCTTCTGGACTGTTTTAGTAGCACTGCCGGTCCTCTTTAGGATGTTGTGGTGACCGTGTGAATACTGGGTGCTCATGTAACCAGGAGGTACCTCTATCTGGCAGTTGGGGCTACCTCCTAAGACCCTGCTGTAATCAGATCTGTGGGAGACAATACCGTAGGTGCAGGAAGGGCAGCCCTCTGCCCTGTCTGAGCACAATGTTCTTCCAAATGATTGTATATCCAGTAGAACGGTCCTTTATGTCCAACACCTTTCTGGGTAAGCACAGATATGCTTGTGCCTCCTGGCCAGCCACTGCGTGGCCCACTTCTGTGGCAGGGTCCTCTGCTCTGGGTCTCAGGCCTGTGCCTTGTTCCAGTGGCCTCTGCTCTGTACCCTGACCTCTGCCCCACGCAGATGGTCTCCGCTTTGGACCCCAAGTCTGTGTCCCTCGCCCTAATAACCTCTGCTTTGGGCCATAAGACTGTGCCCCAAGCCGTTGACCTCTGCTTTGGGCGTGAGCCTGTCCACTCGCTGGGTTTTTGAGTGGCTCTTGCCCACTTCCAGGGCTTGCTCCTTGGCCTGGGTTCTGCGCCACACCATGTCTGGGGTTCCTGCAGTGCTGCTACTTGAGGCCTGGGTTCTGCGCTGCACTGTGCCCAGCTGCTTGAGTTCCCCAACGCACTGCTCCCGGCTGTCGGGGTCCTGGCTGGGTCCTGCACTACGCTGCCCCCAGAGTCCTTGCTGAGCTGCGCCAGCGGCCTGGGTAGGTCTGTTTACCTGAGTATCTGAGGGTCCTACAAGGGACCCCCAGTAGTCCATGGGTTCGCAGGGTGTGACCCTGCAGGTTCACGCTTCTCAGGATGTTGCTCAGCTTGTTTATATTTCTGCAATGTTGTACCTATTCCCCCACCCCCAGCTCAAAATGTGTCCCTGCCGACTGCTGCCATCTTGGACCCTCTGAGATTAATCCCTTCTTGCAAGCAATTTTCTGACTGAGTCAAACTCCTCCCCAACCCCATGTATTAGTTTAAAAATAAAATGTAATCATATAATGTTTAAGGTCTTTATTCTAGAACTTAAAGACATGACAGATTATATACTCAGATGATAAACCGAATGAGCATGCTATTATTTGTGAGTTTTTCCCCCAAAGCATGTCTTATCAGACAGCACAGGCTAGCCAGGAACTTGCTCCCTGAACCTTGGCTAGTGCCAAGCTCACATGGAACCTCACTCACGCTTCAGTTCGCAGAGAACCTGAGTTACAGGTGTGAGCTCACATACCTGCTGCTGTTTCCCTGCCTTCAGTCAATCTCATTACCTAAGTACCCTAGGTGGAACACAGGCCAGGCTGGCCTCAAACTCAAAGAGGTCCTCCTGCCTCTGCCTCACTTCATGAGTGCTGAGATTAAAGGTGCAAGCCACCATGCCTGGCCACACATAGTTTCTCAGTTATTGCATGAAATCTAAAAGCTAAGATGAATATAAATTTGAAAACAATTTGTCTAGGTCTTTTTGTGGTTCCTGATCGGAAATTCACAACTAGACCCTTTTCCAAAAATATATTCACAGATATTTTCCCACAAATCACACCTACTCATCGTTCAGAGTTATGACTGACTCACTGAGGATTATTTCGTTTTGAGTTCTACAGTTTTAGAATGCTCATAAAAATAAAATTTCTTGAAACACATCCTTGGAGTTTAAAACTTTAAATATTTTCTGCTATTATTATATATTCATTACCTTAAACTAAAGAACACAGGAATTTCATTTCTGTTCGTTAGAGTCCTTAAACGATTTTCCATTCAATCACAATCTCTAAAGAGGTATGGAAGCAATTCTGCCAAAGATAAAGGTATTAATGTGCGACACACACAGAGCCAGCAACCATCTGACTCCAAGTTGGCTTGGCTGCATGTACCCCTTGGTCAGCATTTCAGTTTGTGAATTACCTTAACAAAGTCTCTATCAGTCTTCTCTCTCCATTCTTCTCCAAAGACAGTGGAGAATGATCCTAGAGCTAAAGAACAAATAGCACAAATGCAATTAATGAACTTTTAGTTCTTAATATTATATAGGTTTAAAATATAATAAAACTACATTTCAATAAATTGTGTTTGCTAAAAATTGTTTGGTAATAAATCACAGTACTAAATACTAGTGGACTACAGTAAATAGCAATCTTAGAAATAGGGTTTCAAACATTCTGTCTCTACACTAAAAATACATAACTTGCCCAGGCATGGTAACACACGCCTTTAAGACCAGCACTCGGCAAGCGAAACTCTGTGAGTTTGAGGTCAGCCTGGTCTACAAAGCTACTCCAGGACAGCCAGAGCTCTGCTACACAGAGAAACCTTGTCTTGAAAAACAAACAAACAAACAAACAAACAAACAAACAAACAAAATATATATATATATAAAACTCTAACTGGAAGTATTTTACTGGTAGAGCACAGACAAGGCCCTAAGTTTGATCTCTAGCAGCACAAAACACAAACTTAATTTTGTGGTAGCTGAAAAGAAGGCTTAGATGTCAAGACTATGTAGTGCTCTTCCAGAGGACATAAGTCAGTTCTGGGCATCCTTGTAGGATGGCTCACAACCACCTGTAACTCCAGGCCAGGGAATCTAACTACTTCTTCTGGCCTCTGTGGGCACTGCTCTTGTACGTACACTCACACACACACATCTTTAAAAACATGCCTAAATTTTAAAAAGTTATATACATAGTAAAAGGAAAAAAAAACTGTCTCTATACAAGCTTCCTTTTGTAGGGAAAACACAGTGAGAGCTATACAGATGCTGTTGCTAGAGAGCCAGACTGCAAACACTGAAAATCTCTAGACCAGTTTCAGAAATGACTATATGATTAATACTTTAAAATACCAAGCAATACATTTGTTGTAAACAATGCTGGTAAATAAAATCCCCATAAGGAAAATTCTCTACAAGATAATTACTTCAAACAAGCAAGCAGATGGAACCACCACCGTGCTCTGTGTGCAAGAGTGTGTGTGTTCAACACCGTGTATATGGCAGTCAGAGGCCAACCTTGGGTGTCATTCTCACCTTCCACTTTGAAACAGGGCCTCGCAGTTGGGTATGGCAGTGAGCCTTAAGGTTCTGTCTCTGCCATAGGAAGACTGGGTAGCACATGTGTGCTCTCACACTCCAGCTTTAGGTGGGTTCTGGGAATCCCAATTCAGGTCCCATGTTTGGCAAGTACTGTGCCCACGGAGCCACTGCCCAAGCCCTAAAGGCACTGGGGTTGTTAGTGCTTGCTTTCATCTTAACAATTTTTATAAACAGAGTTTCACTATGCAGCCATGGCTGGCCTTAAGATTAGGCTTAAGACTTGCTTATGGCTTATGAGCCATAGCTTGCCTCTCCATCTTCCTCAGGAGAACACCACACCCAGATAAACTGTTGAGATGACAGTGTCTATTAAACTTAACGTTCTAGATCTCAGCATGACATGTAAAATACGCCTAAGGAACGTGAGAAGATACACTGGACATGAGAATGCCATGTCTTTATGCGTCAAAATTGATCAAGTCACTTCTATGTTATGTTATAAGACATTATTTACACACAATTCCATTCAATGACAGGAAAACAAGACTTCATTAATATTACTCTGATGTGAATGCAAATGTTCCTTACAAACCATTTAAGGTTTCAAAAAAGGAATATAAAAACACTTTAAATTCCATTCTACATTAAGTGCCAAGTTATATTTGAAGGATCAAAACAAAATATCACACAAAAAAAAAACCTCATGAAAATGAGATAGGAAACCTAACAAACTTAGATATTCAGAGTTAAAAAGAAAACAGAAATAGTCATTGTTCCTTCCTTATATCATCAAAACTACTTTAGGTAGAGTAAGAAGCTAATTTTTATGTACGTTTACACTAATTTTATTCATATAAAATCAGCCTATGGCAAATTCCCAATACTCTTAGCTAGATAATCCCAAATAGTTTGTAAAGTTTGCAACTTGATTTGAATAAAAATACACTAAAATGAAATCATTTGCAAATAATTGGCTTTTAAAGTTAACCCCCCCACACAAATCTCTAAAATGCTACAATAAATTCTCTCACAAACTGTGTGATGTGTGTGTGTGTATATATATGTGTGTGTGTGTATCAAAAGGTTTTACTGAAAAAGTTTTCTTTCCTTAAAAACCATGAGAAAATTATATTCAAAGTTCGCTAAAACTTACTGTCATCAAACACCCCAGCATTAGCAAGTAATAACGTGATGATTTTGGGATCTTTTTCAAGCTGCATGACGTGCTTGCTTTCATTGGATAAGAGAGTGCACACATTAATAGCGAAGTCCACTTCATTTGGGAGTCCAGATAACAGTGAAAGCACCAGTTTATTATAATCATTTGGCGAATTAAAATCCATAGATAACCCATAACTCTGACGTAGATAATCTAATAAAAGAAAAAACAAAACAACAAAATATTGTAAGTTAATCATGGATGGATAACTCTGGCTACCCTCTTTTGAACACACAGTAGATGCCCTGCCCCCTTCCCCTTCTTTCTTCAGCATAGACTACAAGCTGATTCAAACTGCTCAATTTTCTCAACTTTTCAGGTGTACTAATTGTTAAAATGTATATTTTTAAAAATTAAAATGCAATTACCTTCTTGGACATCAGTGATGAAGACATAGCAAATCACTACTTCATTGGATTTACTAAAGTAAAAGTCATAGCTTTAACATTAGAATCCTAAAAAGCACAGCTTTCCAACCACAACCACAGACACAACAATCCTGCTCCTTTGCTGCAATCCCACTCCATCCCTATTGTATTTTGTTCCTTGGTTCTGTTTTCTTTTGAAATATCAGATAGGTGGAATTACAAAACACACAGGCCTTTGTGTTTGTTTTCTTTCATCTAACAAAATACTTGTGAGGTCCATATTGACATGTGAATCTATAAACCATTCCTTTTGAGACAGTTCATTATGTCCCAAGTGAAGAGAATTTCTGCTCTTTCTGGTTGGGGACATCTACTTATAAATATAGCTGTTATAAACATTGCTATGCAGTATTTTTGGGGGGACTCCTCATTTTTCTTGGCTAAATATCTAGAAGTAGAAACACACACAAATTGACTGTTTAACTTTCTAAGAAACTGCAAAACCAGTTATCAAGTGGCTGCAACAGTTCCATTCTCATCTGCCACACACTAGAATCCCTTTGTTCACATCCTTACCAGCATGTATCATCACTATTAAGTATCTTGAGTAAGACTCAGTTATTCAATTTTTCCCCAAAATTTCCCAGTCAGTGGCTTGTGTTCTTACTGTTTCAAAGAAAAAAAATTTTTTTTAAACATTTATTTATTTGTTTGTTTGTTTGTTTATTATGTATACAGTATTTGCTCAACATATATGCCCGGGCAACAGATCTCAATGTAGATGGTTGTGAGCCACCATGTGGTTGCTGAGAATTGAACTCAGGACCTTTGGAAGAACAGCCAGTGCTCTTAACCTCTGAGCCATCTCTCCAGCCCCAAAGAAAAATTTTAAAACTGATATAATTTAATTTGTAAATTTCAACTTTTATGTTTCATGTTTTTGTTTGCTTGTCTTGTTTTTGGTTTTTTTTTTTTGGAGACAATTTCTCTGGGTAGTCCTAGCTTTCCTACAACTACAGCTTTCCTGTAGACCAGGCTGGTCTTGAACTCAGGGATCTACTTGCCTCTGCCTCCCAACTGCTGGTATTAAAGGCATGTGCCACACACCCAGTTAGGTTTTTGTGTTTTAAGAAATTATTCCCTAAAGAAAAGTAACATGATTTTATATGTGAGAACTGATTTTAAGACATCCACTTAACAAAATTTTAAAGGTTAGAAGACAAGCACACAGGGCAAACAGAGAGAACACAACTGTAGAACATCTGGGCCTTGGCAGTCATGATGCAAAACAAATACCCTAAGACAATTTTTCAAATAAAGCTGTCACTACTTTAAGAAAATAAGAGTTGGAAAATGTCCAGATCAAACATTTCAGAATACTTTAGAAATACCTGGATTCTTAAAAGTATAAATAACAACAACCAACTCTAAAACCTTTCTAGAAAATACAAGTAAAATACTTTACTATTACATATATAACAGAAAAAAATAATTTCTGAGGGGTGGGTTTGAGATATGGTCTTGATATGCTGCCCTGATTGGCTCTAAAATCACATTTCTCTTGCTTGAGTCTCTCAAATGCCACAATTACAGATTTGCTACCATACGTGGGTCAACATCAGCATTTGAATAGACACCTCTTCAATTCTAAAATATTCTAGGAACACCACTAATAACGGTGGGGTACATAATAGAGTTACAAATGACTAAGACCTGATTCTTTGTAACATTTAACACTGAACAATAATACAAGGCAGAGTTTAGGGGATGGCTCAGCTGGTAAGTGCTCATGGAACAAATATGAGGACTTGATTTCAAGGCCCCAGGATTAAGACAATACAGCCACGGTGTCATGTGACTGTGATCCTAGCACTGGGAAGGCACAAAGAAGAATATCATGGAGCTTGCTGGGCAGCTAGTCTTGCCCACTATGAGCTCAGGTTCAGTAAAAAATCAAGATGGAAAGTGACTAAGGAAAACACCCAGGGCTAACCTCTGCTAAATCCCCCAAGAATATATATACAGCTTATTTTTATGATTTTGATGAATGAAATTTCTCAAGCATCTTAACAAATTGACAAATATCTAGGGATATAGGAAGAGATTTTGATATGTCAATATTGTAACAGTAATGATGATAAGGCATCAAGTCTTCCCACTAGTCAACTGTTTAGGTGCCTTCACTGAAACCTCTTGAATGGAAACAAACCTGGGACTTATACTTAAATGCCTGTCAAACTCCTCAAGTTAATATAATCTTAAAATTACTTAATCTGTTACTGAAGAATAAATATATACACACACACATATATATATATACATTTTTTCTTACCAATTAACTTTGCTAACTATACAACAAATACTTTTAATCATATTAGGTTTGGTAAAGATTCCTAAAGAGAATGTGTAAGAAAATACAGGACATTTAAGATCCAGAAGGGAGTTAACAAGATGGCTCAGTAGGTAAAGGTTCTTATAGCCAAGCCCCAATGACTTGAGTTTTGATTACTGGATTGCACATGATAGAAAGATAACTGTCTGCTTCAAGTTATCATCTAAGCCCCACATCTGCTACAGCAAACTCCTTTCAAAGACAGACAGACAGACAAAATGAGTAGCACACACCTAAAACCCCAAGGATTGGAACTGCAGGGACAGGAGGCCTATTTCATTCCATGTGTTTTAAACCAAGCTAGACAACTACTAAAATGTAGTCTCACTAACAGAACTATATCCCACAGGTCTTAAAGTCTTCCTTTCCTTTGCCCAGGGAGCTCTCTTATTTCAGGATGAGATTGGTAATTTATTTTTAAGAATCTTGATTTAAAGTTCACTGAAGTATATCACTGTCAACAAATTAAATTTGAGGCAACCATTTCTTTCTGTTTTCAGTTAGAGAGAAGATTCCTCCTAAAAGGTTGTTTCTGTCTCTTGTAGGGATTCTATGGGATAGTCTTTCTATTAATGTTGGCAATGACTATAATTGGAATCCAAATGTCTGGACAATTACAGAACATTTAATCAACAATCAGTGTAACACTGACTAGCTCTAATAAAGTGAAGTTCTATTAATTTTAGCAAGTTGTATTCTGTACATTTTCAAACTATTTAGGGTTAGAGAAGAGCTGGATGTGCAGTCACTGAACACTTTTCTCACATGCCCTGCACATGCAGATATGCTTGCTCTTCCGTAGCCTTCACCCCTAGAAACCTTTAAAATCTATACACAATTCAAATAAAAATACTGATATCAGTGTAGAGTAAGCCAAGTGCTGAAAAAAGAAACTTCTCAACATTTTCTGCTACTAAAGTCATTGGGGAAAAGTCAGAAAAATTCAGAGACCTGTTCTCTCAATGTATAACAGTCATGCGTATGTGTATGCACGTGGCTTGTAGAGGCTTGAGGCTGGTAGTAAGAATCACTTCCATCATTCTTAGCCACTTAGTCACAGCAGAAGAGTCTTTTGGTGAAACCCAGAGTTTGTCTACACAGCTAGAAAGCCCATCTCTGTCTTCTGGGGCTGGGCTGCCATGCAGTTATGTGAGTTTCTGGGGCTCTAAACTCTGACCTTAATGGCTGTATGGCAAGCACTCTAACCACTGAGTTATCTTCCCAGCTCCTGACTTTATTATTTTTAAGATAAGGGCTTGTTTTGTAGCACAGACAGGCTTCCAACTCTGGGTCACCCTACTTAGTCTGCTGGAGTTCTGGTGTGTGCTACCACATCTGGGATTGATTATGTGTGTGATACTGGAAAAGGAACCCAGTTCTTCCCCTGTGCAAGCAAGTACTTTGTCCTTGAGTTCTTTATTTAGTAAACTGTTTGAAACAGTCTTAATCATTAGGTAATTCCATTTGGCATATATTTTTCGCATGCACACACACACACACACACACACACACACACACACACACACACGCCTGCATGCACACTCGCGTACCCCAAAACAAAACACAATAGAGTTAACTCAACTTTCCTACTGATGGCTTAAAAAGAATCATCAGTGAAGGGCTTTCATATTGACGATAATCATGATCATTGGTATAATATTGTCATGAAGTTGCAATATCTCTTTCAATACAAAGCACCACAAAATTCCCAAATATTGCTCTGAAACAGCATCTCTTTTCAGTATGAAGCACATATTCTGCAATCCAAGGCACAAGCTGTCAATTGCTTCCTCTGTGAGAATCCCTGTGTAGACTTTATTAAATATGAAACAGCTAAGACATAACTGTCCAGATTGCCATTATAACAAAGCAAATACATTATATAAAAAATGGGATGTTCTACCAGGTTGACCAGCATTCCGCTTCTACAATATGTGGCTCTCAGTTACTTTTGCTATAGGCTTCTGAGCATTATCTAGCTCCACCAGAATTTCAGCACAGGCTTCTGAAAATACCAAAGAACACTTCTTTCTTAAAGCCAAAATGTTTTAATAAAAACGAAGTTAATCCATGTTAATTAGACAAAGCTAGGAAATATAATTTAAGCAAGTAAACAGAGGGCATAGCAACACACTGCTGCACCCTAACACTTGGGAGACTGGAGCAGGAAGATCATAACTTTGAATCAAGTAGGGCTGCAGATCAAAAACCCTGTCTCAAAACCTAAGCAACGAAAAAGAGGCTTAGTTTGGTTTCTATTACTATAATAAAAACACCATGACCAAAAACAATCTGGGGAAGAAAGGGTATACTTCAGCATCCAGCTTGTAGTTCACCGTCCAGTGGAGTCAGGGCGGGAAGCTGACGACAGTACTAACAGCACACTGACAGGCTTGCTCTGCATTTATTGCTCTGCCCTCATCTCAGTCATTTAAAAAGGCATGTGATGAGCCCTCTGCCAATGAAAATCATAGATATTAAGAAGGGACTCTATTTCTTCAGTTGTTAAATCATTGGGGAAGAAACAGAGGCAAATCCAACATGAAAGAAACTTTGGAAATAGATGTGAAAATCAAATATAAGAACTGTAACCCTGTACAATGCGCCAGCAGAAATCAAAGGGCTACCCATTAGAGACTGGCACTGGTACCAATGACTAACTATAGAAAATGCATAAAACAACTGCATTTTTTGTAAATACTTATAACCTTGATAAGTATGTCTTGCTCTGAATAGCCAAATGCTAAAGACTCTGACACACGTGCCCTAGCTCATCTTCCCAGACCGCCTGAAAACTAGAGGCTACATCAGTTCTTATCCAATTTCTTTATCAAGTTCAAGTTAATTTTTCCTAACCAAATTTATCTCTTTGTAGGTACAGAACTTTCTATAATGATTGCCCCTTGAATAACAACAATCTCTTTATATGTTAAAAAAATTATAGAATCGTTTGGGACATTTCTGTGTGTACTGCAGCAACTGTAGGAAATGCAACAGATTTAATGCAAAGGTTCCTGGATTCCCTAACACCAGATACTTCCCCTCCATCCCTCTGCAACCAGGTTTGCTTAACTCAGTTTATAGTTAGCGTCTCTAATCTTAAATGGACCTTTTTGTTCTCATTTCAGTGGCTATTCAGGATAAAATTAATGATCAGCTAATAAGGAAAAACAATAAGAAATCTTACTTGCAAAGCCTCCTAACTTCCTTCAATACTTGGTGATGCAAAGGGCTATAATACCAAGGAGAGGCTAGCAGTGAAAGGGGTCAATGTAATGCCTTCAGCACGCTCATGTGCAAAGCAGGGATGACCTTATCCGATGATGTCTGTTCCCAGGTCAAACCTCTGGGCTTCTGCCCAGCTAATCTCAAGTGACACTTACCTGACACACTGTGTTGCTGGTAATTGTAGGAAGATGGAATTGCACCAATAGGAAGCTGTGGCTTTGGATTGCCTGGTGGTACCTCATCATCATCTTCCCCAAAATGATGAACTTTTTCGTACTTTTCTAGATACCTGAAAGAGAAAAACAGCAGAGGAAAAACCGTTCAAATATGTATATGTGTGACTTTTAAACTTCTAGCACATACTTCCTTTCTGGATACCTAAGAATCTAAGTACTATTTCTAATCATAACAAAGCAGAACAAAATCTTATGCTAGTAAGACAGTGACCTCAACTCACCAGGACTACTTGCTCTAAACTCAAAGGAAGTTAAAATAGTTGCTCTCTTTACAAAAAAGATCTTACAATTCCATGAACAAAACCATTACAGTACAGCAAAACACAGCAGCTGCAGGTACCGACAGGGCGCTTTGTGTACAACTTTCTCTCAGGTTATACTGTCACTCAACAACTGCTCTCAGGTTATATGGTGACTGTGAGCAAGGACAGTGCAACATGGTGGCTGGAATACTGACGTGCTGGCTAGCTTATCAACTTGACACAGCTAAAGTCACCTGAGATAAGGGGCTCAGTTAACAAATATCTCCACAACATCAGGCTGCAGTGAGCCTGCGGGGCATCTTCTTAATAAACAGCGACTGAAGAGGGGAAGAATCCAGTCCACTGTGGGTCATATCACCCTTAGGCTGGTGGTCCTGGGTTCTATAACAAAGCAGGCTGAGCAAGCCATGAGGAGCAAGCCAGTAAGCAGCACCCCTCCATGGCCTCTGCATCAGCTCCTGCCTCCAGGTTTCTGCCCTGTTTGAGTTCTTGTCCTGACTTTCTTTAATGATGAACATTGATGAAGAAATGTAAAGCGAATAAACCCTTTCTTCTCTTCAGCACCTCCCCACAAAAAGAGAAAAATATTCAGAGCCATTGAAAGACAAGTTTTAAGAAGTACAGACATGATAAGCCCCAGCTCTCCCACTTATGACAAACAAAAATAATTCAACTGAGTCAGCGACCTGGTCTGAAGCCTCAGTCAGTACTGGAACCTAACTGATGAAGCTACGCTGAAGATTAAATGGCATAATGAATCTGTTGACTGTATTGTTTAAGGTTGTGAGGTCACCACTGATAAGCAATGATAAAGGTAGAGTCAAATGGTAATAATGAAGTTTTTGTTGTAGTAGCAGTAGCTACGCTCATTCCAAGAAGGTTTATGATAGTTTCAATGACCAAATGAAAAAAATCAGACATTATTGTCCTACATGAAGCTAACTCTATTAGAGTTCTATTTTCTGCAATGATATAATGGGTTCCTATTAATAATTATAGAAGGCTGATTTTGACTATTTTACAAATTAACCTTTGTATCTGGGGTTAAGTCATCAGAGTTTTCAACTAACTGTTCGTTTATGAACTTTTCAGGGAAAAAAAAATGATGTAACTGGAAAGATATTTCAGCAAGAAAATATAATAGCTTTGATCTGGACTATATCCTTTGATTCAAAGTAGAATTTCCTATTATTGTTAAAAGAGAGAGAGAGAGCATGCTATAATTACTATAAAGACAATGAAAATTCCCTGGCCTTGAAGTCTACCACAGGCTCACTGCATATTTCAATATATTTCTGTGAATATTTTTATTTATCCACATATTAGCAATGCACCATTTTACCCAATCAGTAGTGATTTATTCTCTACTGACATATACAGGTTATTTTGTTTTATAGTTGTTATCACAAATGATGTTTCATCTATCTATCTTCTATCTCTCTCTCATTCTATCTACCATCTATTTTATTTATTTCCTTTATTTGTAGTAGTTCACAATCTGTAGGCACAAATGTGGTGGATAAATATGCAGGCAGGCAACACACACATAAGATATAATAAATAAATTTTTAAAACTTTTAAAACTTAACTATATGGAAAATCATCACTAGTTCATGTTCCCCTTTTAGGTCTTTCTGAAAGTTAGGGGAGGGTGCTTTTAAAGGATCAACCTGTATATGCTTGGAAGACGCTCTACCACTGAAATACATTCCCATCACATTCAAATGATTTACATCTTACAACAGACTAATGCTTTGAAAAGTTACAAGGAACCAGTTAACATTTGCAAAAGACAAGTTCCTTCCCATGTAACTGAGCCACACTTTTGAAATTGTGCAGACAGGTAGAAGAAAGTGTGAGCCCTTAATAAAACACTGGCATTTTTATTTCAACAAACTGATTTTCCTTCATAGAATCTGCATCTCAGAGAAAAACTTTTTTTAAATGACAAAAAAAACAATAATAATTTACTACCTAGAGACTGAAAGGAATTAAATTATCTTATTTTCCTCCCAAGTTCTCCATTTAAGCTCAATTGGATCAGGAAACCTTCTTCCTTTCAGCCTGATAACTAATGAGCCTAACATATCTTTACTGCTATAGAAGATACATCACCAAAGCTAGGACATATACAAGGACAACACTGCAATTTGATCCACGGGATATCCCAAGCAAGCAGTATAAAATCGAAAGAAAGAAAAAAAATACTGAAAATGGATAGTTCCTTTGTAGTTTAAATTCTCAATGGATTTAACAGGAACATAAATCTAGCCTCTCTCTTCTTCTTGATTTCAGTGGAGCTACCACAAATGCAAGAATATGCATAAATTTACACATAAAACTAAGTAGTATGGTAACACAAGAAATGCCCGGGCTGCCACAACAGATGAGGATGGCAGAATGATTTCTTACTAGAATGATCTGGCTTCAAAGCCAAAAGTGAACGGAGGTAAAGCAGGTATAAAATGATCTGCAGGGTAGATTTATGTACTGGTCAGTGTGATACAACACCCTTCTGCTCAGCTCCTCATTTAATTTCAACTATAACTGTCACTGGGGTTATTAAGACAATATAATCCAGCATGCCTTCTTTCACTTGTGTGTTACCCTGTAATGTTAACATGTATCAGGAAATATATCATAAATGAGTAAACATGAATTCAGTTTCACAAGTGGACAACAGGAATCTTTTTCCATGTCTAGAAAATTTAAAGGTGATGACCTTCAGGCAATAAAGAAGAAACAGACCTTCTTAATGTTAAAAAAGCAACAACAACAAAAATAGTAACTTTTGGAATGCTTGAAACAGAGCAAATATGCAGATCACCAGTACTATGAGCATTTTTCCTTGTTACTCTTCTTTTTGTATTGCCTGTATATATTGATTCACAATTATCCTGGGTTTAGTTCTATTTTCACTTCCTTTGATACTCATTAGTAGTTTTGTTGTATTACCCTGGGTGGTGGTTTGAATAAGAATGACCCCCATAGGCTCATGTATTTGAATGCTTATTCACCAAGAAGTGGCACTATTTGAAAACATTAGAAGGGTTATGATCAATACAGTGGAACAAACTGCTCATTTAAAACGGGCTGGGCGTGGTGGCACATGCCTTTAATCTCAGCACTTGGGAGGCAGAGGCAGGTGGATTGGATCTCTGTGAGTTCGAGGCCAGCCTGGTCTACAAAGTGAGTCCAGGACAGCTGGGTATACACAGAAGAACCCTGACTTGAAAAAACAGGAGAAAAAAAAAAACATGTTTAAAACTGCTCATTTAAAATATTATAATGAATGTAGGAAGATGTAATTGTCCTCTGGTCATATCTAAGAGATTAATTACAAAAGCTGGACTAGGGTTCAGAAGTCTTGACTATCATTACCAATATGACTGATTTTGTCTTCAATTTCCAGAGAAATAAATAATAATAAATAAACCTGATCAAGTCACATAGAAAATGAAACTAATTTAACATTATACATTGCATAAGGTTTCGTTGTAGAGGCCTGTATCCTATCATGAAACACTCAGACCTCTTTAATCAGCTGCTGGAGGAGACACAAATGCCATCTCATGTGCTCTATATAACCCAGCATCTCTTGCAGTTTCCGCTGAACCATCCTCTCAAAAGTGTATTTTTTAATACACTTTTAATACACCTCTCACAACATATATTTTACAACCACAAAACAATTCAAATATTTTATTGAAGTCAAACACTGGGAAAACTAAGAGAATTTTTATTATGTAAATTTCCATTCCATGCACAAACGTATAGGAAGAAATCTAATACACGGTTAATCTTATTTCAGTCAGTACTGGGATTTATAAATCAAAGTGTATGATGGAAGTATTTTCATATAATACCTTCTGGAATATGACAGAAAAAGATGGCAGATCTCACGGTTATCTCTCCTCCTGAACCCAATTTAAGAACAAAAATAAAGCAGTCTCCAGAATCAACTCAAAATTAGAAGCCTTCAGGACTGGAGAGATGACTCCATGGTTAAAAGCACTTACAATTCTTCCAGTGGACCCGGGTTCAATTCCCAGCACCCATGAGGTAGTTCACAACTGTCTGTAACTTCTGTTCCAGGGGATCTGACACCCTCACACAGACATATATGCAGTCAAAACACCAATGTACATAAAATAAAAATAAATCACTATAAAAAAATTAGAAGCCTTCAGAAATTTTAGTACTATTTATAGCAACTTAAAAGGATCCACAAATCTATCTTGCAGAACAGTTTTGAGAGGATGGTTCAGCAGAAACTGTAAAAGATGCTGGGTTATACTGAGCATGTGAGATGGCATTTGTGTCTCCTCCAGCAGCTGATTAAAGGGGTCTGAGTGTTTCATGATAGGATCCAGGCCTCTACAGCAAAACCTTTACATTTCAGAAGAAAGAGAGCAAGACATTAGAAACGGAAAAATATCCCATGTTCATGGATTGGTAGAATATTGTCAAATGACCATTCTATCAAAAGCCATACCACTTCTGGGTATACCTCCCAATGACTCCTCACCGAATCACAAGGAAGTTTCCTCATCTATGTTCATAGCAGCTTTTTTTGTAATAGCTAGAAACTGGAAACAACCCAGATGTCCCTCAACCGAAGAATGGATTAAAAAACTGTGGTAAGCCGGGCGGTGGTGGCGCACGCCTTTAATCCCAGCACTTGGGAGGCAGAGGCAGGTGGATCTTTGTGAGTTCGAGGCCAGCCTGGTCTACAAAGCGAGTCCAGGAGAGCCAGAGATATTCAGAGAAACCCTGTCTCGAAAAACCAAAAAAAAAAAAAAAAAAAACTGTGGTACATCTTCACAATGGAATACTACTCAGCTATCAGAAACAATGAAATTATGCAATTTGCAGCCAAATGGATGGAACTAGAGAAGCTCATCCTGAGTGAGTTAACCCAGACTCAGAAGGATGTACATGGCATCTATTCACTTACAATCAGATTTTAGCTATATAGTACAGGATAAACTATACTACAACCAACGCACCAAAGGGAGCATGGACATAGACTTTTTTGTTTGTTTGTTTTAGTTCTCTCTCCCTGGCAATGAGACACTTTTCACTGGTAGTACTGCCTTGTAGGACCCCAGTGTATGAGGAGGCTCTTGGCCCTCATATGACTTCTGAACTGGGGCAGGAGACTTATGTAGGGACACTCCACTCCAGAGGAGTGGGATAGAAGGGTTAGGGGGTAGTGTGGCAGGGCGGGACGGGGAAGAGGGGAAGAGGACAATATGATGGAGATGTAACCTGAAGCAACAAATAAATAAATTTATTTTTTTTAAAAAGCCATTTATAGATTCAATGCAATCCAATCAAAATCCCCATCTCATTTTTTCACAGAAACAGGAAAAAATAAACCCAAACAAAACCAAAACTATTATAAAATTCATATGGAACCACAAAAGATCTTGGATAATCAAAGCAAGTGTGGGCAAAAGAAACAATGTTCAGGGGAATTGTCACTTCATACTTCAAAAAACATTACAAAGACACACCACAATAATAAAACCAATATGGTACTGACACAAAAATCAGATATAAAGACTAATGAAACAAAACAGAAAACTCAAACATGAATATATACAACTACAGTCAAAAACATACACTGCAGAAAAGAAAGCTGGGAAAACTGTGTACACATAGAAGAATGACATTAGATCCATATCTAATGTATTGGACAAAAACTACCTCCAGATGGATCAAAGACCAAAATGGGAAACACTGAAAGGTCTCGAACAATATTGCAGGCAATACTCTAGCAAACATACGTATGGGGAAGGACTTTCTGAATAGGACCCACATGCCCAATTATTGAGGACAATAATTGACATGTGGGACTTCATAAAACTAAAAAGCTTCTGCAAAGCTAAAGAAACAAGCAATTCTGTAGAGAGGAAGGTCACAGAATGGAAAAGAATCTGTGCTAGCTACACATCTGACAGAGGATTAATATCTGGAATATGAGACTCAAAAAAAAAGAATGCAAAAAAGCAAATCCATTTAAAAAGGGGTGGGTGGGAGGGATCTGAACACAGAATTCTAACAAGAAGAAAAAATGGCTAAGAAATATCTCAAAGAATATTCATCACCCTTAGCAAATCAAAACAATTTTGAGATTTAATCTTATCCCAGTCAGAATGGCCAAGATCAACAAAACAACTGATGGCTATGCAGGAGAGGATGCTGGCAAAGGGGAACCTGCGTTCACTGTTGGTGGGATTGCAAACTGGCCCAGAGCCTCTGGAAACAAGTGTGCAAAAATCTCAAAAAGCTAAATATAAATCTACCACATGACCCTGCTATATTATTTCTTGGCATATGCTCAGAAGACTTGATATCATACTCCACAGATACTTGCTCAGCCATATTCATTCACAATAGACATAAAATGGAAATAACATAAAATGCCCTTCAACGGACTAATGGATAATGAAAATGTGGTTCATATACACTATGGAATACTACTCAGTTATAAATAAAAATAAAACCACAAAATCTACAGGTAACTGGATGGAACTAAAAAAACACCATGTTGAGTCAGATACTCTAGACCCAGAAACACAAATGCCTTATGTTCTCTCTCACTTTTGGTTCCCAGCTTCAAATCCTCAGGCAAGTATACAACTTGGAATAACCACAGAAACTGAGAATACAAAGTTGTTGTTGGTCAAGGTTTTCAGACTTTAAAAACATTATAGGCTATTGGTGTTGCCCTTAGTTGCCTCCCAGAGGTTAAAAGTAAGTAAGTTATGCTGAAGACATAACGTACTTTGGACACAGGACCTGGAAAATCCAAACTGGATCTGACCTAAAAGCTTCCTTCCTGTGGTCTAATTTCAAAATATCAGAAGGCACCATGCAAGCTTCCAAAGGAGGGTAGCAATCAACAGCTATACCAAGCTACAATGCACATGAACTACAACAATGATCAGCAAGCCATGATATCCCCAAGGGCACAATAGTGGCATGCATACATTGGATGTAACCAACAGCTCTCTAATTGCTTGTGGTATGTTTCTATGTCATAAAAACACCTCATTACTGAAGATAAATAGTACCACACACTTTAGACACAGGTCCTGGAGGAAACTGAGCTGGTACTAGCATGGAAGCCTCCTCCCTCGGGGTTAACTTTCATCAAAAGGAGCCATCTAAGTTCCAAGTTGCCAAGGGAAAAACGTTATCAATAGTCCTACCCAGCAATAAGGTATGCAAACCACAATAATGGCAAGATACAACAGTGATACTTATATCCTGAGGGTAACAAGTAACTGTCTAACTGGACTTAATGCCCACTCAATAAAAGGGAATTAATGCCTGGTACAGCAGCCCTAGCCAACTAAGCATAATTGGAAAGGTCATAGATCCTAGGAGAACTCAATACTGCTATTTTCCTAAATCAATAGAGCTACTAAATACATTTTAAATACTACTTCTTTTATCCACAGGTAAGTGCAGCGCTCACCCTCATCAAAGCTTCTTTCTGCAGCAAGCGTAGATGACTACAAAGATCTACAATTGGCCAAAATTCAAAGAATAAGAGGCCACGGGGTGCCTAGCCTCAGTCCGCACCTACATAAGGACTGACTATCCCAGCTGACACACAGGTATGGATGGGGGGAGGGTTTATTTGACTTACATATTCTGAGTCATCGGCCAGTGGAGGGAAGCCAAGGCAGTAACTCAAACAGGACCAGAACCTGGCGGCAGAAGCTGACACATAAGCCATGGAGGGGTGCTGCTTACCCCTTTGCTCCTCAACCAGCTTTCTTATAAAACGGAGGACCACCAGCCTAGGTGAGTCTATATATATCCTAGGTCCTCCCCAGTCATTCACTATTAAGAAAATGCCCTACAGGCTTGCCTGTCTACTAATAGGGAACTGATATACTAAATTTTATGGAAGATAAGTTCATGGAGCTCATAAAAATGCTGTAAACAAATATTTTTGATAATAAAAATTAGAAAATACAATATTTTAAGTAAGTATTAGTATCATAAGTAGGTACATGCAAAGGAAATATTTGATGTGTCTATAACAAATGCTGACAATTACTGCTGAAGTAGTTTGTAACTGCAAATTTTTATAGTAAATGTTTTATTCAAAATTTTCTTTATCAAGAATGACACATGTCATATATTTATGATATATTTATCCTTCTCAGCTCTCTGAGGTGGTTGAAGAATAGACAGCTTGAGTCTCATAGCTAAATTTTGAGTTGTTTAGGAATCAAGAGGGCATTCTAGATCTAAGAAGATGGTTATAATAGTGATGCAAGTTAGTATGAAAACTAAGTCAGTTATAGAACTTTAAACTCATGGAGATGGTTAGAAGGTAGAAGGTTAAAGTCAGGGGCCAAATATGTATGAACTGGACATTGGGAAGGTATACCGGGCCATTTAACTCTCATAAATGTGGCATATTTAATTCTGCTGTTTTGTATAGAATTTACTGTTATAAGAGAAAGAACCATTTGTTGGAATGAAAAAAGAAGCTGTTGGGGGGCGGGGAAGAGGGTGGAAGGGTGGGACAAGAAGGGGGAATAGGGAAGGGTTTGCGACTGAGATGTAACTTGAAAAAAAATAAAGTACTTATTAAAAAAAATGACACATGTAAAGGAGATAATTCTTCTAAAACTAGAAAAAAGAAGATATAAACCATTTTGAAATAGTAAGAACAATTTAAAAAATCTTAAGTTCAATTTCTATCTTTTCATTATACTAGAAGTCTATCTAAAATGAGTACACAGGCAGGAGTGGGGACTGAGGGACCTAAGAAAAGTGACACATCTTCAAGATGGCTTTTGTTGGTGGTGGTTTTTAAAAAGGGAATGTTAGAACTTTTCTGAGATGGTATCTAAACAGTAATAGAGCTACCTGGAGACAGACAGTTGAAAGTTGGAAGACTGGAGTACAGGAAGTGAACAACATCAGAAGAGGACGAGTAGGAATGAATATGAAGAGAAGACAAGAAAGGATAGGAACAAAGAGACTATAGACAAGAGTGAAGAAAGCAGATAAAGGGAAGAGGAAGAGGGAAGGAGGAAGGAGGGAAACAGGCTAGAAGAGGGAGAGCAAAGTGGCCTGATAACGATGCTTCGTGAGGCTTGTTGGAAATGCAGCAGAGCACAAAGGCAGTGCTGCAGTCAGCTGTAAGTAGCAGCTCCATGAGTAGAGAGAAACAGGGGGTAAGGTGGAACAAGGCAGTGAAAGATTCTTTACAGGCTGAAGGTTCTAGATGCAATTTTGACACTGGTATCAACAGTGTGTGAGTTATAATTCTACACTAAAATATACACTTCATACATACATATGATTTATTTCTCAATTATTACAAATGACAAATTTGGCTTACATTTCTTAAAAAAGCAAAACAAAACTCGAAGGTCTTTTAAAAAAATCTAATAATATATTTAAAACACCAGGGGAAAGGAGGACAGGGAAAGCAATCACAAGATAGTACATCTGGACTGAAATGGTAAGAATGGCACCTGTAGTAACAGAGCTCTGGAGCCCTAGGACACGAGGTAAATATCATGTTTAATTAGTCAAGTCACAAACAGTGTTAGGAAGCAGGATATTATAAATCCTTTTCAAAGTCAGTTCCATCACATATGTAAATTAATTCATTATTTAATGCTTCACTTTCTGACCCCCGACAGTGAAAGCGAAGGATGGGATCAAATGAGGAAAAAACTCACAAGGGAGCGGAGTGTTGGAGAAAGGTCTTACCTACAGTTTTCAGATGCTGATCTTAATGTTCTGCCATCTGATTATGGTCCTTTCTGAGGCATTCTCTGATTGGATGGTAAAAGTCACTGATGGCCAATTAGGTGGGCAGAGAGAGAACAGGAAGGCGGGACTTCCTGGGAGGAAGAAAGAAACCCTGGAAAGAGACAGAGGAGGCTGTCTCTTTTCACCAGGAGACATGAGAGGAGACAGATGTGCTTGTTTGTGGGCATGTAAGGTACAGAAAACCATGTGGCTGGTTGGGGCTAGGTGGTTGGGTTAACTTAGGTGGGCTAGTTGAGAGTCTGCCCAGGTAAGGCCAAAGCATTGAAACATTAAAAGATCTTGGTGTATTTAGTTTACAGGCTAGGAAGGGCCACCCCAGGTCTCAGGTCTCCTTACCCGAAGAAATAGTCTCCAGGTCTTTTACAACAGCTGAGCTTGTTTAACTAAAGGGCATAAGACACCACATACACAGGTGCACACAACAGCAACAATAACATACAAAAGGAACTCTTGAGCAATAAAATACTAGCTTCTGCAATTGTATTCTAATTTACTTATTTACTCCTTTCAAATATGCTGTAGGTCATTAAATACAAGTATTTTATTTAATATTTTCTAAATAATTTTAACAAATAATAAGCAAACTATAAAACTAAAACGGTGCTAAATACAAAAAAAGTATTCTCCTATGCATATAAGATGTAACAGACTAACCACAGACTATATGGTCAGCAAAATATATCTAGAAAAAACCACCTTTGAACTTTTCTATCATGTGGCTACTTTTACAGAATTAACTCTCAGCTGCTTTTCTCCTGATCTGTAAACTGCTACAACTACTTCATTACCTTAATTTATTTTGTTACACTGACCTCTTTAAAAAAAAAATCATTTTATTAGGACACTTTCCAAAATATATATACCTAGCATGAAGTGAAGTGCAACAAGATTTCTCTAAAGCACAAATCACTAGAGCAAACAATTTTAAATTTAGGAAAAAACTGGCAGTTATTCTGGAGAGAAAAGAATGGAAGCTTGGTTGCGATATTCAGGATGTACAATACAGAGTGAGCCATAAAGCCTCAGAAAATGGGGTTCGAGTTTGTCTACATAACTCAAAGCATTCCAGCAGACACAGGTTTTAATAAAGATGGTTCGTGGGGGAAAATAATACGATCAGACTGCTTTACAAACAACTGCCTGTTCATGGTGCTAGTGGTGGGGACAAAGAATGCTCAAGATTATTGTTTCAGCTCCAGTATTTTGTCAAGAGACTGACTTTTTCTCTGAGATTGTTGGTCCTCTTTAAAAGGAGGAACAAGGGGTGGTGGTCCAGCAGTTTCTTCTCATGAGAAACTTCCCAGAAAGTCAGTTGTTAAGAACCTGTTCATCTAAAATTATTTACAAACAGTACTCTATATAGTGCCTAGTGATATAAAAATATTCAATCAATGGGATGGTTCTTTATCCAGTCATGTTTTTATATTTATTTATTTTGTTTAGCACTTACTCCTCTTAGAGTAGAGAAAAACTTAGGCCTGCAGAATCCTTTGCTGGAAAGTGTAGATTGTAAAGAGGTAAAAGGAACTGTACAGAATCCTACATATGCAACCCATCCCATTCAATCTCCCTGAGATCCAAGGTACCTTTGTAGAATAATGTGCAGCTCTGCAGAGAAGTCTAAAATTCTATTGACTTAAGAATTAGACATTTTAGCCAGGCGGTGGTGGCGCACGCCTTTAATCCCAGCACTTGGGAGGCAGAGGCAGGCGGATCTTTGTGAGTTCGAGGCCAGCCTGGTCTACAAAGTGAGTCCAGGACAGCCAAGGATACACAGAGAAACCCTGTCTGAAAAACCAAAAAAAAAAAAAGATTTTTAGCCGGGCGGTGGTGGCGCACGCCTTTAATCCCAGCACTTGGGAGGCAGAGGCAGGCGGATCTCTGTGAGTTCGAGGCCAGCCTGGTCTACAAAGCGAGTCCAGGACAGCCAGGGCTACACAGAGAAACCCTGTCTCGAAAAACCAAAAAAAAAAAGAATTAGACATTTTGGTGTGTGAGAGATGGCTCATTGTATGAAAACATACTGCTCTTGCAGAGGGCCTGAGTTGGGTTTCACATCCATGCCAAGTAGCTCACAAGCCTCTGATGACACCTGTACTAATGTGCCCATATATACATGCAGACAGAGACACATCTTTAAAAAAAAAAAAAAGACACAGAGAGAGAGAGAGAGCTTAATTTTTTTTTTAAAAAGCCATTTAAAGCTGATTCTTGACAAACCATGTTGGTAGAAAATGAATAGAACAACTCAGAGCTGAAGGTGATGGGCATGGAGAACTACGGAAAGAGCTCTTCTCATTCACTGATTGCCAGTCGAGGGGGACGCCACTCCAGACACAGTCTGAAGTGCAGGTCCATTGATTTCTCACATGACTAAGGAAGCACTCACTAACTCCTTATTCTCAGGCAGATCCCAGGAATGCAGAATGTGCCACAATGCAGGACAAACAACTGTGGCACCTCAGGTGCCAATATTAACCGGCTTCAGTAAAGTAAGAAGCACGAGTAAACTAGTTATTTTCAGTAAGCTGAGAAATACACAATGCATATTTTATTCATCAATATTATTTTTAAACGAAGCAAATAGAAACTCAAAAGTACACAGGACCAGCCACCAATAAGAATAAATGTTCTAGAAAATCAAATCATACCATGTAGAAACTATGTTCTTCTATGCAAAGATTAGCAAGATGAAGCTACCTGGAAATGTCTTCTTGCCCAATCCACTTATCAAACAAACAAAGCAACAAAACCAAAGAGAAGACAAAAAAAAAACAAAAACAAAACAAAACAAAAAAGATGGAAAAGACATATTAGCTGGGAAATTTTTAAAATACCTTTAGCATTAGAAAGAACATTATTATCACCCTGGAATTTACCACAAGGTAAAAATGGACACAGAGACCAACCTATTGGATTGGATTAGAGTGACATTTTTATCAGAAACTTTGCAATAATTTCCAAGCAAGCTGTAAGTAATGTACCAAGAAAAGCTGACTTATAAATTGACTGCTTCCATGATAGCCAAAAGAAATGACTCTGACTTTACAATGACAATTAGATTTTTATGTGCAATTCTTGAGACAGAAGAACAAACATTTACCACATGCTACTCTAAATGAGGTTATATCATTCAACTGAATGTGTACTTAACTATTTAAACAGACATTTTGAGTATATTAGAAAATATCATTAACTACTGATTCTGTAGCTACAAAGTAGTAAAAAAAATTAAATGCACAGCTGGCATGAGGGCTGAGGCATTAAGAGGTCTTGCTGCTCTTCCACAGAGTCAGAGTTTCGTTCCCAAACAACACAGAGGGCGATTCCCAACCACCTGTAACTCCAGTTCTAACACCACATCTAACAAACACCCTTTTTTGGCCTCTGCTGGCACCCACACATATGTGATATTCACTTTTGAGTATACACACACACACACTCAATAAAAAAACAAATATAAAAATAAATCTTGGGGATAGAGATTTGTCTCAGTGATTAAGGGCACTTACAATTCTTATAGAGGATTAGGGTTCAGTTCTTAGCACCCACATGCCAATACAGTGGATTCAGTACCTTCTGGCCTCCACAGGCACCAAGCACATGCAGTCAAAACAAATACACATAAAAATTTTTAAAGCTTTAAAAAATAAATTCATATGATTTCTTTATAAGAAGCTATGAACTAAGATCAAAATCTATTTATTTAATACCTATAAAATCTTCAAAAAAGACTATTTGCCAGAAAACTATAAATTTCCATATCACTTCCCACAGCATCATATTAGTAAACTAATACACAATTGTTTTTAGAAACTCAATACAAATGAACCAAATACACAAATATATACATGTACCTTTCCACTGTTGCTCTACACTTCATATTCAGTAGAAAGTATAATGCCAATCTACTAAGAGTGTGGAAAACAGGTAACGAAGGAACATATTCAGTAGGAAGTATAATCCTGATATACTAAGAGTGTGCTACTTGTATGGATGAGAAAGCCTTGAAAGATTTTTTTAAATAAGCATGAGGTCTAAAATGGCTATTTTTATTTCAAGAGATGACAGAACAAGTTATTTACTTCCATTTTCTTGCTAGGCAAAGCTAAAAATACATAATTATGCATTTTAAAAGATTATCCTAGCCAGTGAAATGACCCCATGGGTAAAAGTGCTTGCCACCAAGATTCACCTGAGTTCAGTTCCTGGAAACCACATGGTAGAAAGCACGGCTCCCTCAAATTGTTTTCTGATGTGGGCACTGTGCTGGATGTAGGTCTCTATGTGTGACCCCTACCACACACATACACACAAAGTAAATAAATAAGAAAATAAAACAACAGACCACCCTAAGGTATGGAGAACAGTGCTAACTTATTGCACTATAAGGAGAAGACACAACATGTCATTCAGGGCTCTATTTAACATGGAGCACTGTGGAGAAGGTTGTTGAAGCCAGGTAGTATGATGAACAACCTAGGAAACTAAAGGACAAACATGGCTTTGATCAAGAGCCTAGAGAATTTCACATGGTAGTACACGCCTTCAAGCCCAGCACTCTGGAGGCAGAGGTAGATGGATCTCTGTGAGTTCAAGGCCAGCCTGGTCTAGCCCAACATGTAGCCCAGTTGGCCTTGAACTATCTTCCCTGCTAAAAACAACTCTGAACTCTGATCCTCCTGCCTCTACCTCCCAAACATTGAGATTATTTATACTCAAGGCTTATAATGACACTTGTCAAAAGTACTAACTTAACATGTGTATGCCTTTCAAGAGCGGCGTGTCTTCTAGGATTTATATACAGACAATAAAAACAAGGCACTTGTGATTTATGAAATATAAATGAGAGGTAGTGACTGTTACAAGATTCTCAGTCTTTCAATTTATGAAACAGGAGAGAAGTACCAAGCATCTGACTGTAATAGGGATGAATGCTACACTAATAAATATACAAACATACACTCAACCATGGTACAGATAAATCTTCATTTAATTTAAATGAGGCAAGGAGGACAGTATAAAAGCTGAGAGATAAAAGTTCAAAATAAAATATTAGATTTAAACCCAAATATATTGCTAGTTTTATTTAGTACAGACTTATAGTTAAAAGACACAAAGATTTTCTAACTACATATTACATATGAACCACATATTAACTATTTAATTATATGCTACTTATCTAGGGGATTAAATTGAATACCCAAATATAAGCTGAAACAATTATGTTAATAGAAAATAAAGTAAGACATATTAGCATAAAGCATGTCGGAGAGAAAGCAAATTTTACAATGGTATTGCTTAGCTTACCAACCAAAAAAAATCAATTGGCCTAGAAGATATAGTTATAACTTTCACCTAATAAGAGCTTCAAAACATAAAAATAAAGCCTGATAGAACTAAATGAAATAAGATAAAAACATAATATTTCACTAATATCTATACAGTTAACAAAGCTGACTACACACATGCTGTAAATGTGTGCTCAATGTTTAATCCAGAATATACTCAAGAATATATACAGTATTATTATTGTATAAAAATATTATTTTCCCCAGACAATGGCTATATTCTTCAAACTTTTAAATCATATGTACTGTGTTCTCCAATAGGAAGTCTCTATGTGTCTGGAAAACAAGGAATATAGTCTTAAATCAGCCAAAGGAAAAAACAATAAATATAAAGTAAAATAAATTGCCTTCAACTTAATAAAAAATTGAAAATTTGTGAGTACCAACAGAAGCAGTACTTAACAAATATGTAGTCTGAAAACCAAGGATGTAGTGAGGAGGTTGCTCGGGTTGTAAAACGTCTGGCATACAAACATAAGGACATGAAGTCAGATCCAAGCTGGGCACGTGGGCAGGAAGGTACATCTGTACTCACAGTGCTGGCGGGATGGGAGGTAGTGAGCAGAGACAAACAGATCCTCAGAGCTCAGTAGGAGGCAGCCTAGCCTAGATGAAACAATGAGCTCCACATTCAGTAAGAGTGATCAAGAATCTGATGTCTTCCTCTGGCCTCCACATGACCCACAGGTGTACCCACACAAATCATCCACAAACACACAAAGTACATTCACACATACACAATACAAGCTTGTACACAAAAAGACTAAATATACTCGAAAGGAAAAAGGCAAAGATAAAAGCAGAAATAAATGAAATACAAAACTATATACAGAAAGAAGATGAACATAGTTCAAAATGCTTCTCAGCAGACATATAACAAAACTGACTACCTTCTGGTGAAATCAATGGATATAAACAGAGCACTAAGAATCAATATTAATATTGAAAAGAGTACATCAATTATAGATCCTGTAGCCACTGTATCTGACCAGCATAACTATTTTTAAAATCTGTAATTATAAGCCTTCCCACAAAGAAGATTGTATATATTACAGGACTTCTTTGGCCAAGGGGATATATCTAATATTTGAGAAACAAATTGTAACCCTATATACTCTTTTGTAAGAGTTCACCATAACCTCTATTTACTAAAACCTAAGTAAAGAAATTTTAGAGGGGTGAAAAGGCCAAATTATCTGTAACATAAATGTAAATAAGTCACAGAAAAAATGTAAGGATATTTTATGTACATACATAAAAATGCATGAAACTATGGTGTCTAGGTGTAAACCTAAGAAGCTACCTTCACAAACAAAACCATAAAGCAGCACCTTGAGATTAACAAGTTCAGATTTTCATGGGTTAGAAAACTTAGTATCGGAGTTTTCCTCAAATTTAATTCAAATTAAATTTGTTTGAAACAGGTTTGAAACTGTTGCAAGAACAAAGGAAGCTGAGTGCATCCCATATAAAATAGTCAAATAGAGCAATGAGTCACGAACACACAAGGCAGGAAATGGACAGAACCAATGATCTGACCCATCTGTGCAGCAATGCCTGTGCTAGACTGCTCCACAGCAAGCATGGTGGTTGGCACAGATTGGGCATCACTTATTCAAATATAGTTAGTCTTTCCAGTCAGTAACTTCTTCAGTCTATATTTCTGCCACCTTGGTTTGCATTCTTTTGATACTCTTGAGCAAACACAGGAAAGAACATTTTGAGCATTTCATAGATACCAAATTAAGTACTTGTTGAGAACACAAGACTGAATGAATGACAATTATTTTCTGTATTTAAGAATCTCATTTGCTGAGGATGAAGCTGATGGAGTAGTAGACGAGCATCTTCAGAGCCAAGGGTTCAATCCTCAGCATTACATAATCTGTGTGTAGAGTGCACACCTATAATCCTAGCACTTGAGACAAGGAGGTACAAAGATAAGAGGTCCAAGGCCAGCCTCAGCTATATAGCAAGTTCAAGGCCAGCCAAATCACAATCTTTGACTTGTCTAGTCTCTCCTGATAAGTCATATTATCTGAATTTTGACTCCTATGGAGTGATTTTCAAATTTATAATATTTTAATTTCCTCAAATTAGACAATGTAGAGAGATCTAAATTTAACTTATCTATGAACAACAAAGGACATATTCACTTGAACTTTTAGTATTTTATTCTTCCTTGAAAACAGTTATCCAAATATTTCTAGACAAAATAGTCAGAAAAATCATTGCCTACAATAAAATATATAATTAGAAAAAAATGTAATGACAGTGGTTTTAAAAATTATGAAAGTTCGTATTTTTTAAATGTATTTCAAGCTGTGATTGTCTAACTATTGATAGCTTTATGCTTTCAAAATCAACAAAGGTCAAATTAAAAATGAAAATATGAGTATATTTGGTTGTTTTATTACAAAGGAATTTCTTATTAAATAATGAAATTGAACATTTGGAATGAGGTCCAGCTTAATGACACAGCACTAGCCTAGCACGCACAGATCCTGGACCCAATCCCCAGTACCTCTTAAAAAAATAGAAATGGTCTGTCTGCCTATAGCCACAGAAAGGAAAGTATGAGAGAGATCAGAGCAAGCAGGGGGGCACTGTCTTCCCTAAGGGAGTGTCAGAGTAAATGTTACTAAGAATGCTAATTCCTAGGCCGTTATTAGAGACACCCTTTACTATTTCCTCTATGATCCACCAATGCTTTTCCGATGCCCCCATGGCTAAGGGCTGACAGACCTTTCCCTCCCACCAAGCTGCCTGCACAGGGAAACTGCAGGCGAGCAGCCCTCCCTCCACCATCCCTGTAAGGGAATGCCACTCCAGCTGCAAAGACAGGGCAGCAGCTGCTCCCTCAGGAGGCTTTGCTCTAGTCAGGGTCACTTAGCAACTTGGAAGAGCTGGAGTGGATGATTCCGCTCCAGGCAACACAAGCATCAGTGAACTCTGGGTGACCCTGTTACCCTTGAAACTATTCTTAGTTAGGTCACTATGTGAGGTGGGTGTACCTTCCCAGGGAATCAACAACCAGCTCATGATTTCGAGACTCAAGGCGGGTTTATAAGCAAAGCTTGTGAATGGTGCGTATGGAAGGTTTTTAGTAGGAGCTGGGGAACTGTAAGCCATGCACATGACGTGCACATGGGAGGCTGATAGAATCACAACATCAGCACTGTGTTTCAGTCCCTTTCTAGCAGCTATATAATAAGCTGGTATATAATTCCTCTGCTCTCCTACCATGTTGCAATGTTAGGCTCAATAAAGTACCTGAATGGTCTTTTGCTACCTACTTGTCTTTTTCACAGCATGTGTTAAGGGGGTGGTACTAAGAGAGAACCCTGGGCTTACAGGCCCAGTCAGAACCAGTAGCATCTAGAAGGCAGTTGGACAGTGACTACCAAAACTAAATGCCCTCAAGCTCGTCCAGGAGTGAGAGTTCCACAGAGCTTCCAGGACCGGAGTCTGTGCACATAGCTAGAGCGTGAGAGAGAACTTTCTAGGTGGCAGAAAGTTAAGCTAAGGCCACTAGAGAAATCCTAGACAGCTCCTAAGCATTGACAAGCAAGGATCACAATATCTGAAGCTCACAGCTATCAAAGCTAGCTGTCATATGTAAAGTTGTGTGCTTCAAAGACCCAAAGCTTGGTCTGACCTGCAAACCTACAGCTCTAACTTTCAGAGCTCAACATGATAAGCCTTGAGCCTCCATGCTCATCAAGCCCAGCATCTGGTGCTCAGGAAGCCACAGTGCCCACTCTGAGAGCAATTTCTTGTCTATTTGCAATTTCCAGCAGAACAGAGCAAAAGAATACTCAGCCAGACACAAATACAGCCCATAAGCGTTTGCACATGTAGCCATTTCTCAAAATGGAAGGAAGAGTAACGCTTAGAGGTGGGAGAAGGCCAAGGCAGAAAGTTAACATTGACTCATACTGGAAAAAAACTGTTCTACTTTCAATTCTTATTTTAACAAAAACGTAAAAAGAAAAATCCCAGTTTTATGAATGTTTCTTTGGTACCACTATATAACTCTAACCTCCTTCAGAAAACAAACCACATCATGTGGGTAATGGGGTCATAATTTCCTTTTCAGTACACTGCTTTTTAAAGGTTCTCTCCTTTTCTGGTGGGCATTATTATTAGTGTATTTTTTACATCTTAAATGATACTTAAGAATTAAAGAGATCTGGGCTGGAGTGATGGCTCAGAGGTTAAAAACACTGGCTCTTGTTCCAAAGGTCCTAGTTCAATTCCCAGCGACCACATGGTGGTTCACAACCATCTACATTGAGATCTGGTGCCCTCTTTCGACCTGCAGGTGTGTACATGCAGGCAGAATACTGTACACATTAGAGAGAGAGAGAGAACTTCCATAAAACACACACACACACACACACACACACACACACACACACACACAGAGCCAGAAAACAGATGATTTGTAAAGCAAGTGAACCTTCCTAGTAATAAGCCCCTTGACTTTTTCCTGAGCACAAGCCACCAGAATAAAAACTAAATTTAAATCTCACAAACTCTTTGTGTCTTAACTGTGGCCATATGATTAACTTCTGTACATCCAAGATCTGAGCAGAATTGTCACTGGCAGGTGTCAGGAACTCTGCATGTGAGACAGCTCATAACTTCCTGGGTCTCATCTTTTGCATGATTTTCTCTTCCTGCTACCCACAGCCATAAAAGCAGCCATCTAGGTTTGTTTGGCAGCGCGGCAGTGGGATATCCACAGCACAGCGTGAGGTGAAGGCACATGGAGCCTGAGCACCGATTCCTGAAGTAGGATTAAGGGTCTGCTGAGTTCACACAGGACACTCACTATCAAATATGGAATGTGAAGCCAGTCACAATGACATACAAGTGACCGAAGGTGGGAAACTGACACTCAGTGCCTCATGAGATCCACAAGGTTGACAGCAGTTTGAAGAAAATATGAGATTTCTAAATTTTGGAATGTAAAATCTGTACTTTCATTGAAATTTTATTATGTTCTGGATTGAAATGTTATAGTATAAAGTCATCTAAATCATATTCAGATTTCTGAAATTCATATCTGCTTAATTAAATTTGTACCTTTTCATTATTCCCATTATGTTTCATCATATTCTCAATTCACAATATTGCTCTATCAAAAATTACTCAATGTAGAACAATATTCCTGAAAACAGTACCAAAACTGGTCCCTCAGATTAAGACCGTCAGCACTGAGAATAAAATGATTATAGTAACAAAGAACATAAATACTGTTGAAATAAACACATCTGTGTGATGATTTAATATGCATCAAAAATGGAAAATGAAAAACAGACATCAAGTGTAATCATTTTCATACATGAGGTCATCAAAACTAGTAACTACCCTCAATGCCACCTCATAGTACTGCGGTGAGCACTAACACTCCAGTAACTACCCTGAGTGCCACTGCGTAGTACTGCGGTGAGCACTAACACTCCAGTAACTACCCTGAGTG
>CAJQZJ010033607.1:0-10401 GCA_907164525.1 Lophiomys imhausi | reverse complement strand
GAGCTCTTTAATGGTGTTGTTCCTTGTTTTGATTTGTAGAATTGTGGTTTCTTTGAATTCCTTCATAGATTTAAGTTCTTCTTGCAGGGACTCTATCACTTTCCATACTGCAGAATTGTCAATGTTTTCATGTGTTTCTGTTGGTGTGTGGTCATCCAAATTGGATGAGCTAGGGTGGTTCTGCTTTGTTGGAGTCATAATTCCTTGATTTCTATTTTGCTTTTTTGACCTTTCGCCTTTGGATGCATTTAGCTGTCTGTTTTCTGTGCTTGGAACCACAGTGGATGATTTGGTGCAGGGGACGAGTTACTTGGCTATCTGTCGTTGCTTACAGGGGGATTTCAAGGTCACTGTGGTTTTAATGGCCAGAGGCACTGTGATCTGGTGCAGCCTACTCCCAGGTTGTGAATAATGGACCAGGATTGTTTCACTGCTCCCAATTCAGACTTCTCTATGTTGCACTTTGAGTTATCAGCCTGTAATGGTTCTGATGGTATGGGCCTGTTTGCCCAGGCACAGATTCTGTGGGCTTTGTTTGTCGTCCCGGAGGCTGACAGGGTCTGGCTCCACACCTCATATGTCTGGATTTTCCAGGATACAGCTATGGTCCTGATTTCTGGTTTCTCTCTAGTCTTCTCGCCACAGGGCTGGACCCTGTGCCTAATTCCCTTCTTCTCTGCACCGCCACGGGTCCCGTGGGTACCCCAAGCCCCGGATCCTCCGGCTGCCTGAGTGCACCTCTCGTCCCAGCAGCTCCGCCGTGGGTGCACGGACCCCTGGCCCCACCCACGCCTGTCTCTCTCCCCAGATGACCTGCCGTGGACTGGCGGGGATTTGTCCCTGCCCGCAGTACTCTCTCCCCAGCTGCGCTATAGTGTGTGTGCGAGATTTGGCCCCTCTCGCCTGCTTTTGTGTTCCCAGCTTCCTGCGCTCTCTCGGAACCTCCCGCCCTCCTGCTTTACGAGCAGCTGCGGACCACCCGCTGAGCCCCCTGTTTGTTCCTTGCTAAGGCTTCCACTATCTCGCAACCTTTTCTAAGTGGGTATAAGTTCAACCTGATGTGTGGGGAGCCCAATAGGACAGCGATCTGTGGCCAAATGGACCCTGATTCTGCCTGCTGTAAGTTGGGATCGATCTTACCAGGCGCCTCACCAAATGGGAGTTCCCGAATCCCGCGTTTAGTGGCCTCCGTGTCTGTGAGAGCCAAGTTTTTAAATTTTGCTTGTTTGTGTGGGTTTTTTGTTTAGTTTTGCTTGTTAATTAGTTTGTTTTTTAGATAGGGTCTCTCTATGTAGTTCTATCTCATCTGGAACTTGCTATGTAGACCAAACTGGCCTGGAACTCAGTGATCTACTTGCTTCTCCCTCCTGAGTGCTGGGATTAAAGGTGTGTACCACCAGGCCCAGCAATATTTTTCAAGTTTTGATGCGTAAACCTTAATGACAAAATTCAAGTTAAAGTATTCGTGCATTGATTACTGTAACAATCTTCCTACAACCAAATGCAGTACAGCCTTATAGTGGGGAATACAAACTCTGTCATTCAGATCAAGATGTGGGTGTCCTACTCCCTGTTAACTGTGGACGTTGAGAAATTCTTTAGTTTTTTTTTTTTTTTATTCTTGGTTTCTTGATCTAGAAAACTGAGATGACAGTATTCCTGCCTTGTGGAGTTATTGCAGGGCTTAAATGAGGTAATGTATCTAATGCAATGAGCTAAACAATGCACGGCATTTCATCTCATATAAACCTCTGGCTAAAGATTAACTGCTACTATAATTTTAATTTATATTTTGCATGAAGTAGTATCGTGCCATAAAAACAATCTGGGCTCTGGAATCAGACATGTTTGGGTTTCCACTACTAACCATCAGCACATGTTGCTGAATTCTTTCATTATATTTGAAATGTCCATAATAACAATGTTGTTGTTAAATGATGTATCTGTACAATGAGAAAAATCATGGGATATTATTTACAAAATACATCATATCTTAAAAACTTCAATATCATATTTTAAAAACATAAGTCTTAATTTTTAAAGTAACACTGCCTTTTATGCATTATATCTTTTCTTTTCATTTGTGTCTTAAGTAAGAAGAAACCAAAGCTGGGTGTAGTGGTGCATACCTTTAATCCCAGCACTTGGGAGACAGAAACAAGGGGATCTTTGTGAGTTCAAAACCAGCGTGATCTATATAATAAGTTCCAGGACAGCCAGTGCTATGTAGTGAGACTTTGTCTTAAAAAAAATATATAAAAAAGAAAGAAAGAAGAAATCTTAGCATCGTTTTGCAGTGTTAGGTGCATGAGAACTCTGGGCTTTAAGTGTGGTGAAAGAATACCATAGAAAAGAAAGGAGATCTGTAGATTAGCAAGAATGTCAGAATCTGTCTAAGAAAAATTTGAAGTGTTAAAATACTCAAGGTAGAAAATGGGAAATGTACACATTGTTTCACATAAACGAAACTATATAAATCTGATTTTCTACATAAGTAAAATCATTTCTCCTCAAATAAACTAGCTTCCTGGAGGTAACCAAGCATCTCTGCCTTTGATATTTCTGCCAGAATACAATGTACTTTAAATTTATTTTTAAAGTTGGAAAAACAATGTTTGACAGATGGCAAAAACTGAAGATGAAGGAGACTATGGTCACGCAGCAGTGAACTCTTCCAAGCAAGAAGGACACAGAAGAAAAACAATAGAATTAGCCTGGCCAAGCAGTCTGACCAAACCCTGAGTGAGTTGGATCACTTCTGAACTCCCCTGTTCACCCACCAGACCAGCAGAACAATAACTATTCATGTTGTTGCTGCTAAGCATACTTTATGGAGTATTCGATCTTCGCAAAATACTTGCATGATCTTAGATGCTCACAATTTTTAGGGCTGCCAATGAGATGACTTTGAAACTCGTATTGTGTCTATTTTAAAAAACAAAAACAAAACATCAACTGTTGTCTTTGGAAGGTTGCTATACCCTGTGTGTCAGGCCTGGTTCTGACCATGCTAGGGGATTGTTGATGAAAGAATTCCCTTAGGCATTATGAAATCAGTGTGAATGGTCTCATTCCATCTCTTCCTTGGTTATTTGAAAATTTTGTTTCTTTAAATAATAACATGCTGCATTAATGGAAAGGTTGTCACTGGACAAGAGAAAGCCCTTGCTTCAACTGTAGACAGAATGCTGTCCAAAAAGGACAAAACTTGGAAGCAGGTAAGTCAACAGCCTGGTTTTGCCAAGACAGGGTAGGCAAGTCCTTCATAATTCCTGCTTTACAATTAATGTCTATCAGAGATACTTTGCCAAAAGCCTGAAGATAGATGCTCCACTGTATGGAGAGAAATTGGGGACTGTCCAGGTAGCCAGCTGTCTGTCATTTCTTAGTTTTGAAAGTTGCTTGCTCTGCACTGCCTGTTTATTCAGATATATTTATCCTTCTCAGGTCTCTCATGTGGTTGAAGACTAGATAGTTATAGTCTCACAGTTAAATTTTAAGTTGTTTAGGAATTAAAAGGATGTTCTAGGTCTAAGAAGATGTTTTTAAGTTGGTAATGCAAGTTAGGATGGAAACTGAGTTAGGTATAGAATGTTAAACTCATGGAGATAGATAGATAATAGGATATTAATATCAGTTGCCAAATACATATGGAGTGGACATTGGGAATGTATGATATACCTTATAATTTTCATAATTGTTCTTATTGTTTTATATTGTATTAATTGTTAAAAGAAAAAGAACTTTTTATTTGACTAAAAGGGGGAGCTGTTGGGAGGGAAGATACACCTTAAATTTAAAAAAAAAAAAAACAGATAGGAAGGTAAAGGGAGAAGAAGGTAGGAGGGTGGAACCAGGATGGGGAAGAGGGAGGGGACTATGATTGAGATGTAACTTGAAGAAATAAATAAGCGTTAAAAAAAATGATCCTCTTGTTCTAGTTAGTTTTAAATGCCACTTTTGCAGAATCTGGTCACCCGAGAAGGGGGTCTTAGTGGAGGGAATGCCCAGGTCACTCTGACTTGAGAGCATTTCTGTTATGCACAGTCCTAATTGATGCAGGAAAGCCCAACCCACTGTGGGTGGCACCATTCTCTCGGAAGGTAGTTCTGAGCTGTAAAAAAAAAGGCTAGTATGAGTCTGTGAGTTAGCTAACAAGCAACAGAAGGTAAATTAGAATATCTCTGAAACCAAAGATCACTTTTAATCTCACTCTCTGTCGTAGTCACTGTTCTGTTGCTATGAAGAAACAGCAGGACTAAGGGAACTTTTATAAAAGACAGCATTTAATTGAGGCTTGCTTATAGTTTCAGAGGCTTAGTCCATTGTTATTATGGCAAAGAGCGTGGCAGGAAGGTGTGGTGCTGAAGAAGTGGTTGAGAGTTACATCCTGATCTGTAAGTGCAGGGAGAGAGAGAGAGAGTGAGAGAGAGAGAGAGAGAGAGAGAGAGAGAGAGAGAGAAGAAGAAGAAGAAGAAGAAGAAGAAGAAGAAAGAAAAAGAAGAAGAAAGAGAGAGAGACAGAGAGAGAGAGGCTGGGCATTGCAACAAAGCCACACCTCCTAATCCTTCTCAAATAGTGCCACTCCTTGGTAAGGATTCAAATATATGAGCTTCTGGGGCCAATCTTATTCAAGCCATTACACTCCCTTTGTCACTAGATATAAGTTGACATTCCAAAGGACCTCTGCCAAGTGCCCAGGTGCAGTAAAGACAAGTGTTGCACTGAAGCTCATGTGATAATTACAGTTCCTTTTTACAGCTAACCAGTGTGATTGCTTTCCACTCATTTGAAGGAATGACACTGACATCTTGAAGCTTCAGCCTTTGAGAGTATATGTATTCAGGTCACAGTGAACTAGACATTAGTTCAATGTCACTTCTTTGAGAAGCCAAGAAAGGAGCAAGCAAGAGGCAGCTCATGATAGGTCAAGTGAGCACAAGATAGTGGCTGACAGCAGGGCTCAGCCTGGGTGGAGTCAAGAATCAGGTGGGAAGAGGTTGCTGTGTCAAGGGTAGGCAGGTGAGCCTGTCTTTTTAAAGGAGTCAAATTTAACTTGTGGGAAAGAGCATAGTGTAGAGGAAGGTGAAATGGAACTGAGAGAGCTAGTGCCAGCAAGGGGACAATAAGCCAGAAGTCATCCCTTGTCACTTCCTTGCTAACTGTGTCACTTTCTGAGCATTCCTGAATTCACATGACCCAAAGCCAGAGCTCAAATCCACTGTAATACATTAGCTGCTAATCTCAGTTGAAGAAAGAGCTCTGACTCCCGATATATGCTTATTTCCCTCCTATTTTCATTTCTGCTACATGCTGGCAATGCTGTCTTACTATCATTCAGTTGATGAAAATAGGTTGTGTTTTAAAGGATTCAATATCCCTTGAAGCTTTTCTCTCCAACTTAATACTGTTATGACTAGTGTTTTCCAAGCATTCTTTGCTGGACTTTTCTGACAAAATTTTGTTTCTTATCCATCAGTGCAGAAATTCTTATTTCAGTTTCTTCTAGGAAGTGGAGAGTGGGGTCCAGCATCACAGGAATTTGTTAAGATTCAACAAGTAAGCTGTCATATGAAAAGTGTATGCCTTACGCTTGTGTCATGTGAGAAAGGGTGCCTCAGGCTACTCCCAAAGTGATATGGTATCATTAAATATGAGACTCTTTAATTTTAATCCATCTGCTAGATTTGGAAACTGCAAATAAAAAATTACTTTTTCTCTTTGTCTTAGCTTATCTTCACATTACTCCAAAGCTTTAAACATATTTAGATTATACTAGTGTGTTTTGAAAGATCATATTCTACAGCCCCTACCGTTCATGTTCTTAAAAAGAGGTTTTAAAATATTGCTTTGACAAAAGTGAAATGACCTATGGGTCCACCCACCCTCTTCTTATTCTACACCAGAACTTGACCAGTTAAGGCCCATTTAATTTCAATTATTGTTCTAAATTATTGTATTCTGGGTCATGAGAAATTTATTAAATGCTGTCTATGACGGTCAGGTGAAGAGAGTCACTAATAAAAATTGTGTTCTGCCAAGATTCAGACAGAGTAGAATAAGACGGGGGCTGGAGAGATGGCTCAGAGGTTAGGAGCACTTGCTACTCTTCCATAGGACCTGGTTTCCATCTGTAACATCCACATGGCTCACAGTATGTCTGACGACTGTCTGTTCTAGGGGACCTGAGGCCTCCCTGGCCTCCACAGGCAATGCACACATGTGTAGCACATATATACATGCAAGCACTTATACACATAAGAATATAAAGAAATCCTAAAGAAGAGTAAAATTAAAAACAAAGCAAAAACAACCAAGAGTTAACTTTGGGAACTGTAAAAGCTACATTTTAGTTTTCTCAGAGACGTTCCCAAAGCTGAGTTAAATTTGCTTAGAGACCCAGTACCAAAACTGACTTCATTGTGGCTTTGTGGGAGAGTTTAGGATTGATTTATATGACCTCTTGTTTAGAACTTGAGACCAAGAGAGTATGGCCAGCCAAGCTATGCACAGCATAGGGGGCATTTTAACTAGACAGGGAAATTTATCACTGCTTCCCAGGGTGCAGTCAGCCAGATGGTTGGTTTACTGCCAGAAAAGCAGGAACAGAATGCTCTTACAGGCTTAGCATATCTGGCTGACTATTTTATAGCCATAATTTTTCAAGAATCAGAGTATAAAATGCTGATTTTTTTTTCTTCAGAGGTAGTGGTGTGGTTTTTTTTTTTTTAGAATCTTCATCAATTTTGTTTTATTCTATCAACACATTTTTCTCAATACTTGTCCTCCTCTCACTTTAAGAACATGCATTTTTGTTTCATTTTTCTTTGTTTTATTTGAAACAGGGCCTTGCTATGTAGTCCTGGCTAGCCAGAAACTCACTATGTACCCCAAATTGACCTTTAACAGTGACTCTATTTCCAGAGTGCTAGGATTACAGGTACATACCCCAAATCTGCCATGAAAACATACACACTTTTACTTAGGTACACATTTTCTACTTTATTATCTTTTTTCCTTTCCCTGCTTTACAGACTGGTAGCTTTTCCTTTCCATGTAGAACACATCCCATAATGCCAAAAAGGATTGTCTGGCTGCAGCACACGAGGGTATTGTTCTCTTTGGGAGGCCCAGGACTCTTGTCATTGAACTTGTGATTTAGGAGCAGGTAGCAGTGAATTTTCATGCCATGTCATCTTTAGGACAGAAGAATACAGCTCTGGAATCCTGGAAAACATCCCAGCATCTTGGTTTGCTCTGTGACTGCCCACAGGAAGGGAAGCTGCAGCTTGGAACCACGGCTGCCACTCCTTACACAGTGGAATGTTTTCATCGGCCTGCCATCAGCACATCCTTCCTGATCTCCAACTTTGTGATGGAGGAGGATACATGTACCTTGCTCACATGGCACGCTGAATTCTTCCTAGACTCTCCGGGTGCTTGAGAATTACACAGAGAAATGTTCTTCTGCTGCCCTCAAAGGCCGGGACAGTGCTTTGTTTCTAATTGGGTTGAGACCTGTTAGGGGAGGTGACTCCGTTCAGGTGGTGTGTCACAACCCAGGGACAGTGTTCCCAGTGACTCACCTGGTGGGTGTGCATATTTGGTGTCATCTATTCTTTATTTAATACAAAGTGAAATTGCTATCTTTTCATTTTGCAATACAGTTTCAATGAGTAGGCTATTTAAATTTCAGCAATGTTTTTAAATGTGTCATATTACCCAGGTGAGTCTTGACAGGGTCAAACTGTCATAAATTTTATAGTTGGTTTTTGGAAGCTAAGAGTCTTTTCCCAAACATTTCTTCCTTTTCTAACTTCCTCTTTTGTTTTGTTTTGTTTTGTTTTTTTTTGGTTTTTCGAGACAGGGTTTCTCTGAATATCTCTGGCTGTCCTGGACTCGCTTTGTAGACCAGGCTGGCCTCGAACTCACAAAGATCCGCCTGCCTCTGCCTCCCAAGTGCTGGGATTAAAGGCGTGCGCCACCACCGCCCGGCCTAACTTCCTCTTAACCCTATACAGGAAGTACAATTGATTTGCAAGACATGGCAACAGCAGCCAGCGTGTGTCCCTCTGCACCCAGCACGTGTTAACCTGTAGCCTGTCCATCATACCTCACACTGGCCTGTAAATCGAAGCACACTGAAGTTAAGAAACATAAGCTTTCATAGTAGATGATAGAAGTGGTATTTAGACTCAGATCCCTTCCCTGCGAGAAGCTGAGCACTTGGCATGGGACCTGGAGAAGCCTGCTGACTAGTCCGCAGCAGCCTCTGTGTTTTCTTAGTTGTTGCGTATATGTAGCCGTTTAATGTACAGAGAAAGTTTTATTATTTATTTATTTAATAGTAGAATGATTTTTGGAGAGTTTCCAGCCTTATTTAGAAATTCAGATGAGTAGTAAGTTAACATCATTGTCTTTTAGTGTCTAATCACAGACAAAGTAATGAATAAGTACTTCTAAAACAAACCCATGCTTACTGTAGAATAAAATCTGATGACAGAAGAAAGTTACCATTATTATGACATAAATTGGATGAACTTACACAGACTTTTTTTTAAATACTTTATTTTTTTTCTTCAAGTTACATCTCAGTAACAAACCCCTCCCTATTCCCCCTTCCTATCCCGCCCTTCCACCCTCTTCCCCCCAGAAGTTTCCCCTTTTAGTCCAACAGATGGTTTCTTCTCTTATAACAGTAAGTATTCTACAAAACAATAGATATAAATATGCCACATTTATGAGAGTTAAATGGCCCAGTCTACCTTCCCAATGTCCAGTTTATACATATTTGTCCCCTGACTTTAACATTCTACTATCTAACTATCTCCATGAGTTTAAAGTTCTCTATCTAACTCAGCTTTCATACTAACTTGCAACACACTTTTAAGAGTATCTTCTTAGATCTATAACACCCTCTTGATTCCTAAGCAATTCAAAATTTAACTATGAGACTCTAGCTGGCTATTCTTCAACCACCTCAGAGACCTGAGAGGGATAAATATATTTGCTTATATAGGAAGTGCAGGGCCTGCAGCTTCCAAAACTAAGAAAGGACATACCAATGACTGCCTGGACAGTTCCCATTTTCTCTCCATACATTCCAGCATCAATCTTCAGCCTTTGGGTCCTGTTTCTCTGACAGACATTTGTTGTAGAGCAGGGATTATGAAGGACTTACCTACCCTGTCTTGGCAGAGTTAGGCTGTCGACTTCCCTGCAACCAAGATTTGTCCTTTTTGGACAGCAGTCTGTCTGCAGTTGGTGCAAGGGGTGTTTTCATGCCAAGAGAAAGGCTTGCCACTAATTCAACCATCTTACAGTGGAGGTTCTTCGATTCTTATCTTCTACTTGGAGTAGAATAGGGGGTGCTGTCAGGCACTGATATGTCTCGATATGAAAAAAAAAATCTTGATTTAAGATAACATCTTTGAATGCCATATTCTGCAGATCTCTTGGGGTTTTTGAAGATGCCCTACCCATCTCTTGTATTTAGATAAACAAATGTTGCTTGTCTCTTAGCAACTTGATTACTGGGTAGTTTAGAGAATATCTGTGATAGACTGTCATAGTAGCTAACAAAGTGACATGTTTGCAGGACTAGGAGTTTGTTTTAACTATCCTAGACCGTTTCAGACGGTTGGTATCAAGAGGTCAGAGCTTCACATTTTATTTTTAAGTATCTCTAGGTATGATACCATTAGGAAGCGTTACCTTTAATTTTGTATCAATATACAAAGATCTATTCAATTGTGGTTAAATATACTCTTAATTATGTATCAATATACCAACATCAATGCCTATGTAGCCCAATACAATCTTAATATTACATCCATATGCAAGGGTCAATACCATTGTGTCCAACTATAATCTTAATTTTGTATCAATATACAAAGATCACTACCGATGTAATCCAATACAATCTTATTTTTGCACAATAAACAATGGTCAATACCACTTTAGCCAAATAAACTACTAATTTTGTATCAATATACAAAGGTATAAGGGCATATTCAATAATCTGCCCCTTCTTCTTGGACCTTCCTGTGCTATGTCTATAACTCATTTTTCTCAAGCCCATGCACTCCTACATAGGAGAGGGAGAAGGATACAGAGAAGGAAAAGTAGGAATTCCCTGGGGCTAACCTCCAAAACCCATTAAGACAGGACCATTTATCAGCTTGTAGTCTCTTCCCCTACATATCAGAGTTTTCAGTTATCCTTCAAATAACCTAAAAGAAGGGCGGAGAAACATCTTCCCCATCCACTGGGCATGGGACGTCGCTCTCTTAAAGTGACTTCCTGCTGATTTGGGTCGTAATAAACCTGTTTGGGGCCCGAACCCAAATGGGACAAATGATTAAAAATGTTAGTACACTCCTTTTATGTTCAGTCCTTCTG
>CAJQZJ010033602.1:759640-790711 GCA_907164525.1 Lophiomys imhausi | reverse complement strand
ACACACACACACACACACACACACACACACACACACACACACAAACACACTCCCCGCATACACATGGTAAAACCCAGAGGTTAGCAGAAGAAGCTTGATAACAATAGGATTGTCAGCAAAGTACAAAGCCTGGTTCCTGGCTACCACTACTACCTCAGTAGGAAGGTTTTGGTTTGGTTTGTTGTCATCTTAACTAAAAAGAAAATATTTCTACTTATTTTATTCTAATGTGTATGAGTTTTGGATCTGCATATATAGATGTATACCAAGTGTGCCAGGTATCTTCAGAGGCCATAATAGAGTGTCATATTTCCTAGAACTGGAGTTGTGAGTCACCAGGTGGACGCTGGAAATCAAACGTGGGTCCTCTGGAAGAGCAGTCAATGCTCTTAACCATTATGCATTTAGTAGGAAGTTTTAATCCACAATCTCTTCAAGCAATTATTGCAAAAGTTGACATAGGAACCAAGAGTACCTCAACCTTATTTCACTGCACAGTTTCACCATGTCAGGCTTATTGTCACTCTGTCCAGAGATGGGTTCTATTTGCTACCATTCCAGTCAGTGGGAGAGAAAGCAATGAGAAGCCCTGTCCCTTTAGTATCCTATATGTTTTCATGGCTTTAAGACTCCTCAGGCCAGAATCAGGACACTGTCTGGACTGTAGACAAAGCTAGGAAATGTAATTCTTAGTTGGAAAGCCACGTGTCCTATTAGTTCAAATACTGAAGTCAAAATGAAAACCAGATAATTGGGATTCCTTTAGTCTTTGTGCTCCACAGCCTCTTACACAAACTGATGAATGAACCTTCTCATTCTCCTCTGAAGAGCGCCTGTTAAACCACATACCCTGAGCACTCAGTACAGTAGTGATTGAACTCAAGAGTGAGTGCCAAGCAACCCTGAAGAACCTGCTAGTCTTTGATTCTTCTCAAATGTGTTTGTTGTAACCTGGTTGGACATGTTTACATTCTAAGTATTTGTGTGTTCTTCAGCAGAAACACTACAAACCACATAGCAGGGCAGGAAGTAGAAGACTAAGTAGGGTTATTTTTCTGCCCTGAGGCATTTACTTTAGTGAGAGACAATCATGGTTACCAGAAGCAAGAGCCAAAGTCCCAGCAGAAAAGGAATGGTGGAGATGACTCACCTGGAGTGATGTAAGGAGGCTAGCAAGAGAAGAGGAGAGGCCCTTTCTTGGAATCAGTAACAAGAGGCCAAGGAAGGAGAGACAGGAGATTTGGCACCTGGAGAGATGTAGGCAGAGCCAAGTGAAGCCTTGCATGCCCTACTCTGCATCTGAACTGTTTCCTCTGGGCTGTACAACAGGAGAGGCACCATGACGGTGCCATTGTGCAGCACCGTGAACTAAGTACCTGGTGGAGACCCTCCAAAGGGCAGAACCCAGAAGGCTCTGCTGGCTGGGTAGCCTCTGTGGGAAGAGCTCATGGAAGATGAATCGCCCCAAGCAAATTCTAACTAGGAAGTGAGGACCTGCTTCCAGTGGCAGCCAAGAGAGCTGTCAGGACAGTCACCACGTCTAAGTTCATGGCCAAGTTCAGAATACCATTGAGCTCAGAAGTTTCTAGAAAACTTTAAAAATAACCTTCATTCCAGTTACATGAAACTATCAGGGCAGAAAGCAAGAAGATATTGTCCGACTAAAATTGCTAGAGTGATGTAAGAAGTCAGAAAGTCAGAAAGGCCTTACCTTAGCTGGACTATGACCAGGAAGCAGGGACTAATACCTCAGAGTTTGTGGGGAAGTGCAGAGTACTCTTGGGTGACATAACAGCTCAGGAAGCCAGAGACTAATCACCAGGGGAGCTGAGCACTGCAGCACCCCACCCTCTGGGTCCAGCTACATGGTAACCCCTGCCACTGACCTTGAATGGACCACTCTCTGCAGCACCACCAGGCACACAGGAGCCCATTCTGAGGATAATGCGAGCATTTGCATGTCACAGTGATGAGACTGTCTGCAAGAAAAAGAGTTATTAAGTTCTCAGTTCCAGAGAAAATCACATAACTACATGTAAACCATTACCTTCAGCCCACCGCAGCCTACTTGAACTAAGTTTGCAGGATATGACATATGTGGGAATAGTTTAAAGTGTATTGTATATAGTCTTTGAGAATTTCATTCATAAACACACATTGATCATATCCATCTCCCTTTCAACTCCTCCAGCTTCTCTCAGATGCTCCCACCACTTTTCCCTCCTACTTCCATTTCCTTTCATTTTTTTCAGAGAAAGGGTTTCTCTGTGTAACAGCCCTGACTGTCCTGGGCTCGATTTGTAGACCAGGCTGGCCTCAAACTCAGAGATCTACCTGCCTCTGCCTCCCAAGTGCTAGGACTAAAGGCGTGCGCCACCACACCTGCCCTCCTTTTAATTTTAACTCATCAAGTCCAATTAGTGCTTCTTATACATGTATGGGTGTAGGGCCATCCAACAGAGCATGAACAAACTACCAGGGGTCACATCCCTGAAGAAAACTCGACTCTCCTTCCTGAAAAAGTCATCAACTTCTAATCACTCCTCATCCAGGAGTGAGGATTCAGGAGCCCCTCCCCAATCCATGCTGGCATTTTGACTGGTTTAATCTTACAGAATTGAAAGTATTAATTAACAATCAATATATAGACCAGAACTAGACATGAATGCATACCAAGGATTTTAGGAAATGGTCTTTCTATGTACCAATACTTCTAAGTTTTTAAGGATAAATTTAGTTGGTATTTATATGAAATTGAGTCAGAAAAAGACACAAGATGGCATGCTGTGACAAATAGTTCTCAATTCTTCAGTCCCTTATAGGATGACACACCTGCCATCCTGAGGCCCTCAGTGCCTCTCTGTAGGCAAAAGGCCACGGTCGTACTTGGCTCTGTGGCTTTATTGAACTAACAAAAGTAGTGATGCTGTGCAGAGCAATAATGCTTATCCTAGATTTTTTGCCTTCCTCTTCTTCCACAAGGATGGCTTATCTCAAATAGACGTTCTTCCTTCAGACTGAGTGGGGGGAAAGACACTTGGCACAGAAGCAACAATTCTAAACAAAGCCATAGTAGTAACCATCCCCAACTAAAGTTACTGTGATAGGCCTGAACCTCCGCCCTAGGCTCATGCATTTGAGCACATGATTCATGTCTAGTAGGCACTGTTTAGGAAAGCTGTAGGACCTTTTAGGAAATGATCCCTGTCTGAAGCAATTGGGTCACTGAGGATGGGCATTGACGTTTCATACCCAACCTATTCTGTCTGCTCTCTGCTTCCTAATTGTGGACATAATCTGACTAGCTCCTTCATGCTCTTGTCCGCATGACATCTCAGGTAAGAAACACTTTACCCTTGCCAGGAGTGGTGGCGCACGCCTTTAATCCCAGCATTCAGGAGGCAGAGGCAGGCGGATCTCTGTGAGTTCAAGGACAGTCTGGTCCACAAAGAGAATCCAGGACAGTCAGGGCTACACAGAGAAATCCTGTCTCAAAAAGCAAACAAACAAACAAACAAAAAAACTTTACCTTTAAACTAAGAGTCATGGTAAACGCTTCTTTCCTTACGTCGCTTTTACCTGCTATTTTGTCAAAGCAATGAGAAGGGTGACTAATACAGTAGCCAACATGAGTTGCCAGCAAGTGACCCCAATCGGAAACCTTGGAAACAGGCAGTGTTTGTTACCACTGAAAATGTGTGTAATACACCTGCCTCTGTGTTCTGCTGTATGAATAACCCACCTCTTTGTTTATCTGTATGTAATAACCCACCTCCCTGTTCAGCTACATGTAATAGCCCCGCCTTCCTGTCCAACAATATATAATAAACACACTGAGATTTTGGGGTGCTTCAGGTTCTCCATTAGGTACACCAGACCTCCTGCTCCCAGCCTTGTCTGCATCATGTGCCTGTCATCTCTTCATTACCCTGTATCCCAAGTTAGGCCAGTCTCTGGAGCTGGGTAAGGACTCAGCAAGTATATGCAGAACTTCAAGACTAAAGACTCTCTAAGTCATGGAAATATAAGGAAGTTAAGGAGGAGTTAAGAGGGAGGTATTTTTGCTGGAGAACTTTGAAAGCCCTCCACCAGATCGAAGATCACAAAAGGTTTTGAGTAGCAGTTTAAAAACAAACAAAAACCTCTCTGAAAGATTCAAAATGCTAAAGCCATTCCACAGAGAACATGAGAACTCTAGAGCAAGTCCCAAAGTCAAAGAAATCCAACAACCAGAGGGACAGTTCCTCCCAGGCCTTGAAGAAGTTGGGGTGGGGGGATGGACAGGAGGACATTCTTGCCTTCCTGTGTTCATGGCAATGTTTGCAGTGGTATGTAGGAGTTAGATAAATTAGATTTAGGAAATATATAGGAGTTTCTGATTCTCTTAATTCGGGGCCTGAAGAGCATTATCAGCATGAAGTCAGCAAAAACAGGAAAGACTCAATAGACTGAAAAACAAGTTTGAAGTCAGCAAAAACAGGAAAGACTCAATAGACTGAAAAACAAGTTTGAAGTCAGGAAAACAGGAAAGACTCAATAGACTTGAAACAAAGTATCTGGCCTGACATTGTTTTCAGCTGCTAAGTGGGCGGAGCCCAAATTAAGCTGAAACAGAGTTCCTCCTATCTGAGGACAGTGCGTGGAGCCCAGAAGAGAAGAGGCCCCTGATGCTAGAGAGCTCCAAAAGTCCTGATGAAAAAAGGGCTGGCCATTGATGGCCAGCTCTCTCCCTGAAGCAGAAAGAAGCCGGTGAGCAAAGAAAGCCTGAGCAAGACACCAAAAGGCCCAGGACTGGACCCTGTGGCTCAGCTTTTGCCTAGAGGGGTTTGATCTGTCCAAACAGTGGCCTAAAGGAAACGGTGCCTGGCTTTAAGGACTGAGGCAGAGCAGCTGAGTTCCTGATTCAAAAGAAGTAAGTTGGCCTGCAGACGGCTGGGGTCTCCCACAGAGAAGAAAGCATGAAGCCTTATTTAAGGTGAGACTGCAATAACCAACGACCCTGACGAACCTGCATCTGAGAGATCCAGAAGAAGGACTGCTAAGTGTGTTAAAGAATCTACAACAAATACTGTGTTCCTGACGACTGAGGACCTGCCCCAGAGACTGTATCATTCTAAAAGGTTATGAAAGTAGTTGTTATGATTATCAATAGGTTTAGTGGATAGGTTAAAGGGGTTGTAGGAATTTATAGGATTAATAGTTAAGAAATTGTTGGTGTTTGTTATAAGTGAATTTAGTAATAAATAAATAAGTGTTAAATAATAATTTAAAAGTTCGGTTACAGTGGTACTAAGTAAGAACAGCACAGCTGCTTTCCAATAGCTGGGTCAAAGTAACAAGCAACATTGTGAAGCCCACCAGGCACCGGAGTGCAAAGGTGAAAACTCGAATGTATGAGGTGAGGAGCTGTTGAAATACCCACACAGTCTTTCCAAAGGTTCAGGAGGATTGTGGAAGGTTGTGTCCTGGATCTGGGAAAATGTTTAAATTGGGAGGGTTTTCACTTTTGTCTGAAGTAGTTCTCCAGCTTCGCGCTTATACCATCATAACTAGGACATTTTTATAAAACAAAGGACCTCATTGTTGACCCTTTCATCGTGGACTATCATTTCTTTCCCATTGCACACTACGGTCCTTTTGTTCTTTCTTTGGTTCCCAGAACAAAACTCTATGGCATCCTCATAATTGACAGCCAAATGTCTCTAAGCCTCTCGTCAAGGGCAGATACTCTTTTTTTTGAGATGCCATTGATAAATTTAATCATGTGCAACTTAAAAATAATAATCTCATTGGCAAAGCAAAATATATTGAGTTTAATGTGTTTGGCTGCAAAAACTTCCATTTGGCTAAGACTGCATAGTCTGAAGTCTCCAAGTGTAAATTATAATGTTATTTGAGATGAAGTAGAGAGTCATTTGTGGTGCTCGGGCATGACACATGATGTAATCTCACCCTCTATCTGCAGGTGTGACATTGGATTCTGCTTGGACAGGCACCTGGTATCAATGTTCAGTCTGGCATTGTTTCAACACTGTCAGCCATAGCTGAGGATGACTAAAGGCAAGGTTCGGCAGACCTTTTTTTTTTTTTCCAAGAAGAAGAATGATGAGTGACAATTACCCATGAGCTCTGTGGTGTCTGATTACTCTTTCTCTGAACAGGCCCAACCTCTTGATATTCACAGCCACGCTCTCAGCGCCATAAAAGAACAGAAGGGAAATCACATCCTACCAATAACAAATATGGTACTAGCATATGGATTTCATGTGTGCAAGTGATACAGATATTAATGGTAGCTGAATCCTGAGCTGTGCCTTTTCTCTCTGTAACATTCATCGCCCTAATTATTACTTATGGAATGTCTGTCTCTACCTCTGGACTTTAAGGGAAGAGAGGGATGGGCCTGGATGTGAAATGGGAAGGAGCTTATTTCAATCAAAGAAAATAAATGCATGTCTGTGATCCCCACATTTGGAGGGTAGAGGCCAGAGGATTATTAGTTAGAGATCATCTTCAGCTACATCTGTGTGTCCCAGGACAGTCTAGGTTATAGGAGACATGTCTCTTATGAAAAAACCCACTAATTTGTAATCTAATTAAAATATAATTTTTAATAGTAATTGAGCATAGGTACCCGGAATGGTAGACAATGGTGCTCCCAGAACATATAGGTTATTTAAATGAAAATCTCAATGTCAAGCATAAATTACCTCCTATAAGTTATTAGTCCGAGAAGTCCCAGAGATACCTGAAGAAACACAGGATATTGCCATTGCTCTTAGTTGACAAACCATAAGTAGATGGCAAGACCTTATTGCTGAAGGTGTCACATACTTTGGTTGCAAGACACATACACTCAAACATGCCAGGAAACTGTCCATGGTGACCAGATTTCATAATGCAGGAATGTGGTATGCAGACTGGGGGTTGGAGCATAAAAGACATCAATGTCTTTATTCAATGATGGACTATGCAAGCTACAATACTTATCTTCCAGTTAGATGTGCCCACTGATACAATTGAGACATAATTGTTATTGGGGTAACTAACTACCTTCTGACTGGGTTTGAGACCTGCTCCAAAGGAGAGAATTAATACCTCATACTGTAAAACTGGTTTAAACCTTACAGGTATAGAAGCCATAGACCCTAGGGGAAATCTACTGTTCCTGACTTGCTAAATGGTCACATGGTCAAAATCCCTCCTAACCATTTGTGTTTACCCACAGATTTGTGTAGCTCTCAACTGTGGACAGAAAAATATCTTTTTCACCTAACAATAGTCAATGCAGAGACTCATACTGCTCAAAGTGTAGAGAATAAGTTACTGGCATTCTTAGTCATAGATGGAACACCTAGACCACACACACACACACACACACACGCAGAAGAGACAAGACAAATATAGAGAGGATGCAAAGGTGTGTTATGAATTTCTGTCCTCTGGACCAAACATAGCTGTTAGAAGCATGAATGTATGGCAGTGATGGTTACCCGCCCATGGCCTGAACAAGATCAAACCACTTAAAAACTCCCAGCATGTCCTGAGAGGGTGCCAGTGACACCATACTCCTATCTGTAGAGCTATTAGAGCTGATGGCTGCTGAAGGAGGCAGTCTCTTTCCTTTGGGGGTGTGGCACAGATCGCTCCACACCCATTTGCATACAAGCAGCACTAACAGGACTAAGTGAGTTTTAAAGAGAAGAAGAGAAGTCATGAAGCTGGGAGGGAAATCTGTTGGTAGGGCTAAGAGAGTTGGAGGAGAAGAGTGGGAGACAGGTGTGGTCAAGATATTCTACACATGTATGAAATGTTCACAGAATAAAGAAAAATGTTATTTTAAAGTAACATTTTGTAAAACATTGTAATGCCCTTCTCTTCCTGGAGGGTCACAAGTTTCAGCAAGTTAAAAGCTCTAGGAAAGAGGACTACAATGATGAGAAAACCAAGAACAAAGGAAGAAGTATGAAAGCACAAACTTCAGAGAAAATGCACAGGTCTCTGGACTATAGGCATTCACGTTTGCAGATCTCATCAATACATGCTGTTTAGAAGCTTTGAGACACATGTGAGCAGCTTCCCCCCGTGAATCCTTCCAGTAGTGCTAAGTACATTTCACTTAAACTGGAAAGCAAGCACCGTGAAGTAAAGGCTGACAACATGCAGAACAGTCTAATCGAATGAGTGATGATGCTCAAAGTGTTGAAAGAAACTTCTCTTTTCCAAATTGTTAAGCAGTACCACCCACACAGGAAATTCAACAGACATTAATTATACCTAGCATGTAATCCCAAGGATCCAGAGAATGTGCTTTATTTATTTTTACTTTGGGAATGAGAGAAGAATGAAATAAGATGGTTTCTGCCAACGCTGTTGAGATCTGGGTGTCCTGTTTTCATCTGAAAAATCTTAAGTCCCACTGATTTTTTCCCAAAATTGTTATCTTCCTCTACAAATAAACCCAAACTTTCATTTCAAACAACTAGTCCAATGCAAATAATTACCAAACTCATCTTTGATGCGGATCCAATTGCTCACTGTGAAAAAGACTTCCCAAATGACCCTCTGAGGTCTGAAGCTTTGTTTTGTGTTTTCCTCTCAGATTCACTCTTACACACTGGTAGCAGCTTTTGTTTATCGCTTTTTCCACCTCCTGAAAGGAGATGTGCGTCACATCTGGAGTCTTTCCAACCTTTGACTATAAAAGCTTGAGCAATCTCAAAGCACCTGGTTTACTAAAAGAATCACGGAAGGGCCAACCTGTAACTGTGATTCAGGTTGAGTCAAAGTGTCTGAAGATGGGAGCCCTCAGCCAGAATCCAGAGGCTGATATGTTCCTAGCACACTTTCATTTTGGTGCATGACTGTGAATGTAGCCAACAGACTTCAAGGTCTAGTGTGAAGACTTTGAGGTCTAATACAAACCCTTTGAGGTAAGGAGCTAGCCCGAGATAGCCCTGTTTGCTTTGGTAGGACACAGGATTGACAGCTGGTGGCAATGTTCAATGGCAGGCTCAGCATGTTCATACAGTTAATCCAGTTGCACAGTGTTTCCAGGTGGCTTGAATTGGCACCTGGCTGACGTTACCTGGCTCCATTCCCTCTACCACACCTCACTTACTGGGCATAAGCTTTCCCTCTGCCCGGAATACTCATCTTGCCTCACCTCCACTTCAGAGTTCACCTGTAACTGTAGCTTCAGACATCACCTAAAACAGTTTTGTCTTCCTTTGTCAACACTCCTCTGACACCTCGGACAACGGAAGGGTCTCTAGATCCAACTAATGGGTCATCCTGGCTCTGTTTCAACACTACTGTGCCCTTGTAATGATGGCTTCTCCATCCTAAACTTCACAGGGGCAGAGGCCACACCTGTCCCCTCCTTGCTAGGGCCTCACACTTCAGCAAACAAAGTAGCACAAGTGTTCTCAGGGTGGATTGCTGGCCGACTACCTGGCTTGCTTCACACTCTCATATATTGGCCCAGACTGAGTGCTTTTCCATAACCATGGTTGCTTTTCCAAAACTTAGCACAAAGTCCAACATAACATGCCTTTGTGAACACATGTTAAGATAATGAATGAGTGAAAGGCGTATGTACTTCCTGTTCCTGATGTATGCAGTGGTTTGAAAGAGAATGGCCCCCATAAGTTCTTGTATTTGAATGTTTGGTCCCCAGTTGAGTTGGTAGAACTCTTCTGTGGCAATGCATAAGAACTACATAAAATAATTCATGTAAAAACATCTTTTAACTAAAATCAAAAGCTGAAAAAAAAGAAATATAATTTAAACAGGGCATCTCTATCAAGGTACAGAAAACACTATTAAAGATGGAGCAGAGAGGCTATAAGATCTGTGAGAAGGAGTGCTGTGAGCCTCAGACACGGCATGGTTGATGAACCACTAACTTACAGCAGCGGTGATCTGCCCAAGAACTACTGGGCCCATCAGCATCCCATGATGGCTGGGAGAGGAGCAGCTAGAAGCAGTTGCTGCTTGATCCGGGAAGGAAGTCAAACTCTTTAGTGGTACAGCCCCTGGTAAGTCAACCTTGCTAAGGTGAAAAACACCTCTACCCCTGCATACAGGTTCCTGTAAGCAATCCTAATAAAATGAAGTGGTCCACAAAAATGGAGTTCTGTGGAAAGGAAAGAGGGTATGGGGAGATAGGATCAAAGTGTGTTAAATATTTTTGAAATTGTGGAAGTATGAATAATTTTTTCAGGTAATGTTGCCATTGAACATTTTTAATCACAAACTGAGACTGATTTCATGATTGTGTTCTGATGACAAATCAAGAAGCTAGAAATAAATAAATAAATAGTATAAGAGGGATATTATCCTTCATTGAAGGCAGGCATTATGCCTTGGGCTTCTTACTCTAGAGGAGGGGGCACCAGTTCCAAGGATGGGCAACTGAGCATGAAGAACAGCAGGGTCTCCAGGAACACTGATGTTTTAAATGAATGGAATGTTGACAATTTGTCCGTGACAAGGTGGCTTTCCCATCATTACCACAGTTGAGAAAATTTTACTTGGTCAATACTTAGAAATGAGAAGATTTTTAAAATGTTTAAGTTGTTTATTAAGTCATATGACCTATTTGAATCACTAAGATGTTAATGACAAGAAAGTTCAAGAATATTTTAGAAATGGTAAAGAATATTTTCCCAAACTGTTTGCATTTGCATCTTCCTTTCTTCTATCCTTCCTTCCTTCTTTCCTTCCTTCCTTCTTTCTTTCCAAACTGTCTGTTGAGGCCTTAGCTTACCTTGGACAAATGCACTGTAGTCCATTGACAGTGGAGACAGGCAAGCCAACCATTTCTGCCTGAGTGTAGCAATGGCTTTCCACCTGAGGAGAACCATGGCATGGTAGGTATTCCGGTGTTCAGTGTGAGCTCTAGCCATGGTATAAACCATATGCATGTGCTCAGGTGGCCAACTGCCCAGCTCCATCAACTACGAGGATAAAAGCCATTCAGACATTATTCAGTTCCATTACAAACCATCATTGCTATCTCACTAAGCGGTACAAACACTGGCATTTGTGGGAGTAGCTGCACACCACACTATCCAGAAGACCAGCCTGCTCTGGGAAGGACCCCAAGCTATGATCTAGAATCTAATAAGCAAATTTTTCTCATTTGGGCAAACTTTTCCTTAATTGAAAACAGGAAAAAGAGAAAATTTCATTGCACAATAAGGTACAGGAAATCGTAGACCAAGAGGCCTTGCACCTTTGCCCTGTTCTCCGCCCTGCCATGTTACTCAGCTCCTCCAGCTATGGAAACCTAGAAGGCCAGTTCTCTGCAATTTTTTATTGTCTGGAGACTCACAAGACAGAGTGTCAGTAACTCAGGTTGTTGTAGGGAGACGGAAGCCAACACCAGGCCTAATTTCAGGTTTCATGAGGTCCATCAGTGCACTTGGAGGTGTTTTATGTCTCAGCCCTAGAGTTTTTCTGTTTCTGCCAACATTCTAGAACATTCTTGCGCTTCATGGTGGTGTGTTTTAGAGCTTTCATTTCAATTAGAGCAAAAGACGTGGAGAATGTGCGCAAGAAAGAAGCAAAAAGTTACTGGCATTCTTAGTCATAGATGGAACACCTAGACCACACACACACACACACACACACACACACAGACACACACACACACACACAGTGAAGAATGGAAATGAATAACTCTCTTCACTGTCTTGACCCATTTTCCTGAGGCTCAGCAGGTTAACAGGTCTCCAAACTCAGTTCTGAAGATCATATAACTTACGTGAGCTGGGTAAGGGAAGTCTTGCAACCTTTGTTACAGTCATGATGGAACTCCATAACAAATTATGAACCATCACTTATTCATTCAACAAATTCTACTGAGGGTTACTCCTGAACCTGTCCCTTTTACAGTTATACAATTGTACAATGAACCCTGTCCTTTCTACAGTTGTTGAAAGATGAGGAGGTATGTTCTATAAGATCTGTGGTCTTCCTCAACTGGGCTGAGGACAGAAAGGTGACCAAATGCATTGTGCTTTCTGTCAGTGTGGACTTACTCTAATTCTACTTCTTAGTGTTGCTAGTCAAGCAGTTATCATGTCATATCACAGGGTTGCTCAGAAACCCATGTGAGCTGAATAATATCCAACTCACAATGCAGTGCCTGGTGCAGGAATTGTCCAATTAAGGATGTCAAGAAATGTTATCTTTCCCAGGCATGGCATCACATGCCTTTAATCCCAGTCCTCTGTAGGCAGAGGTGGTCTTTGTGAATTTGAGGCTAGCCTGGTCTACATGATGAGTTCTAGAGCAACCAGAGCAACATAATGAAATGCTGTCTCAAAACAAACAGTCAACAAAGGAAGAACCCCAAGCTTGAACCCCAAGCTTTGCACTTTTCAGAATAGCGATTTTATAATGAAGGGACAATAGATTGCACTTGAATCTATGTTTCTCTAAGGATCTAACTGCTGGCTGCTTGGCTCCTTGATCAAGCAGACTCAGTACTTTCCAAGGAAAACAGTGTTATGCTAAATGCAAGGCAAACCTTTATTTTGGGAGTCTGAGGAACAAATACATGGTCCTCTTCTTAACCACTGTCCCTGGAATGATCTCGCCACCCACTTGGTGGGATGATGCAGATAAATTCAATGCCACACAACAGAGGTTCTGAACACAAAGGCCTTGCTGTTTAAGGAGGGAGCTGTGTTATTTATACTGAGATCACCAACACACTAGCTTGAATGGGCTTTGTCAAGTTTTGGCTACTGGGGATGCTGGGGGCAGGAGACTGTTGATGGCAGCATGAGCCAGAGGAAGTGTGGAGTACCAAATAGGATATTGTGTATGTCCTAGAGTTTTAAATACCAGTGTCCCTGGTATCAGCAAGCATGGAAATAAGTAGAATTGCAAGGCTTGTAGTAATGCAGTGAGCCAAAAGAGAAGGGAGGGCAGAATTTCCAGCCATATGGACTGGAGAGGAGGCTCAGCCATTAAGATATTTTTTCTGTTCTTGCAGAGGACTATAGCTCAGATCCTAGTGTCCACATTGTGAGGCTCACAGCCTGTAACTCTAGCTTCAAGGGGTCTGGTGCCCTCTTCTGGACAAGAAGGGTACCTGGATGTGCAATTATGAACAAACACACACATGTGCACACCCTCGCACACTCTGTGAGCATATGTGTGTGTATACGTTAGAGAGAAAGATATCTATCTTTAAATGGGTCCACAAAAATGGGAAATATAACTGCTCCAACTATCTATTCAAAAATCATCTATGCAAAAGAGCCCACTTCCATGAATAAACAGGAACCCTAAGCATGACAGAAGCAACCACCTTCCACAGCATAAAGGATGTGAAGAGTCCGATTGTCCTCAGCTTGCTGCTCCTTTCCTGGTCAAATGCAGGTCTGAGAAAAATGTAGCTGTCACTCAGACCTATCGAGACATGTTTCTTTGTCAGTATTCTCCTGCATCTTGATTTCAGTGGCCTCCCGGAAGCCTGGACAAAACCTATACTGAGTTCTCCCTCATTCTAACAGAGCTTTCTCTAAGCATCCTATACCAAGACAGAAGCAATTTTTCTCCTGAAAAGTATTAACCATATTAAAATCTCCTGCTAATACCCCTTAAGTTGAGCCCTTCACACCCTCCAGTTGCTTTTTGCCAACAACCCCAGCACCCTGGCCCCATGGATGGCTCCTTATCACACAACCTGGGTTTGGTGAGTCTCTCTGATAACAGTGTGCTGCTAACAGCTTACAGAACCTGCAGCATCCTCTCAGTGTGGACCTCTGCAATCCTACCCCTTTAGGACTACCCCCTGAAGTAACTCGGGACACGATGCTCCTACCCTCACCATCTCCCACTCCAGATCCAGTTTCCTAGGTTGTGCTTGGCTGGATGTGTTTATTTGCTGCCTGCTCTTGGGTGAGAGTACCACCAACTGTAGTTTGTGGGTTTCCTTCAAAGCTCAAGAAACATTTCATTCGTAAACTCACAACAGAGCCTCTGGTAAATGCTGCTGGGGTGGGGGGCTGCACAACTGGAAAACTGAAAGCTAGCTCTTGTCCTCATAGAAATGTTTCCTCTCATTCCCAGTACAGGGCAACTTATCAATAAACCGTCTTTTGATGAGGACTAGAAATCCTCTCTGACAATCTTTTGCTGTGAGGTCTAAAACCCAGCTGAGGCTCATATGACTCAAGAAGAATTTTGTTTTTCTCTGATTTTCACTGGAAATAAAGCAAGCGGTGCCCATGAAAGCAAGGATGTCCGAGATCCTTCTCAGAGCCACACACAGGCTTACAGGAATGTAAGAGGTGTGGTAGAAAAATCACCCCAATCCTCCATCCAAGACGCTTCTTCTGCTCTGAGGCAAAATTGTTTGTAAAAACTTTTCTTTTGATTTTTGTTATCCAAATAATTCCAGCTTAAATTGGAACTCAAATATTAATCTGATAATGACACCGTTGAGACACATTCTCTGACGACTGATCTCAAATGACTTACAAGGCTTTACTTTCCCCATTTTCTGCATTCCTTTCCAGCCGGGGCTTTTGCTTGTGTTTAACAAGGACCGCCCTCCCCCAGCCTGCCACGTCCACCATCAGGGAGGTAAAAAAGACCCTGAAATGTGCGTCTTAAGATGATTACTATGTACTTGGGAATATCCTTTAATTTAAATTTTGTTTTATTTTATTTTTAGCTTCAAAGCTTTTACAGGAATGAACACCTGTCTTTCCTGGCATTATAAGAAATTGTCAGGTACCTGGTGCACTTTGTTTTGTCAAGTCCTCAGACAGTGACACTGTGCATAGAAGTCACATTTTAATTAACGATCAAAGCGACGGACACCTGTAAGGCTGGGCTAGACTTCCCAAGTCTTTGATATTAGGTTCACAAACTGAAAGAACCCTTTGAGGCTCCCATGTGTTTGCCCTTCCTTGAAGACTGAGTTCATTCTACTTTTCAAGGGCAGTACATTTAGCTGACCTGAGCACTGAAGTTACTGGTGACAATGTCCACTCACCTTGCAAACGTCATTCTGTATTCCAGGCAATGCCAGGGTATGGTTGTAAAGGTGCTGCTGCACAGGGATTGGTTGTGGCTTAGGCTACTAGAGAATGAGAGCCTCAAATGAGCCTCAGAAGCCCTAGTGTTTGACCTCTGCTTATGTCATTATGAAGAAAAGGACAACTACGTTAGAGAAACTAAAACATCTAACCTTCGAAATATTGGTATGTATGGATGTCACGTGCTACATATGTTGATATATTGTGCTACATAATTCAATATTAACATGTAACTAGTAATATAGTAAAAGGTAATGAGTATTGACACTGAACAGATGAATTAATAAAGAAAACGTGCTACATATGCACACCAGAGTGTTATTCACAGCTATCAAGAATAAATTCACGCCATGTGCGAGAAAATGGGTAGCACTACAGCTCACCACGGCAACCAAAATAAGCAAGATCAGAAAGCATTTTTTCTCAAAGGTAAAGATCTAAACATGTTGACGAAAGAGCCTGCCATCCATAGACACTGTATTAGAGGGGAGGAATAAGTATGGATAAGGGAGGAAAGTAGAACTGGTCAAGCTATAGGTGTGTACAAGAATGCCCAAGTAAAATTCACAATTCAAACAACTATTATATACTAATAAAAATTAGCATGCTTATAGAGTATATGTGCATGTGCATTACATAGCATATGAGCTATGTAATATGTACACATATATCAATAATTTCTATGGCGAGAGCAAAACAATCGAGATTCATGAGGTTTGCAGATGTGTGTCAGTAGCTTGGAGACTCTGGAAACAAGTTGAAATAGTACTTTACATACTTTATGAATGTGAAAACGAGAAACATAAAGAATAAAACCCAGAAATAAGCCCTCGTAATTGGTTGCATATGGGGCCATAGCCGTATTTTTTTTTTTTTTTGTACAATTAGCCTGGCATTTTTTTTATTGTTACCACTGTTGATGAGAACCATTTAATGGACATTTAACTACATCTCCTAGACTCATGATAATTTCTCTATCATTTGATCATTTCTAGTTTTCTACATAGCATAGAAATATGACATGAATGGTCTAATGCATAAAGCTGTTTAGAAAGTTCATTGCACATGATCACTTTTCTGAAGGTCACTCCAGGTTCCAGGTCCTTCAGTGACGCAGTGATACCAGCCCTTGCTGGTAACCAGCATTACTTTTAACTCTTTACCATTAGGTTACCTTTTAAAGTTTTTCACACTTTTGATCACCAAAATAATTGAATATTTTTCATGCTTTCTCAAAGGGACATTTCTATTTTCTCTTTTGTTTTCCATGTACTATTACTGGCTAGAATCTAATCACTGACTTATACCAGTTCCTTATGTTTCAAAAGTGTAGTTCTTCAGCACCGGGTCTGCTGTGAATATTTGTCTTATTTGAATATATTTTGATTTTATCAATAGTTTTTAAAACACAAAGATACGTAAACATGTTTAGTCTCATGAAATCAAGTCTACCTATCTTTCCTTTGAGACTCCTCCCATGCCTTCTTATCTTGGAAATCTTTCCCTACAAAGGAATAAATATGTGCCTGTGTTTTTTTACTCTTTATTTCTATTAACCCTCCCTAAATTCATAATTGTTTAAATTGAATAATTTTTGCCGCAAACACTAGGCTTTTGTCCATTGTTACAACATAACTTGGAAATGTCCACTTTAATTTTCGGAAACTACAAAGACAGATCCATACCTGAGCTGAGAAATCCTGAGGCACCACAAAGCTACCCTGACTGGTCTGCTGGGATCCCAATCCCTTTCTCTCTGAACTCCTAAAGAAGCATTGTAATAGGAAGCCACAGTCTGGGGTACCAGGAGCTGTAACTTTTCATGGAGCAATTATCTAAGCAGAATGGCCTCTCTGTGTCTCAGGAGAGCAATCATTCAATTCCATGCTATAATTTGAATAAAGGAAAATTTTGAAGAGCCACATGTGTCTCCTTAAGAGAAAAATCTGATGAAAAGTCTCAGCTGGGTGTTTGTTATGAGGTCACTGAACTAGAAGCAGCTTTCGACATGGTTTGAAGGAAGCACCCTTAAAAGTTTAGCTGATCAAAGTGGCATAGGGTGCTGAAGACAGGGTCCCTCACTGGCCTCTCCATTAGAGAGGTATGAGATACAAGTGTTTATGGCTGGAGGTCGGGATGGTGCCCAGAAGAGAATTATCAGTCTGCCACCTACCCATCAGGGAAAGAAAGCTGCTAAGAGAAACTTCAGACTCAAAGCAAGAGTCCAAGAAGCTAACCGATCCTAAATAAAGCAAAAAATCAAACATATGAGAATCAGCCTGCACTCTGTTCAACACCAGTCATACCATATCTGCGTGGTCCCCCTAGTTCAGAAACCCCTGAATATCCATGGGAATGCTTTTCATTCCAAGTCTTCGTTTATCTTGAAACCAAATGTTGGAGACGAATTGATTTTTCTAAAAAGCAGGAAATAAAAACCCACTGAAAGACAATCTATCTGTAATAGCAATAGAAAGAAACTCAAGAGAGTTTAAAATCTAAAATAAGGCCAGGGATGTAACTTAGCAATAAAATACTTTCCTAGGTACACGAGGCCCTGAGTTCATCCCCAGGACCACAAAATGATTGAATGAATGAGTGAATAAACGTCAAAGTGAATAAGTGTCAGTACGAGAATTAATGAGTTTCATTGAAAAATGCAGAAAGGAGAACAAGGGTTGGATGGAGGGCTGTTTCCCTGAGGATTTACCATTCAGCACAAATTCAACCAAATTTTCTATGAAAATGGAATAAATGACTTTGCTGGCTTATGGTTATTCTGTTGCTTCAGGGTTTACCTAAGTTACAGTGATACAAACTATAATGTCAGACCCTTTGTGACAGTATGGCATGTTTTCCATGTTCTTCTTACATGAAGTCATGACATCAGGGTATATCATAATATGTCTAGATGTTTCATAGTCTAGCGTTCAGTTAGAGTTCCTGCATACCTGGGAAATAAATGTGTTTCACTAAAACTCAAAATCATTACATTCTACTATCTTCCATTTCTAAAATCCTATTGGTGTGAGTAAGGGAGTGAAGAACTGATCACGACTTCATTCTTTGGGGTAAGTTAAGGGAGACTATTTTTCTTAAATCACATTAAACTGGGCACTGCCTTCCCAAGAGCATCAATACTTACCCTGTTGTCCCTTGGGAGCAGAATCAGTTGAGTGTTTGCTTCAGAAGGAAGGTTAAGTGAACACACACCTGTGAGTGTGATCATTTTGTTAGGCTCCTGAGCCAAAAGCTTTGCAGAGGTGTTGAACTGGCACAAAAGAGGCTGTGGATCCAGAGGGACCTGCACAGACAATACACTCAAGTCAAGTCTCTGAGACCTTGTCACCTGGCAGCAGTCCTCTGGGAGGGTCCCTCCCTCAAGTCCCACCCCCTTCCTATACTTCACAAGTCTTCAAAGACAGGGGATCAAATCCAGCACTGTCCAAAGGTGCCTACTTATTTTTCTCTTGATCTTTCTCCTCAAAACCTCCCTTTGAATGGGATTTACACATGCAGAATGAATAGAGATTAAGGGCAATTATGGTTTTTGTTTTGCTCCTAATGGCCCATGCAACCCTGAAATTTGCTCGTGAAATCTATGGCTAATACTGCATTATTGCCCGTCTCATCTGTGGAGTGCTGTATTTCATTGCTTCCAAAAGCCATTTCTGGTATTTTCTTTCAACTTCAAGCTAAAGCTTCCCTTTTCATGTGCTTTAAGTGCTGGGCACCAAGGCTAAGAATTAAAATATCACAGAGCTATGAGGGAGGGAACAAGAAGTTAAGATTGCCCAATGAAATCCTTGCCCACCCAAGATCACAGTCATTTGAAAAAAGAAACACACATACATACACACACACACAAGCCAGCAGCAGAGACAGTAGGAACTGGGAACACATTCCTGAACTTTAGTAGTGATGCCTGTGCCTTGGATGGAGTCTGGCAGGCGGTTATCTTTGTCTGCCTTGACAGACTATGGGAGGAAAGGCCCTGGAAAATCGATCCCATTGACACAGAGAGGGCAACTGGAAATATTTTACTTTTAATAAATGTTTAGTGCTCAGGTCATCTCAGTAATCTCCCCAACAGCAAAAGCCTCAAACAAACAAACAGACAGACAGACAAAAACACAAAGGGCATGACAAAAAAAAAAAAAATTAGGTAGGTGTCAAAGTGTCCTGTAGTGGGAAGGTGTGAGAAGTTTCCTGGTCCAGCCCTTTGGCCCCCGACACCCCGCCTCCTCACTGGGGACATAGTTGGGTCAATCACCCACGTTGTTTGTCAAAAACAAATGAGAATTGTTCCCTCTGCTCATGGGCACACGTGAGCCCTCTTTCAAAGGCAGATTTTATGACCCAGAAACAAATAAGTAGCTGAGGAATAAGTAATAAATAAGGTCTGTCAATGTGCATTGATGTGATTCTAGGCATGCTTTCTCCCAGCCTGCTGAACCAGGGGCCCATGGGAATGGGATCAGTCCTGAAATCCAGAGCCTGGGCTTTCTCTCTTCATTTACATAAGGATCTTGTGCCACTCTGTCATAAGGGCCACTGTGCATAGCAGATTAGTCCTCAAATTACTGTTTCAGGTTTGGGAGCTAGAAGAGAACTTAAAAATAGTTGAAGAAATTTGAAGTTTTAAAAAAGTGTCTCAAATGCCTTCATGTGGATATCCTTGATTCTTGTGTATTTATTATATATATTCTCACATTACATATTTATACACTTGTATATACATATATACATGCAAGTACATGAATTCTCCTTTAGCTTTAGCAATATTTAGCAGGGGTCTACAATGTATATAAAAGCTGATGACACTAACACTATGTTACACAGATGTCCCTTAGTCTCAAGAAGCGTGAAATCCACCAGATATATTTGTCTAGCACATTCAAGTATGTCTATGTATAATTATGTAATGAATACCATTATGGATTGTTCTATCGAAATCTTGCTACTATATAAAAACTACTTATGTCTACTTTCCCTCCTAACCCTCCAAGGACAAGATTTCTTCTCTCACCTGTGGAATGAAAGAATTAAAATAGAAGTTAGTTCACCTGCACCTCCCCAAGACAGTCAGCTGATGATCATTGACAGCAGACCCTATTTCTGGGAACTCATATTTTTCTTGATCTGGAAGAAAATTGAAAGGTTGCAAGACACAAGGGATGTGAGGATGTCCTGAGCCCCAGCTTGTGCTGCAGGACCAAGGTTTCCTCCTAGTAGTAAAAGAGGGTGAAGCTGGGAAGCAAACAGTAACTAATCCCTGCCACAGTGCACAGGGACGACCAGAAAAGTAGTCCTTAAGTTGGACTTGAGCCATGTCATTGACCTCTGCCAAGCATTAGGGGGCTGTAAGAAGGAACTCCGAGGAATAAGCTTGATACCGGGTTCTGAACAAAAGGATCATGGAGTCAGTGAAAGATATCATAAACTTGTGTCCCAGCTTAGGAAAGTGGCTCGTTGATAGCCAGTGTTTCTTTAAGGTGTGGCCCTGCCTCCCCATCATGGCTGTGGACTGAATGAACATGAGAGGAGGATTACAAGCAAGGCAGATTACAGTTCTCCACAGACAAGCCTGCAAGTGAGCCCTCTACCCCTACATTGCCTGTCCACCTGCTACGCAGGCCTCTTGTCCCAGGGCAGTTAGCACTTGTTTACTTCATACAATGAAGTGAAAATGTCTACGAACAAAAGCACTAGCAGGAAAGTCACCCAAGAAAAGAGAGATGAGGCAGCTCGCCAGAAATCCTAGTGATGCCACCAGTCCTGTGTCCTTGGCCCAATAAACCAATCTTAAATCTTAGTCTCTTTAATTATAAAGTCTGAACTCTGATAACACATACCTCAAAGACTTTGTGTAGTGAGCCATGCTCCTTGAAACCCTGGTACCCTGTCCACACAGGGCAAGCCCAACTCCATGTCTGCCCTAAATACATGCCATGTTGCAAATGGGCATCACAAAGGCCAAGCTGACAGTCACAGATTGTAGACATCTTGAAAAACTAGGCCTCTTACAGGTCTATGCCAGAGCCTGGAGCATGCTCCCTGGGCCTTGGGAAGTTTTATTTGCAAAACGGGCATTCATAGATGGACTCTTCAAGCTAAGAATGCACACACTCAGAACACATACACACATATGGTATCAGCACCTTAGACTGCCACAGCCACCTGAGAGAAAGGCAGCCTCACTTAATGACGAGGCTACATATGGCCTCCTGCAGATGGCCAAAGCACCAAGAGATTGAAGGGCCCACAGTTTACCAGCCTGTTCTGCTCCATGTCTTTCAAATGAGGAAGGTCCTATTTCAAAGCACAATTTGGTTCCATTGTGGCCAGTTCTTCACAACCATTGAGGTAATGTTTATTCACCTCACACTTCAGCAACTATTTATGAGCAGTGTTTACAAGTTCCCGAGAGTACCTGGTGGTTATTGGTGCTATGCAAACCAACAGTGGTCAAAATTGGTTAATCTAGACAGAACACAGGGGCAGCTCCAATGCAGCGTGTGATAGTCTGTCTCTGGGTTTATTCAAGTGTAATGCACCTTTAATGTCAACTTAGATTTTTTAGCTCTCTTCACAAGGCTCACAGTAATTACAGTCAACAGTGAAACTGAACTCCACCCAAGAGGCAGCCCAACAGGAAACTGTGGGGAAAATTTAAAAACAAGACACAAACTCCTGTCAATTTCCAAAATAAAACAAAACAAAACAAAACAAAAAGGGGCTTAGAAAAAAAGTGGAACTTGCCCAGCGCCACAGAATATGAAGAATGTGAAGCAGTGTGTTGAGTACAACTGCCAATTCTCTTTTGGCCAAAGGATGGGTGCCATCCCGGGCTGGGACAAACCTGGTATGAGACTGGTCCACACTTTTTCCTCCAAACCAAGCATGCGAGACAATCATCAGCTTATTTTTGGCCATACAGTTAATGATCTGTTGGTGCCCACACTTTTCACTTTGTCACAACAACTGGGGCTGCAGCTGAAGCACAGCTGGCCTCTCTTTCTCCCAGCCCTATAATTTACTTTAACAGCTTTAGGGACAAAAGGAAATGGCAGAGTGCCCTGGGGCCCCACACTTGCTTCAAAAATTAGTTCTGTACCATGCTGTATATACTCACAAGTATTTTAGGCAAATAGTGTAGGCAGGTCTGACCCTTGTGAATGGGCACTGCTGGCTCTGGGCTGCTGGAAGGGTGGGTTGCTTTGAAGAAAATGGGGGAAGTAGAATGAGTGAGTCATTGAGCCCATCCTCTGTATGTGTGTGTTTGTGTGTGTGTGAGTGCATATATGTGTGTGTGAGTGTCTATGCATGCATGTGTGCCTATGAGATGTTGTGTGTGAGTACATGTGAGTGTGTATGAGGGCACTGTGAGTGCATATGTGATTGTGTGTGGGTGCACATGAGTGCATGCATGTGTGTGCTTCTGTGAGCTAGCAGCATGCCTCCTGATTGGATATGAGTAGATATCTTTCCCCGATATCTTGGAAACAGGTGTGTGGTGTGTGTGTGTGTGTGTGTGTGTGTGTGTGTGTGTGTGTGTGTGTATACATATATATGGTACAGTATGATAACTGAATATTATAAATACATTAAATAGGCAAAAGAGAGTGATCATTTCCATTTCCTTAAACTAGTGTACTAATATTTCCCTGTGTTGATAAACTTTGACTTCAACTCTTGTAAGGTGATTTTATGTGTGTGTGTGTGTGTGTGTGTGTGTGTGTGTGTGTGTGTTATGTGCAGGGATACACATGTGGGTGTGGGAAACTGTGTACATGTATCACACCAGGTCTCTTCACTAGTCACTCTCCACTTTACCAAGGCTTCTTGCTTAACTTGGAACTAGTTTGGGCTCGTCCAGCTAGCCAGCTTGCCTCAGATATCCTGTTAGCATCTCCTGGATGCTGGGGTTGCAGATGGGCTACCACAGCTACCTGGTAATTGTATCAGTTCTGGGGGTGTGTACTCTGGCTTTCCTGCCTGCACAGTAAGCATTCTGCCCATTGGCCATCTCACCAGCCCTTCTTCCAGTCTTTAATAAAGTCTATGACAAATTATTATGAGCTGTAGTGCTCCTGTGCCTCTGTGGAAGCACATCCCTCTATCTGACAATACTTGGCATGCACCATCCAAACTCCCCCATCTCCAACACCCTTTCCCCTCCCCAGCCTCTCGCTGCCACTATTCTGTTCTTCTTTCATGGAATCATCTTTTTTTTTTCCACACAGTAATTTTCTTTCTGTGTTTGACTTACTTCATTCAACAAAGTGTTGAATGAATTATCTGTTGTCACATATGACAAACTTCCATCTCCTGTGGCTGAATAGTATTCTGTAGCACATTTCCTTTATCTGACCAGCTGCTTTTTCTACAAACACACATCAATCAGTTCTGACCTCAGACCTGAGGTGGGAAAGCAACAACCTCCCCCACACAAGCTGTGCCTTACAAACAGTTGTGGCCTCACATTAGCTCAGCCTCTTAACTTCACCTTGGGACTTTGTGAGTAACCTTGGAGGTGGCAGAGTGAAAGGAATTTCCATGGAAGGGAAACTCACTTCCCATGCCCAGAGCACAGTGTCCCCACTTGTAAAACCAAGTCAGCTGATCACCTGTCCATGCATCCAACATTTAGAAGTTCTGAACCTTGGGGTGCCTTATAGGTTATTTAAACTTGGAAACAAAGGTGATGAGGGAGGGCAGTGGTCAGGTCTCTGGAGGAGTGAAAAAGTAAAGTAGAACCAAGGTAGCTAGAAAATCTGCAGCAGTAGGAGGCAGCTATCTGTCACTGTGATTTTCAGTTGGTAGGTCTGTGAAGGTATCTGATGGAAGGATGAACTGAGGGAGTGAGACCTTCCTCCAGAGTGGACAGCCTCATCCCATAGCAGCACAGACAGAAAGAGGTCCCAGGGGAAAGTAGTACTGCTTTTGGCTGCACACCTTCATCCCCTGCTAGTATATCTGCTCTGTTGCTGTTGCTGCTGCTGTTGCCAACCTTTGCTAATATCAGAACCAAATTTCTTCACCCTTCCAACATGGACTGAAGACCACTGGTTCTACAGGAATCCTCCAGGCTTTCAGTAGCAGAATGAGGCCACTGAGGCACACAGCTTCATGAACTGAGCAACCATGGGGGCCCCTCCAGTGTACAAATATCCATTGTTGAATTACCTGTCCAATATCATGCAAGACAACATAGTAAATCCCATTTGTGATACATATTCATTAGATCAGTTCTGTCCCTCTAGAGAACTCTGACTAGCATAGGGACTCTAAGAGATTTTACGAGAACAGGTAGTGGAGATTTTTCTCCTATACTTACTTCTGCATAGGCAGTGGCCAGTGGCTTTGGACCTGGATATTCAGGGGAAGATGTTTCGAGGAGGCCTCTCATAGTGGGAGAGTAAGTGAGTAAGGGGTCTCCTGACAAGTGGTCCTGGGACAGGAAGGGTAGGAGGTCAAGGGCACCAGGAACTTCATTTCAGCTCCTCATACATTCTCTGGTGACTGGAGATGGAGCGGATACAGAGCATATTGCATCAGACGGCAGAGCTTCAAGCATCTCCAGTGGTCACTGGTCACTACTCAGTCACAATGTAGAGTTAAATCTTCCTTTCTCTAGAGCATTTCTTTATTAACCCCTTAATTCCTGATAGCCTTCATATGTGTCATATTTTTTTCTTCTTTCAAAAATTTGACTTCCGATGTCAAACCTTCCCACAGTCATGTTCCCTACATGGCAAAGAGAAGCTCTTCACAGGCTGTTTCTATTTTGGGTCTTCACTGTCTGTCACCCTGTGCCTCATTGACCCCACTCTGATTCTTCCCTCTCTTCCATAACTCACTTGAAACTCCTCTTTGGGACTCACCAAGGATTCCCACGTTGTCAGGTTGTTGTTGATTCTGAGCTTGTCTCTCTGCAGCCTTTAGGTGACATGATGTTATAGTTGAAGGCCGAGAATCGTGAGACCAGACAATCTGGATTCAAATACAGGCTCCAGTGCTTGTGAGCTATAGAATTGGGAAAGCTTATTTACTTCTAGGCTTCACTGCCTCTCATCTGTAAAACAGGTATCATGGAAGAAAACCTTCCTTAGGAAGCTGATAGGAATGCAATTAGTCAGGGTGTTAAGGTCTCAGAATAAGGACTAGCCTCCCAGAAACACCGACATTTTTCCAATAGTACTAATTAAAAAGATTATTCGCCTTTATACCTTTGGCTTCCAGGATACCAGACTCACAGGGTTTCTTGTCTGCTACACCTTGGGCTCCTTTGCTGACCATCTGTTATCTCCTTGGTATTTACCCTCAAGTCTGCTAAGGTGTTTCCCCCTCAGTGGGTTTTTTTAATGATTATCTCACCTAAATTTAAAGTTCTATCAACTTCACCATGCCTGAATGACCTCTCTTGCCTTGTCCTTCTGTCCGTGGCACTTTCTAATTCCTTTCTAATTCTAAATATATTAGATATTATCTTGCATATATGCTAATGTGCAGTCCCTATCAGACTATGAATTCCAGGTGGAGGAAGACTTTGTTCTGTCCTACTCTCTCCCTCTCAATCTCTCTCTCTCTCTCTCTCTCTCTCTCTCTCTCTCTCTCACACACACACACACACACACACACACACACACCATCTCTAGCCCCTCTCCTTATTGATAATTAAATTCTGGGAAAACATTTCTCAAATAAATTAATGAATCATGAGCTAATTGTTAACATGGAATCATAAAGCCCAAGGAAAGCAAGGTTCTGAAAGGATTTACTGCAGATCTTGACTATCCAAAGTTTTCCCAGGACAGTCCCTTCAAGGCAGTGACATTGTGAAACTTGGTCCTATGGAGTAGAGGGGTGAGAGGGACGCGCATCATGTTAAAGGCTATGCCCACCTTTGTCCCTGCTGTTAGACTTACTTGACCTTGGCAAAAACTACTGTGCAATATCAGTCCACCGTGAGTATGATCTAGGGTGACAAGTGAGGGACAGATCACACCCCACCTGTTGGCCTTTGTCAGGATTTATGTTGAATGCACTGGGAAGTCCAGTGGCCTTGTACACAATACAACCAGTATTTGAAGGCTGCTGCTGGGTGGGAGCATGCTGGAGGTTGAGACCCTGGCATTAACGGTTAAAGATAACTGAGCAGGCCATGTTGCTCAGACAAAGGAAAGGTACATTATAGAGGTTTGAGGAGCCATAAGTGAGGACACTTCCTCATTGGCTTTTGAGTGAGTAGATGAGTGATTAAGTGCAGCCACTGCGAGGAGAGAGGGCAAAGAAGACATGGTCTTGGAAAAAGAAACATTGAGGTTGGAGCTAAAGCCTAAAGTTCTTTTCCCCATTGTAAAACCTTTGAGCTACTGTATGCTCCCCACCCCCCACACAGAATTGACTAGAAATTTACTAATGGCAGGCTCCGATTCTCATCCTGCCCACCCCTGCTGACCACTGTCCTTTAAAATATAGCTTGCAAGTCTTTACCCAGATTTTGGCTCCATGCACTGAACACTAATAAAGAGACCACAGTTCCTCTAAGGAAAGGCTGATTCTACCCCTGACATGAGATTTCAGATGAGCCTGAAATTGGCCAGAGTTCCAGAAAGCACTAAGAAACACACTCAGTCAGGAGAGAGCACATACATAACTGGCAGGGGTTCCACTGGCTGAAGCTCAAACAATGTGAACAAGAAAATAAGTAACGCAGTATGGCCTATAACCCACAGTATAAATTAAACACCCATGAGAAAATATCAATAGTGCAAACATCAAAAACACAACCCCCCCCAAGCTATAAGTTAAATAAACCTTTTCTTAATAAGTAGCCCACCTCAGGTATTTTGTTGTAGTAATGTGAAACCGACTAGTATCCATATCTTCCACAATGCTCGGAGCTCCCTACCTTTTCCTAGGAGCCTTGTCATGAAGTTGACCACAGTGGGCACATTAACTTCTTGAATTTACAGAGTGCTCACGCTTGCTCAGATTACCACAGGCCTTCAAGCTGTATTTGATGACATTCTGCTTCCAATGAGCTGACTAAGAGGAGGCGGAGGCCTCTGCTCTGCCTCGTAACAGCCCTGTTGTTTGAATTCCCTCACCAGAACATGGCTGCCTTGAGAGTAGGCATCTCCTTATAGAATTTTATCTCATCTCCAGGGAGACCAAGCAGCTCATTAACAGCATTTTTCAGTGGCTGATGAGTTTGCTGTGGTTTGGATTTTGATTGGTGTCCTTGGATGATAGTGCTTGTATGCAAAACAGGCCCGTCGTGTGTGGAATAACCCTGTGATTTTTCCCTTCTAGACACTTCTTGCCCAACCAAATACTGAATCATAGCTTTTACATTTGAAAGCTGAATCTAGTGGGCCAGATTCCCTAATGTGGAAACCACCGACCAGTGGGTTGTTCTCCAATCACACCCCTAAAGTGACACTCACAGAATAAAGTCCAGAGCTGAATATGGGAGCCTGGAGTGTGACCTGCTCCCTATGGCTTGTCCATGATGTCAGGCCACCACTGATAGTGCTGCTGTGACCCTTTAATACAGTTACTCATTCCTGGTCATCACAGGCACAATGCTCCCAGAGCCACAGCACAGCCTGGTCATCACAGGCATGTCTCCCAGTGCTGTAACACAGTTCACTGTTGCCTGACACAGGTCAGGAAAACCTTTCTGGTAAGGTACAATTTAGTGCATCTGTTCTCTGCTTTGTATTTTTTATTGTTGTTTGACAGTTTCATACAATTATATAATGAATTTTGAACTTTTAAAAACATTGTTTTAAGTTGATAACACAAGTTAAGATGGAAACTGAGTTAGGTATACAACTTTAAACTCATCAAGATAGATAATAGAATATTAATACCAGTTGCCAATTACATATGGACTGTACTTTGGAAATGTGGGTTATACCTCATAATTTTCATAATTGTGAACTAATTGTTCTTATTGTTTTGTATTGTAGTTATTGTTATAAGAAAAACAGCCTTCTATTGGACTAAAAGAGGGAGTTGTTAGAGGAAAAAAAAGATACACCTTAAATTTAAAAAAAAGCTGATAGGAGGGTGAGGGGAAAGAGGATAGGAGGATGGGACTGGGAGGGGGAGGAGTGAGGGGACTGTGATTGAGATGTAACTTGAAGAAATAAATAAATGTGTAAAAAATTTTAAAAACATTGACTTACCTACTGAAAGGGTGCCATATACTTATACCACTGCTCATATGAGGAGGCCAGAAAATAGCTGTCCAGGCTCTCCTCTGCCCCTATGTAAGTTCTAGGGATCAAACTCAGACCCACAGGTTTCGCAGGCAAACCCCTTTACCCACCATGCTATCCCTCTGGTCTGGATGCTTCTTCTCTCTACAGTCAATAGAATCCTCTTTTTCTTGAGCAGCCCACTGATTGGCTGGAGAACCTGGGATGGCGTGGTTGACTCTGGATTGGGAAAGAACCACTAGTTTCTGTGATGGTCCTGAAGCTGCCCAAGGGGCACTTCTTTCTCATCTCTCATCTTTCCAATTACAAAGCTTTGCCCATCCTCACATAGACTTGTCTATTGTACTCACATGTGTTTTAAGAAAACTTGGTTCAGGGTTACAAGTCAGAAAGTCTGAGGCAAGAAAAGTGATAGGAACTTTAGACCATCCTAGTGAGACTGAGTTTCAAAAAAACATGTGATAATTAATAATGGACACTTAAGAAATGCTAGTGGAACTAGAGTAGGCACACCACTGGGAAATGTTTGAGATTCCCGAAGACATAGTGTTTTAAACATTTTTGTTTCTGTAATGACAACCCATCATGGCCACTCTAAGAACAGAGTTCTGGTTCTGCGGTCTGAAGCAGAGGCTTCTCCTGGAGTTGGAAGCCGTTGCCTAAAAGCTGGTCAAACCATTGACAGAGGTAGTCTGGGCATCCAGCAGTGGCCATCTCCAGCAACAAGAGGACCCATGTGCAGAGCCTGGAGGGCCTCTCTCCAGACAGCCCCTGGAGTCACAGGTCAGGAGGGGTCACTTAGATCTGCAACCTCACAAGGCATGGCTCTGATGCTCATACTGGTGTGACTGACAAGTTTCTACTCCAACAGTAGAAACTTTTACTAAGCAACAACAAAACACAACAAAGGGTCTAATTGAAAACTCAGTTACACAACTGAGAATCACAATTTAATTCTTAAAACAAGTAAAGATGGTAATTTGTGCAAAGACTTGTCTCTGCCTGTTGTGGCTTGGCTAAGATTTGGTATGTCCCAGAAGCCTTAGCACTGGGGAGGCAGTGGAACAGATCACAGAAGCCTTAGAGGGCAGAGATGAGTGAAGTATGTTTGTTTAAGTCATCAGGTCTCTACCTTCAGAAAAGATAATTGGTGATCTTAGAGAGAGTTTTCAGAAAAGTGAGTTGTCATAAAAGAGAAAGTTAGGCCCCCAAGTCTCTCTGCCACCCTGTCTCATCCTGTAATTTCTTCTGCGTACACTCTCACAATGTGAAGACAATTGTTATGAGGTCCTCTCCAGAGCCTAACAGTTGTTGGATTGATGCTCTTGAGTCTCCAAATTCGTGAGTGAAACAATCCTCTTTTACTTATAAAGCATTCAGTCTGGAGTATTCTGTGATAGTAACAGAAAACAGACTGGAAAAAAATGCTGATAGCTTCTTTGGAGGTTCTAACAGGGGAACACAGCTACTTGAATACCCTTGACTGAAGACCAGTCCTCCTCTATTCAGGTAAGGTAATCCTCTATAGCCAAGCAACCAGCTTCGGGAAGGACATACAGGGAGCAGTGAGGGAGGAAGGAGACATCAGCCTAGCCAGCCAGATCAGTAGAATCAACCCCAGTGATCAATGGGGTTACAGATGTTGCAGACAATGATGTGAAATTCAGAAAAATAATATTTATTTATTAGTTCAGGTTACATTTCCATCACAGTGCCCTCTTTCTACCCCTTCCAGCCCTGCCCTCCCACTCTATACCCCCCCATCCCTTCCATCCCACTCCTCTGGAGTGCAGTGTCCCTACATAACAGTCCCCTGCCCCAGTTCAGCAGTCATATGAGGGCCAAGAGCCTCCTCATACACTGGGGGCCTACAAGGCAGCACCACTAGGGCAAAGTGTCTCATTGACAGGAAAAAAAGTCTATGTTCCTGTTCCCTTTGGTACATTGGTTGTAGTGTAGTTATCCTGTGGGTCTGAGTTTGATCCCTAGACCTTACATAGAGGCAGAGGAGAGCTGAATCTGGACACCTATTTTCTGGCCTCCTCATATGAGGAACCATAGACCTGGAAAAAGCAATTCTCAACTTCATATGGAATAACAAAAAAACAGAATAGCTAAATCAATCCTGTACAATAAAAAGACAAAAAAAATTTTTTTTTTTTTATAAATACTTTATTTTTTTTTCTTCAAGTTACATCTCAGTAACAAACCCCTCCCTATTCCCCCTTCCCAACCCGCCCTTCCACCCTCTTCCCTCCAGAGGTTTCCCCTTTCAGTCCAACAGCTGGTTCCTTCTCTTATAACAGTAAGTATTATACAAAACAATAGATATAATTATGCCACATTTATGAGATTAAATTGGCCCAGTATACCTTCCCAATGTTCAGTTTATACCTATTTGGCCCCTGACTTTAACATTCTACTATCTACCCACCTCCATGAGTTTAAAGGTCTATATGTGACTCAACATTCATACTATCTTTCAACACACTTTTAAGAGTATCTTCTTAGATCTATAACACCCTCTTGATTCCTAAACAGTTCAAAATTTAACTATAAGATTCTATCTGTCTATTCTTCAACCACCTCAGAGACCTGAGAGGGATAAATATATTTGCTTATATAGGAAGTGCAGAGCCTGCAGCTTCCAAAACTAAGAAAGAACATACCAGTAACTGCCTGGACAGTTCCCATTTTCTCTCCATACATTCCAGCATCAATCTTCAGCCTTTGGGTCCTGTTTCTCTGACAGACATTTGTTGTAGAGCAGG
>CAJQZJ010033602.1:713226-749640 GCA_907164525.1 Lophiomys imhausi | reverse complement strand
GTGGACATCCTTGTCTTGTCCCTGAGTTTAGAGGAAATGCTTCAAGCTTCTCTCCATTTAATTTGATGTTGGCTACTGGCTTGCTGTATATTGCCTTTATTATTTCTAGGTATGGTCCTTGTATGCCCGTTCTCTCCAGAACTTTTAGCATGAAGGGGTGTTGGATTTTGTCAAATGCTTTTTCTGCATCTAGCGAGATTATCATGTGGTTTTTTTCTTTCATCTTGTTTATGTGGTGAATTACATTGATAGACTTTCGTATATTGAACCATCCCTGCATTCCAGGGATGAAGCCTACTTGATCATGGTGTATGATACTTTTGATGTGTTCTTGAATTCGGTTTGCTAGTATTTTATTAAGTATTTTTGCATCTATGTTCATGAGGGAGATTGGTCTGAAGTTCTCTTTCTTTGTTGGGTCTTTGTGTGGTTTAGGAATCAGAATGACAGTGGCCTCATAGAATGAGTTTGGCAGTGATCTTTCTGTTTCTATGTGGTGGAAGAGTTTGAAAAGTAATGGTGTTAGTTCCTCTTTGAAGGTCCGGTAGAATTCCGTGCTAAAGCCATCTGGCCCTGGGCTTTTTTTGGTTGGGAGATTATTAATGACTGTTTCTATTTCCTTAGGTGTTATTGGGCTGTTTAAGCTGTTATTCTGATTTTGATTTAGTTTTGGTAGGTGGAATTTATCGAGGAAACTGTCCATTTCGCTTAGGTTTTCAAATTTAGTGGAATATAGATTTTTAAAGTAATGTCCGAATATTTTCTGGATCTCCTCAATGTCTGTTGTTATTTCTCCCTTTTCATTTCTGATTTTGTTGATTTGTGTTCTTTCCCTTTGCCTTTTAGTTAATTTGGCTAGGGGTCTGTCTATTTTGTTGATTTTCTCAAAGAACCAACTCTTGGTTTCGTTGATTCTTTGTATAGTTCTTTTTGATTCTAAGTTGTTGATTTCAGCTCTAAGTTTGATGATTTCCTGTCTTCTGCTCTTCTTGGGAGTGTTTGCTTCTTTTTTTTCCAATTCACCCAGCTTAGCTGTTAGTTCACTAATATGAGCTGTCACAATTTTCTTTTTGAAAGCACTTAGTGCTATGAACTTTCCTCGTAGCACAGCTTTCAATGTATCCCATAGGTTTGGGTATGTTGTGTCTTCATTGTCGTTGGATTTTAAGAAGTCTTTGATTTCCTTCCTTATTTCTTCCCTGACCCAGTGGTCATCCAGTAAGGAGCTGTTCAATTTCCATGTGTGTGTAGGCTTTCTGTTGATTCTTTTACTGTTGAAGACCAGCTTTATTCCGTGGTGGTCTGATAAGATACAAGGTGTTATTTCAATTTTCTTGTATCTACTGAGACTATCTTTGTGACCAATTATGTGGTCGATTTTGGAGAAGGTTCCGTGGGGTGCTGAGAAAAAGGTGTATTCCTTTGTGTTTGGGTGAAACATTCTGTAGATATCTGTTAGGTCCATTTGTTTCATGATCTCTGTTAGACTCAATATTTCTCTGTTTGTCTTCTGTCTTGATGATCTGTCCTTTGTTGTGAGTGGGGTGTTGAAGTCTCCCACTACTAATGTGTTGTGATCGACGTGCGCTTTAAGTTTTAGCAGTGTTTCTTTTACGAAAGTAGGTGCCTTTGTATTTGGGGCATAGATGTTCAGTATTGAAATTTCCTCTTGATGAATATTCCCTTTAATGAGTATATAGTGCCCTTCTTTGTCTTTCTTCATTAACTTCAGTTGGAAGTCTGTTTTGTTTGATATTAGGATGGCTACTCCAGCTTGCTTCCTGGGTCCATTTGCTTGGAAAACCTTTTCCCAACCCTTTACTCTGAGGCAGTGTCTATCTTTTGTAGTTAGATGTGTCTCTTGTATACAGCATATGGAAGGGTCTTGCTTGCGGATCCACTCTGTAAACCTATGTCTTTTTATTGGGGAGTTGAGTCCATTGATGTTGATGGATATTAGTGACCTGGGGTTGTTATTTCCCATTAGTTTGGTATAGGCGGTGGTTCTGTTCCTCTTTTGATTTAGTTGCTAATGGGTTTTCTATTCCCTTTGTTTTCTTGGGTTGAGTTTTCTTCTCTGGGTTGGGATTTTCCTTCTAGGATTTTCTGTAGGGCTGGGTTTGTGGGTAGATATTGTTTAAATTTAATTTTGTCATGGAATATCTTGTTTTCTCCATCTATGTTGATAGAGAGTTTTGCTGGGTAAAGTAGTCTGGCTGGGCACCTATGATCTCTCAGGACTTGTAGTATATCTGACCAGGCCTTTCTAGCTTTTAACGTTTCTGAGGAGAAGTCAGGTGTAATTCTGATGGGTCTGCCATTGTATGTGACTTGACCTTTTTCTCTTACAGCTTTTAATATTCTTTCTTTGTTCTGTACATTTGGGGTTTCAATTATTATGTGGCGAGAGGAGTTTCTTTTCTGGTCTAATCTGTTTGGTGTTCTGTAAGCCTCTTGGATTTTTATTGGCATCTCTTTTTTCAGGTTTGGGAAGTTTTCCTCTATGATTTTGTTGAAGATATTTCCTGGACCTTGGAGTCGGGAGTCTTCTCTTTCCTCTATACCTATAATTCTTAGGTTCCGTCTTTTCAATGAGTCCTTGATTTCTTGGATGTTGTGGGTGAGAGATTTTTTAGCCTTCTCATTTTCTTTGGATGATGTACTGATTTCTTCCACTGAATCTTCCATGCCTGAGATCCTGTCTTCCATCTCTTGCATCCTATTGTTGATACTCACATCCGTAGTTCCTGTTCTCTTTCCTTGGTTCTCCACTTCCTCTTTTAACTCTGACTGTGTTTTCTTTATTGTTTCTATTTCTATTTTCATGTCTTGTATGGTTTTGTTCGTTTTGTACATTTCCTTCTCCAGCTTGCTTGTTTTTGTATGAAAATCTTTCATGGCCTTTTCCTTTTCCTGTTCAAGCTCTGTCACCTTGGCTTGGAGCTCTTTAATGGTGTTGTTCCTTGTTTTGATTTGTAGAATTGTGGTTTCCTTGAATTCCTTCATAGATTTAAGTTCTTCTTGCAGGGACTCTATCACTTTCCATACTGCAGAGTTGTCAATGTTTTCATGTGTTTCTGTTGGTGTGTGGTCATCCGAATTGGATGAGCTAGGGTGGTTCTGCTTTGTTGCAGTCATAATTCCTTGATTTCTATTTTTTTTTTGACCTTTCACCATTGGATGCATTTAGCTGTCTGTTTTCTGTGTTTGGAACCACAGTGGATGATTTGGTGCAGGGGACGAGTTACTTGGCTATCTGTCGTTGCTTACAGGGGGATTTCAAGGTCACTGTGATTTTAATGGCCAGAGGCACTGTGATCTGGTGCAGCATATTCCCAGGTTGTGAGTAATGAACCAGGATTGTTTCACTGCTCCCAATTCAGACTTCTCTATGTTGCACTCTGAGTTATCAGCCTGTAATGGTTCTGATGATATGGGCCTGTTTGCCCAGGCACAAATTCTGTGGGCTTTGTTTGTCTTCCCGGAGGCTGACAGGGTCTGGCTCCACACCTGATATGTCTGGATTTTCCAGGATACAGCTATGGTCCCGATTTCTGGTTTCTCTCTAGTCTTCTCGCCACAGGGCTGGACCCTGTGTCTAATTCCCTTCTTGTCTGCGCCGCCACGGTCCCGTGGGTACCCCAAGCCCCAGATCCTCCGGCTGCCTGAGTGCACCTCTCGTCCCAGCAGCTCCGCCGTGGGTGCACGGACCCCTGGTCCCACCCATGCCTGTCTCTCTCCCTAGATGACCTGCCGTGGACTGGCGGGAATTTGGCCCTGCCAGCAGTGCTCTCTCCCCAGCTGCGCTATCCTGAGTGTGGGAGATTTGGCCGCTCCCGCCTGCTTTTGTGTTCCCTGCTTCCTGCGCTCTCTCGGAACCTCCCGCCCTCCGTTTTACAAGCGGCTGCTGCGGACCACCCGCTGAGCCCCCTGTTTGTTCCTTGCTAAGGCTTCCACTATCTCGCAACCTTTTCTAAGTGGGTATAAGTTCAGCCTGATGTGTGGGGAGCCCAATAGGCCAGCGACCTATGGCCAAGTGGACCCTGATTCTGTCTGCTGTAAGTTGGGATCGATCTTACCAGGCGCCTCTCCAAATGGGAGTTCCCGAGTCCCCGGTTTAGTGGCCTCCGTGTCTGTGAGAGAACGACAAAAAATTTTTTTAAAGTTTTTATTTTTGTCAGATGTGGGGTTGGTGAAGATTTTCTCCCGGTCTGTAGGCTGCTGTTTTGTTCGAATGACAGTGTCTTTTGCCTTACAGAAGCTTTTCAGTTTCATGAGGTCCCATTTATTGATTGTTGGTCTCAGGTCCTGAATTGTTGGTTTTCCTTTCAGGAAGTTGTCACCTGTGCCAATAAATTTGAGGGTTTTTCCCACTTTTTCTTCTAATAGATTTAGTGTGACTGGCCTTATGTTAAGGTATTTGATCCACTCGGATTTAAGTTTTGTACAGGGTGATAAGTATGGGTCTAATTTCATTCTTTTATGTGAAGAATGAACCAGCACCATTTATTGAAGATGCTTTCCTTTTTCCATTGTATGTTTTTGGCTTCTTTATCAAAAATTAAGTGACCATAGGTGTGTGAGTCTATTTCTGGGTCTTCAATTCGATTCCATTGATCTACTGGTCTGTTTCAATACCAGTACCATGCTGTTTTTACTACTATTGCTCTGTAGTACAGCTTGAAATCTGGGATGGTGATACCTACAGATGGAGGCTCTTGGCCCTCATATGACTTCTGAACTGGGGTGAGGGACTGTTATGTAGGGACACTCCACTCCAGAGGAGTGGGATGGAAGGGTTAAGGGGTAGAGGGTGGGAGGGCGGGGCTGGCAAGGGGGGAAAGAGGACAATATGTTGGAGATGTAACCTGAAGCAATAAACAAATAAATTTATCTATTAAAAGAAAAGAAACAAAAAACCCACATGAATAAATAAATTTAAGAAAAAGTACAAAAATTCAAAATGAAATGTAATATGTGTGTTAGCATAAGGTTTGGTTTCATTTTTATTACACAATTGCTCTAGGTCTGGGGTGTATCTCAATGACAGAGTAACTTCTTTGCATGTGTGTAACTATCAGTTTGATCCTAAGAACCATACATAAGGATTTATTTATATGTTATAAATAATAAAAATTTATATAGTTCAAAAAAAGTTTTTATTTTTAATGCTGGAAGGAAAACTGAAGACTGTTGTTGTTCCTGCTATTGCTTTGGTATTTCCTCCTTTTAATGAAGATAAGAACAAAGCTAGATGATAATGAATAGGCTCTCTGGGGTCAGACCAACAAGGACCATAGCTTCCCTGAGTCTTTCCTTTATGAGGTACTTGGCCCAGGCAAAGTCCAAAAAAGAGCTCCAGATCTCGCAGTCCTGAAGGCTAAGACAGTGATAACAGCAGCAAGTGTATCCTAGAATCAGGAGGTCAGGAGGTCAGTGATGTCAGGCAGTTAACCTGATACATCTGAGGGGATATGTGTGAACAAGGTAGAGTCGTCTCCATCCTTGCTGGCTTAAGAATTGGATGGCTTTCCTACCATAACTCACCTTAATGCACAACAAATGTGAGCAGGACAAATGAGATTTTATTTCACAAGGGCAAGGCAGGAGTCTCTTTGGTGATAAGGGGAAGTTAGAGAGACAGTACCTGTTAGTGGTACTCTCTCTTCCTAAGCTCAAGGCTGGGGGCTGAGGCTGGAGGAGTGGAAGGTTTGGAGGACTCAATTTTAAGTAGGATCTGGACCCTTCAAAACAGACTTTAAATTGCCTGGGCTCCCACCCTAGGGAGAATGTTGCCTTAAGGGCCCCTGCCTATCTTCTCCAATATTTGGGGTGCACACCACCTGCTTGAGAGAAAGGGAATACTGGTTTGATTTCACCTCAGAGTCAACGCTGCTACTTGCAATCCTGTAGGAGAAATATGTAAGACAAACCCCTCACTCCTCAGCTCCTGGCCTGACAACTGCACATGGCGAGGCCAGTACCGTGGTGCACGCAGGTGCAGGTGTGGTGACTCAAGCCACTCACCTTCCAGAGTCTGTAGTCAGCAACGGACCAACCTCCGTCCACATGGTCTCTGCGAACTGCACATCTACTGCTTTTATTCCCAGCTTGCGGATGGGAGCACTGACTCTTGCAGAGACTCCAGAACTATCTAAGATCAGATCGGAGCTGTGCTCTTCCAGGTTTGCAGACTCCATACATAAGGAGCAGAAGGACAGAAAGGTACTTGCGGATTGTACCATTGGTTTCACCCAGCAAGCTCACACAGCATGTGAGGGCTGCTTTCATGTGGTAGTTTGACCAGGATTTGGTGCCCATTTGTGTAGTTAAACACCAGTCTCTTGGGGAAGGTACTTTTCAGACGCAGTTAATGTTACAGTCAGGAGACTCCGAGTAAAGCAGGTAGACTGACCTTCATAACATGAGTAGGCCTTATCCAATCCATTGAAACCTTGGAGCACAAAGGCCTAATTTTCTTGAAGAAAGAATTTGTTCTCAAGACTGGAACATGGAAGTCCTACCCAAGTATATAGGCTGCATGACCAAGCCTGACATTTTTGACCCAAGACTGCAACTCTAATTTTTACTTGAGTGTCCATCTGGTCCATCAATCCTGTGGACTTCCAGCCCCCTTTGATCATATGGCCAATTCATTAAAATAAGCCCTTCTCCCATGTTTTTTTCTCTCTGATAGAACACAAACAGACAAATGATGATAATAGATGTTATATAGTTGAGAGACTGATATATCAGACACTAATGGATGACAGAAGTTTTACTAGTAACAAATGCAGAGATGGACATAAAGGATAGATGGTTGAGAAATTATATATGGGTAATGGTGGATGGACAGATAAAATAAAATGACAGATACATAAATAATAAATGTAAGTTATAAATAGAAAATTATAGACGGATGGTGATAGATGAGTAGATGACAGACAATAAGCGAGTGGGTGAGTAAGTGGGTGAGTGAGCATTCTGTGATGCTGATGAAAGGGTGCGGCCTGCCACTCTGGAACACCTTCAGCACACACTGAGGTGATGCTGGGACTTCACACAAGTATAAGCCCAGATTTGAGATGCACCTTTAAAGAGGGCACAGCATTTAAAGCCAAGCAGACATGCCATGCTTCACAGAAAAGCATTCAGGGACAGATGTGAGGTGGTCTGAAGCATGGGTGGAGAGCAGAGAGGCAGAGCTGTTCAGAGCGGGATAAAGAGAGCAGGCAGAGGAGGGCAGAGGAGGCCTTCTTGCACTGAGGTAGGCAGAAGGCTGATGAGGAGAGTGGGACAACACAGTTCCCTCTCATGTCCTGTTTTAGTATGAAGCTCTAAGACATACGTGTCATAATACATACTTCTTTGTTTCCCAGATCCATTTCTTTTTCTGTGAATGGGCATGTGTGCTCGAGGATGTACATGTATGTACATTCATGTGGGGACCAGAGGTCAATGTCAGATGACTTCCTCAGTCGCTCTCCACCTTGTGCTTTGAGACAGGGTCTCTCACTGTAGAAAAAAAATAATTAAATTACATTGGGTGCCATTTGTAGAAAAATATTAATTAAATTGTTTATCAGTATTTATATTATAGTTAATTGGTTCGGCACCTAATCTTTAACCATCCATTATAAATGAGCACACAGAGGCCACATGGATTTTTCACAAGCCTTGGCCTGAATTGTGCAAACTTAGCCCATCTAAGCTAGCTCATAATTCGATTACCCAAATATGACCCCATATATACATACGTCCCCTTGGACTGCCATTCTCCACGATATGCCGATGTTCCTGGCCATGTGGAATGAGGTTCCTTTTTCTAAACCATGGTGTGTGCCTCCTTCCTGCTGCTCCCGGCTGGAATGCCTTCTTCTTCCTGCTGCTAACTGGAATGCTTTAATCCTCTGTCTAAAGCACAGGCTTCCTGTTCCAATCTCAGGAAGTTCCACCCCAATCTCAGGCCTCAGCATTTATTTTAACCAATCAGAGTCATTGTAAGTAATAGACATCAAGCAGGACCAATTAATTAACATTTAGAATGCTTAACACTACTCAACACTCACTGAGCCCAGAGCTTTCTTATTGGTTAGATGTCCTGGCCAGGAAGCTCTAGGAATCCTTCTGTCTGCATCCCTTAGGACTAAGGGTACAGACATGTGCCACCATGCCTGCCTTTTATGTGAGTGCTGGAGATTTGAACCCAGGTCCTCATGCTTGCATTGCAGGCACTTTACCTATCAACCTATCTTCCCAGGCACCCCAAATTCTACTTCCTTTTTTTATTCCAGCAAAGTCATGTGGAGAAACACTGTTGTTGATTTCCCCTTAGAACCCCTGGTGGTGTCTCTGTTTCCTGGCATACACATCCACATTCTTCTTGCATATGACCTAGTCTCCTAGTGAGCCCAGACCTCTGGACAATGGTCCATGCTCACTGTCTGGGTTTTTCCCATGCCTGCCTCTGTGTCAGGAAACCAGCCTTCACATGGAGGCATAATCCCACTCTTTGAAAAGAAGGCTTCTTAGCTATTACTCCTACCATCAGATTTCTCACCTTGGCCCCTGTTGTTAAAATTCCTTCCCTGGGGAAGACATGAACAGTGTCTACCTTCTTCTCAGGTCCCAACAACAAACCAATGTAGACTCTACCAAAGTTCACCCAGGGGAACAATAAGTTTATTAGGTTTACTTACAGAGCAATGGCTGAGGGGTTATAGCATGGGTGCAGATCATCTTAGGGCAGCCACACTAGAGAGCCTGCACCCAGTAGGGATGATTACTTCCCTGTGGCTTCATAGTCGGAGTCCTTGCCCCCTTGTCTTTCCTCACCTATATCTTCCAGACCCTCTCCAAAGATCCCAAGGATCATACAATTAGGGCAAAATTGCATACAACTGGTTGGGAGTTTGTGGCTGGATACTCGCATAAGGGCCCTGTGGCCCTCCCTGCTCCCTTTGTTAGGAGGGAAGGTTAACAATCAGTGGACTTAGCTGTGATGAGCTTTTCCAAGCAGGCCTAGCAGAACTCTTGAGGACGGTGGCAGTTTGGCTTCGACATTAGTCCTGTACAATAGACACACACATCACCATTTCCTTTGGTATGGAATCAGAGCTAGGGACTATGCAATCATGAACTTACAATAGCTACTGATGCCTGCCCTGATTCTGCACAAGAATGGCCCATCAACAGGCATGAATGGAGGAGGGAACCAGCCACTCATTCCTGAGCTATTTGCTATTAATATACTTAGAGAGAGATAAGGAATTATTACCTTCAGTTATGTACCCACTGGTGAACTTACCAGACTCCAATGGTCACACAGATGGCCCTGGTTAAATTAAATGGGTCATAAAACAAGACCTAAAGCCATTGAATCTGGGGAAGAAACAGGTAGAGATGGAGACAGTTTGGAGGCAGATACAGAGGACAATATATAAAACCACAGTCCTCAGTCCAGAGGTGGACTCTAACCAGGGGCCACTGTGTGAAACCATAGCTGTCAGCAGGTGTTAGATTCAGAACAGTTTGTCTGTTCTTCTATCTGGTTTGAGAAGAAGAGCCCTAAAATCTACCTGGAGCAAAATGGTGCCAAAAGAGAGAAAACATTTCCTCTGATGGTTTGCAATCCTAATCTACCTACAAACAACAATGTAGCAACACTATATGAGCTGAAACCCACACATTTTAAAATGTAGATGGCAAACCTTGGTAAATTTCCATCCAACCTGAGTTAATAGTGTGAGTATCACACACCCACACACACACACACATACACATACACAAAAGACAGTAGCAGCTAGTGTCTGCAGCAATAACAACAGCATCGGGCCTAGGACAGCATTTCACACAAATAAAGTGATGTTTACTTAATCTGCTGAGTAAGTAAAATAAGGAATCAAAAACGAACAAGGAACAAGAGAGAGGCCTAGGAGACTTTTAAACTTATTTTTCAGGTTAGCATAGAAAGTTTTGTTGCCACTTAACCCCCTCCCCCATTGCCTTTCTTTGTGCCTCCTACCTACCTCAGTGGTCCCTTTCTTGCCCCTAGGTAATCCTGTCTGTTTTCACATGAGTTCCATTTATTGTACTCTTTCTGCTCCTTCTCACTCTCCTTAATATCTCATTTCTTCCCTCCTTACGATCTTCTTTCTGATTTTATCACACACACACACACAATTCATGTTCTGAGGCAGGCAAGGATAGATGGAATATTTTAGCCTGGACTGCATTTGGTTTCAGTCATGGCATACTTCCCTCACCCCCTTGTGATAACGTGCTTGGGATCCTAGCTCACTCACCTGCACACTCCGCACATACACACACCTGTCCTAAAAACGCACCTAGAAACCTCAGAATCACCCTGAACCTCCCACCTGTACCAGACTAAACAGACCCCATCTCTGAACAATAGTATATGTTTCCTCCCTCCTACTAACAACTGAATTTAGAGAGTTTCTATTCCAATACACTCCCAATATATCCAGGCATGAAGAACAGAAGGGCCAATCTGGTCTGAACTGGTTTTGAGTGCATGTACAAATTATGTCTTCAAGTGAACTTTTAGAGACAATACATATTTACCAGCTTGTGGCTATGCATAATTGGGTGTGCATATGGTTAAAATCAGGCACATTAGGGGAAGGGACATGGCAGTAGGAAAAATGAATACAATCTAATCAATCAAACTAGAGAACCACCAAGCAAACAATGCCCCTTAGAAGCTCCTTCTTCTCTCAAATGCCCCAAAGGAAGCCCCCAAATAATGACGGGACCCTTCACCACCCTCACTCATAAGACCCGCTGTTGATCCTGAGTGTCCCCCCTCTATAATCTGCACTGCCGATTCAGTCCGAATGGAGTTTTCTTATCAATTTGTGTAAGTTTCTATTTTCTTTTTTTTTTAATAAGTACTTTATTTTTTTTCAAGTTACATCTCAGTCGCAAACCCTTCCCTATTCCCCCTTCTTGTCCCACCCTTCCACCCTCTTCCCCCCCCCCCAACAGCTTCTGTTTTCATTCCAACAAATGGTTCTTTCTCTTATAACAGTAAATTCTATACAAAACAGCAGAATTAAATATGCCACATTTATGAGAGTTAAATGGCCCGGTGTACCTTCCCAATGTCCAGTTCATACATATTTGGCCCCTGACTTTAACCTTCTACCTTCTAACCATCTCCATGAGTTTAAAGTTCTATAACTGACTTAGTTTTCATACTAACTTGCATCACTATTATAACCATCTTCTTAGATCTAGAACGCCCTCTTGATTCCTAAACAACTCAAAATTTAGCTATGAGACTCAAGCTGTCTATTCTTCAACCACCTCAGAGAGCTGAGAAGGATAAATATATCTGATTGTATAGGAAGTGCAGGGCCTGCAGCTTCCAATACTAAGAAATGACAAACCAGTGACTACCTGGATAGTTCCCATTTTCTCTCCATACATTCCAGCATCAGTCTTCAGCCTTTTGGTCCTGTTTCTCTGACAGACATTTATTGTAGAGCAGGGATTGTGAAGGACTAACCTACCCTGTCTTGGCAGAGCTAGGCTGTCGACTTCCCTGCTACCAAGTTTTGTCCTTTTTGGACAGCAGTCTGTCTGCAGTTGAAGCAAAGGGTTTTTACATGTCAAGAGATAGGCTTGCACTAATTCAACCATCTCACATTGGAGATTCTTCGATGCTTTTCTTCTACTTGGAGTAGAATAGGGGGTGCTGTCAGGAGCTGATATGTCACGATATCAAAAAAAATCTTAATTTAAGACCACATCTTTGAATGCCATATTCTGCAGATCTCTTGGGGTTTTTGAAGATGCCCTATCTATCTCTTGTATTTAGATAAGCAAATGTTGCTTGTCTCTTAACTTGATTACTGAGTAGCTTAGAGAATGTCTGTGATAGACTCTCTTAGTAGCTAACAAGGTGACATGCATGCATGACTAGGAGTTTGTTTTTCTTAACTATCCTAAACAGTTTAAGACGGTTAGTATCAAGAGGCCAGAGCTTCACATTTCATTTTTAAGTATCTCTAGGTACGATACCATTAGGAAGCGTTACCTTAAATTTTGCATGAATATACAAAGATCTATTCAAATGTGGCTAAATATACTCTTAATTTTGTATCAATATACAAAGATCAATGCCTATGCGGCCCAATACAATCTTAATATTGCGTCCATATACAAGGGTCAATACCATTGTGGCCAACTATAATCTTAGTTTTGTATCAACATACAAATATCAATACTGATGTAGACCAATACAATCTTATTTTTGCACAATAAACAATAGTCAATACCACTTTAGCCAAATATACTATTAATTTTGTATCAATATACAAGGGTATAAGGGCATATTCAATAATGTGACCTTTCTTCTTGATCCTTCCTGTGCTGTGTCTCGATTTTTCTCTCATCCGTACATTCCTACATAGGAGATAAAGAATGATACAGAAAAGGGAAAGAAGGAATACCCTGGGTCTAACCTCCAAAACCCATTAAACGGGACCATTTAACAACTTGTAATCTCTTCCCCTAAATAATAGTGTTTTCAGTTGTCCTTCAAATAACCGAAAAAACGGGGGGGGGGGCGGAGAAACACCCTCCCTACCCTCTGGGTATGGGACGTCGCTCTCTACAATGACTTCCTGCTGATTTGGGTCGTAGTAAACCTGTTTGGGGCCCAAACCAAAATGGAAAAATGGTTAAAAATGTTTATACAATCCTTTTATGTTCAGTCCTTCTGTTCTCAGCTGTTTAGATGACCTAAGGAGTTTGTAGGCAGAAGCTGAACTTCCAGGCTTTACTGAGGTTCTGGCTGGGGCATTGTGTAGGGCTGAACGGTCTTAGCGATATTGAGTTGTTGTGGTTGTAGGCTTTTGATGGAGACATCTATTGAGGGAGTCTGTCAGGCTGAATCATCTGGGTCACTCGTCTTCTTTTGGTGTCTGATTCTGATTTCTGCTGAGGTTTCCGTTGTCCAGTTGTCCCTGGGTTCCTTGAATGGATGCTTTGATTCTCCTGGAATGATAGGAACAGAGCTCTGCCCTATTCCTCACTCAGGGACAATCGCCCTCTTTTTTTGTGGGGGGGTAGGTAATATTTCTCCTGAAGCAAATTTGGTTTTTGACAATATATAAAGTGTTATCTTTCAATCTGGTTTAAAGAAGAAATTATTTTGTTATTTTGGAGCTAAACCAGCTTTAGTGTATTTATTTTGAGGTCTCGAAGGACAATTTGTTTGTGTTGTGTGGGCCTTTTGTAAGTAGCTTTTAAACTTAGGTCCTTCCAAATCCTATGTGTGTGTCTCTGCATTCTAATTATTGGGATCTGAGACCTGTGGTTCCCATCTGAGGGGATTAAAGATGTGTTCCACCACTCCTGGATCGAAGTTTTTCTTTATTTAGAGTTTGTTTTGTATCAGGCTGACTTTGAGCTCTGAGATCTGCCTGTTTCTGTCTCTAGTGTGTTGGGGCTAAGGGTGTACTCTTCTTGAATGATGGGATTAAGGGTGTGTACCCTCACCACCCTTTTCCGTGTAACTCTAGAATTTATAAGTCCACTAACTCTATGGTGCTCCTCCCGTCTCTGCTGAAGTTAAAGAAATGGGTTAACACCACATTTCTCCTGTATTTTACCTTAGCTCTACGTTTTTTCGACACTTGGAGGTTCATAAAACCAGGTTGAACGGCTTTGTCCTTTAATTTATTTACAGTGTATTAACGTTGTTACCTGCTTTTTTTTTAATTAGTAAATTTATTTGTTTGTTGCTACAGGTTACATCCTTGACATATTGTCCTCTTTTCCTGCTTCCCAGGCCCACCCTCCCTCTTTTCCTGCTTCCCAGGCCCACCCTCCCATGCTCTACTCCCTGACCCTTCCATCTTGATCCTCTGGGATGGAGTGTCCCTGCATACCAGTCTCTCACCACAGATCAGGAGTCATATGAGGGCTGAGGGCCTCTTCATACACCGGGGGTCTACGAGGCAGTACTGCCAGTGAAAGGTGTCTCCTTGCTACGGGGGGGGGGGAACTAAAAAAAAAACCAACAGACACACAAACCCACAAAAACAAAGAACAGCAACAAAAAAAGAGAGGAAAAAGAAAGAGAAAAAAAGAGGGAAAGGAAAAAGAAAAAGAAATGAAAAGAAAAAAGAAATTTATGTCCATGTTCCTTTTGGTGTGTTGGTTGTAGTACAGATATCCTGTACGATACAGCTAAAATCCTACTATAAGTGAATAGATGCCATGTGCATCCTTCTGAGTCTGGGTTAGCTCACTCAGGATGAGCTTCTCTAGATCCATCCATTTGGTTGCAAATTGCATGATTTCTTTGTTTCTTATAGCTGAGTAGTATTCCATTGTATAGATGTACCACAATTTTTTAATCCATTCTTCAGTTGAGGGACATCTGGGTTGTTTCCAGTTTCTAGCTATTACAAATAAGGCTGCTATGAACATAGATGAGGAGACTTCCCTATGTCTCCGTGAGGTGTCCTTTGGGTGTATACCCAGAAGTGGTATGGCTGGGTCCTGAGGCAAAGTTATTCCTAGATTTCTAAGATATCTCCAGACAGACCTCCATAGTGGTTGCACAAGTCTGCATTCCCACCAGCAATGGAGGAGGGTTCCCCTTTCTCCACACCCTCGCCAGCATGTGCTGTCATTTGAGCTCTTTATCTTAGCCATTCTGACAGGTGTGACATGGAATCTCAGGGTCGTCTTGAGTTGCATTTCTCTGATGATTAAGGATGTTGAGCATTTCTTCAGGTGACTCTCGGCCATTAGGGATTCCTCCTTTGTGAATTCTCTATTTAGCTCCGTCTCCCATTTTTTGATTGGATTATTTGGTTTCTTTGCATTTAGTTTCTTGAGTTCTTTGTAGATTTTAGATAATAGCCCTCTATCAGATGTGGGGTTGGTGAAGATTTTCTCCCAGGCTGTAGGCTGCCTTTTTGTTCGAATGACAGTGTCTTTTGCCTTACAGAAGCTTTTCAGTTTCATGATGTCCCATTTATTGATTGTTGATCTCAGGTCCTGAGCTGTTGGTGTTCTGTTCAGGAAGTTGTCACCTGTGCCAATGAGTTCGAGGGTTTCTCCTACTTTTTCTTCTATTATCTTTAGTGTGGCCCGCCTTATGTTAAGGTCTTTGATCCACTTGGAATTAAGTTTTGTACAAGGTGATAGGTATGGGTCTAATTTCATTCTTTTACAAGTGGACATCCAGTTGGACCAGCACCATTTGTTGAAGATGCTGTCCTTCTTCCATTGTGCGGTTTTGGCTTCTTTGTCAAAGATTAGTTGGCCATAGGTGTGTGGGTCCATGTTTGGGTCTTCAATTCGATTCCATTGATCCACTGGTCTGTTTCTATACCAGTACCATGATGTTTTTATTATTATTGCTCTGTAGTACAGCTTGAAATCTGGGATGGTGATACCTCCAGATGCTTTTTTATTGTACAGGATTGATTTAGCTATTCTGGGTTTTTTGTTGTTCCATATGAAGTTGAGTATAGCTTTTTCCAAGTCTATAAAGAATTGTGTTGGTATTTTGATAGGAATTGCATTGAATCTATATATTGCTTTTGTTAGAATAGCCATTTTTATTATGTTGATCCTACCTATCCATGAGCACGGGAGATCTTTCCATCTTCTAAATGCCTCTTCCATTTCTTTCTTCAGGGGCTTGAAGTTCTTGTTATATAGGTCCTTTACTTGCTTGGTTAGAGTTACCCCCAGGTACTTTATATTGTTTGTGGCTATTGTGAAGGGGGGTTGTTTCCCTTATTTCATTTTCGGTATGCTTGTTTGTTGTATAAAGAAGGGCTTCTGATTTTTTTGAGTTAATTTTGTATCCAGCCACCTTGCTGAAGTTGTTTATCAGCTGTAAGAGTTCTTTGGTGGAGTTTTTGGGGTCGCTTATGTATACTAACATATCATCTGCGAATAGGGATAATTTGACTTCTTCATTTCCAATGTTTATCCCTTTGATTTCCTTTAGTTGTCTTATTGCTCTAGCAAGGACTTCAAGTACTATATTGAAGAGATATGGTGAAAGTGGACATCCTTGTCTTGTCCCTGAGTTTAGAGGAAATGCTTCAAGCATCTCTCCATTTAATTTAATGTTGACCACTGGCTTGCTGTATATTGCCTTTATTATTTCTAGGTACGGCCCTTGTATGCCCGTTCTCTCCAGGACTTTTAGCATGAAGGGGTGTTGGATTTTGTCAAATGCTTTTTCTGCATCTAGCGAGATTATCATGTGGTTTTTTTCTTTCATCTTGTTTATATGGTGAATTACATTGATAGACTTTCGTATATTGAACCATCCCTGCATTCCTGGGATGAAGCCTACTTGATCATGATGTATGATATTTTTGATGTGTTCTTGAATTCGGTTTGCTAGTATTTTATTAAGTATCTTTGCATCTATGTTCATGAGGGAGATTGGTCTGAAGTTCTCTTTCTTTGTTGGGTCTTTGTGTGGTTTAGGAATCAGAATGACAGTGGCCTCATAGAATGAGTTTGGCAGTGTTCTTTCTGTTTCTATGTGGTGGAAGAGTTTGAAGAGTAATGGTGTTAGCTCCTCTTTGAAAGTCCGGTAGAATTCCGTGCTAAAGCCATCTGGCCCTGGGCTTTTTTTGGTTGGGAGATTATTAATGACTGTTTCTATTTCCTTAGGGGTTATTGGGCTGTTTAAGCTGTTAATCTGATTTTGATTTAGTTTTGGTAGATGGAATGTATCAAGGAAATTGTCCATTTCGCTTAGGTTTTCAAATTTGGTGGAGTATAGATTTTTAAAGTAGGACCCGAATATTTTCTGGATCTCCTCGATGTCTGTTGTTATTTCTCCCTTTTCATTTCTGATTTTGTTGATTTGGGTTCTTTCCCTTTGCCTTTTAGTTAATTTGGCTAGGGGTCTGTCTATTTTTTTGATTTTCTCAAAGAACCAACTCTTGGTTTCATTGATTCTTTGTATAGTTCTTTTTGATTGTAAGTTGTTGATTTCAGCCCTAAGTTTGATGATTTCCTGCCTTCTGCTCCTCTTGGGCGTGTTTGCTTCTTTTTTTTCCAACTCACCCACCTTAGCTGATAATTCACTAATATGAGCTGTCACAATTTTCTTTTTGAATGCACTTAGTGCTATGAACTTTCCTCGTAGCACAGCTTTTATTGTATCCCATAGGTTTGGGTATGTTGTGCCTTCATTGTCGTTGGATTTTAAGAAGTCTTTGATTTCCTTCTTTATTTCTTCCCTGACCCAGTGGTCATCCAGTAAGGAGCTGTTCAGTTTCCATGTGTGTGTAGGCTTTCAGTTGATTCTTTTGCTGTTGAAGACCAGCTTTATTCCCTGGTGGTCTGATAAGATACAAGGGGTTATTTCAATTTTCTTGTATCTGTTGAGGCTGTCTTTGTGTCCAACTATATGGTCGATTTTGGAGAAGGTTCCGTGGGGTGCTGAGAAAAAGGTGTATTCCTTTGTGTTTGGGTGAAATGTTCTGTAGATGTCTGTTAGGTCCATTTGTTTCATGATCTCTGTTAGACTCAATATTTCTCTGTTTGGCCTCAGTCTTGATGATCTGTCAATTGTTGTGAGTGGGGTGTTGAAGTCTCCCACTACTAATGTGTTGTGATCGATGTGCGATTTAAATTTTAGAAGTGTTTCTTTTACAAAAGTAAGTGCCTTTGTATTTGGGGCATAGATGTTCAGTATTGAGATTTCCTCTTGATGAATATTCCCTTTAATGAGTATATAATGCCCTTCTTTGTCTTTTTTCATTAACTTCAGTTGGAAGTCTGTTTTGTTTGATATTAGGATGGCTACTCCAGCTTGCTTTCTGGGTCCATTTGCTTGGAAAAACTTTTCCCAGCCCTTTACTCTGAGGTAGTGACTATCTCTGGTAGTGAGATGTGTTTCTTGTATGCAGCAAAGGGACGGGTCTTGCTTGCGGATCCACTCTGTAAATCTGTGTCTTTTTATTGGGGAGTTGAGACCATTGATGTTGATGGATATTAGTGACCTTGGGTTGTTGTTTCCCATTAGTTTGGTATAGGTGATGGTCTCTTTTGGTTTAGTTGCTGAGGGGCTTTCTATTCCCTTTGTTTTCTTGGGTGAAGTTTTCTTCTCTGGGATGGAATTTTCCTTCTAGGATTTTCTGTAGGGCTGGGTTTGTGGGGAGATATTGTTTAAATTTGATTTTGTCATGGAATATCTTGTTTTCTCCATCTATGTTGATAGAGAGTTTTGCTGGATATAGTAGTCTGGCTGGGCACCTATGATCTCTCAGGACTTGTAGGATATCTGTCCAGGCCCTTCTAGCTTTTAACGTTTCTGAGGAGAAGTCAGGTGTAATTGTGATGGGTCTGCCATTGTATGTGATTTGGCCTTTTTCTCTTACAGCTTTTAATATCCTTTCTTTGTTCTGTACATTTGGTGTTTCAATTATTATGTGGCGAGAGGAGTTTCTTTTCTGATCTAATCTGTTCGGTGTTCTGTAAGCCTCTAGGATTTTTATTGGCATCTCTTTTTTCAGGTTTGGGAAGTTTTCTTCTATGACTTTGTTGAAGATATTTCCTGGACCTTGGAGTCGGGAGTCTTCTCTTTCCTCTATGCCTATGATTCTTAGGTTCCGTCTTTTCATTGAGTCCTTGATTTCTTGGATGTTGTGGGTGAGAGATTTTTTAGCCTTCTCGTTTTCTTTGGATGTTGTACTGATTTCTTCCATCAAATCTTCCATGCCTGAGATTCTGTCTTCCATCTCTTGCATCCTATTGTTGATACTCACATCCGTAGTTCCTGTTCTCTTCCCTTGGTTCTCCACTTCCACTTTTAACTCTGACTGTGTTTTCTTTACTGTTTCTATTTCTATTTTCATGTCTTGTATGGTATTGTTCGTTTTGTACATTTCCTTCTCCAGCTTACTTGTTTTTGTCTGAAAATCTTTCATTGCTTTGTCTTTTTCCTGTTTAAGCTCTGTCACCTTGGCTTGGAGCTCTTTAATGGTATTGTTCATTGTTTGGATTTGTAAAATTGTGGCTTCTTTGAATTCCTTCATAGATTTAAGTTCTTCTTGCAGGGACTCTATCACTTTCCATAATGCAGAATTGTCAACGTTTGCATGTGTTTCTGTTGGTGTGAGGTCATCCGAATTGGATGAGCTAGGATAATTCTGCTTTGTTGGAGTCATATTTCCTTGATTTCTATTTTTTTTTTTGGACCTTTGGCCATGTGTGTGTGTTTAGCTGTCTGTTCTTGTCGTTTTCTGTATTTGGATCCACAGGGGATGCTTTGGTGAAGGAGTCGAATTGCTTGGCTATCTGTCCTTGCTTACAGGGTGATCTCAGGGTCAATGTGGTTTTAATAGCCTGAATCGTTGTGAGCTGGTGCAGCCTATTCCCAGGTAGTGAGTAATAGTCTGGGATAGTTACACTGCTCCCAGTTCAGACTTCTCTATTTTGCACACTGAGTGATCAGCCTTCTATGGTTCTAATGGTATAGACCTGTTTGCCCTGGCAGAGATTTCGTGGGCTTTGTTTGTCGTCAGGGAGGCTGACAGGGCCTGTCTCCACACCTAATGTGTCTGGGTTTACCCAAATACAGCTATGGTCCCCTGGCTTCTGGTTACCCACTAGGCTTCTCCGCCAGAGGCCTGGCCGCTTCCCTCCCTATCTGCTCCGCCTTGGGTGGGCAGAGCTTCGTTCAGTCCCTCCCGCCTTCTGAACAGGCCTCCCGTTTTAGCTGCTTTGCCGTGGGTGGGCGGAGCTTCGGCTCCTCCAGGCATCAGAGCCGGCCTCCCGTCCTAGCTGCTTTGCTGTGGTTGGGCGGAGCTTCGGCCCCTCCCGCCAGCGTCTGCTTCCCTCCCCAACTGCTCTGCCTGCCCACCTTCCGCTCCAGCTCAAGTGGCTGCGGATCTCCCGCTGAGCGCCCTTTTTCTATGCCTCGAAAAAACAAACAAACAAACAAACAAACAAAAAAAAAAAAAAAACACAAGACTTCAACTATTCTGCAAAATTTCCTAAATAGTTATAAGGTCTTCCTGAGGTATGGGAAGCCCAGTTGGCTAGTGGGCGATCGCCATGTGGCCTTTGATTCTGCCTGCTGTGTGTTGGGATCGATCTTACCAGTCGCCTCTCCAAATGGGAGTTTCCGAATCCCGGATTTAGTGGCTTCCCTGTCTGCGAGAGATGGGGGAAAGCCTTGCCCTGGGACTTTTAACAGTCCCTTGGGAGCTGTGCGTGTTCCCGGAGGGGCCAGACCCTCCGGTTTTTGCACAGTGTCCCACAACTCTGTGTTCTCTATGGCTCTTCTCTCCCACATTCAAAATGCGTCCGTGCAGTTCGCCGCCATCTTCCGCCACCATAAGTTTCTATTTTCAGTTCTTTGGATAAAAGACCAAGAACCTGGAAACTCCTGAACTAGACCCCACCCACTGGTATCATAGACCTGTATGAGTGAAAGCACATGGCATTTGTCTTCCTCAGCCTGGCTCATTTAGCTTCACATAATGATTCCCTTCCGATCCGTTTCCCTTCAGATGTCCTTGTTTCGTTTTCCTTTTTGGATGCATAAAATTACATAGTGTCTGTGTGTCTGTTCATCTGTTGATGGTCAGCTGGGCTGGTTCTATTCCTACCTATTGTGAACAGTTCAGCAGCGAACATGTATGTACCAATACCTCTGTGTGCTGACTTTGGACATACAAGAGTTTTATACCTGTGTCACATGGTAGTTCTAATTTTAGATTTCTGAGAAACCTGCACATTGATTTCCATAGTGACTACACAAGTTTACACTCCTTCGAGCAGTGAATAAGAGTTCCTTTTCCCCCACTTGCTGGATAATATTTGTACTTTTATTTTTTTAATAACAGTCATTCTGACTGGAGTGGGATGAACTCTAGGAGTAGCATTTTGTATTTTTCTGATAACTAAGGATGTTGAATACTTTTTTGCCTATCTTTTTGTCTTGTATTTCTTCTGAGGCTACTAAGCTCATTAGCCTACTTACTAATTGGGTAATTTGCTTTTTATCTCATTTTTTGAGATTTTTTTATGTTTAATTTTTTCAGGTCTTGATAATTTTAGCTATCAATTTCCTGTCTGGTATTGGGTTTAGCTCTTATTAACTACTTTGAAGCTATTGTAAATGTGATTTTCCCATGATTTATTTCTTGGTGACTTTCTTGTTGACATTTAAAAAAAAATACTGATTTTTTTGCATACTGAAAGCAGGTCTTCAGTTTTCTGGTGGGGTCCCTACTGTCTTGTAAACAAAGGACTGTGTTATCTGCAAATAGGGAGTGTTTGACTTCCTCCTCTTCCATTTGTATCCCACTCTCTCTGATCATGTGACATTAGCTGAGACTCTAAGCTCAACACTGAACATGAACAGAGACAGTGAACTCCCGTGTCTCATTCCAGGCTTTACCAGGCAGTGATCTCAATTTTGTCCCACTCAGCATAATGTAGGCTACAGGCTTGTCACATGTAGCCTTTATTATATAGATGTCTGCTCCTTCTTCAGGATCTGGGTGTTGAGCTTTCTTAGAGACCTTTTCTATATCAATGGATATGACTAAATGGTTTCTGTTCATACGGTGCATTATGCTTTCTGATGTGTAGACACTGGACCAACCTTGCATCCCTGGAAATAAACAAATTTGGCCATCATATATTATCTTTCCAATGTACTCTTGAATTCCACATGCAATGATTTTTTTTGACAATATTTGCATCTGTGTTCATTTGTTCTGCTGATTTTTCTCTCTGGTCTTGCATTAGGTTCATCTGCTTATGTTTGCCTTCTCTTGGGTCATTGATCATTTTTATTAGAAAGCTTGACATTTTCATTCAGCATCTTGTCTACTCCAGTATCTTTGAGATCATTGGTTGAGAAGTCACTGTCTTTTCAAAAGTACTATTATTTTGCCTTCTCATGGTTCTGAAGTTTCTGGGCTGCAATTTTCACATCTGTTAGCGTAGACATGTCTTCTGTGTGAGTGTGTATGCACGTGTGGGCTTTTAAGCATGTGTGTTTGTGTATGTACATCTGCATGCATGTGTGTGTTTGTGTCTTTGTGCATATATGTTTGTCCCCACAACCACTCAAGGAAGTCAAAAGAAACTGCTTCTGGAACCAGCTTCTCTTTGCCCCACTCCTAAGTCTTTTTTCTCTCCTCCTGTCAAGGATCTTTGCACTTCCTTTGTGGACTTCCAGGACATTTTCTCTCTTTGGAAAGAATCTTTTTGCTTCTTATTCTGAGTCTTTCCTTCTCCAGGTCATGAAGATGCAGCTTTCAGTCCAGCATCTCCCCCTCATGTCTACTTGAGAGAGGTTTTTAAATTATTGAAATAAGAGATATTCAGATTAAAAATAGAAGCTCAATAAATGTGTTTAATAGCTGTTTAAGTCAGAGTAACAGTGGAATTGGTGAAGCAGAAAACAATAAAGATGCCTCACAGAGCAGCATTGTACTCATTAGATCTCTTACTTTTTTTCTTGGGTGACAACTTCCTGAACAGAACACTAATAGGTCAGGCTCTAAGACCAACAATTAATAAATGAGACCTCATGAAACTGAGAAGCTCTGTAAGGCAAAGGACACTGTCAGTAGAACAAAATGGCAACCTACAGATTAGGAATAATATTTCCCCCAACTCCACATCTGACAGAAGGCTAATATCCAAAATTTACAAAGAACTCAAGAAATTAAACACCAAGAAACCAAATAATCCAATAAAAAATAGGGTACAGAGATAAACTGAGAATTCACAAAAGGGGAATCTCTAAAGGCCAAGAGACACTTGAAGAAATCCTCAACAGCCTTAGTCATCAGAGAAATGCAACTCAAGACGACTCTGAGTTTCCATCTCACACCTGTCAGAATGGCTAAGATCAAAAACTCAAGAGACAGCACATGCTGGCGAGGATGTGGGGAAAGGGAAACCCTCCTCCATTGCTGGTGGGAGTGCAGGCTTGTACAACCACTTTGGAAATCAATCTGGCAATATCTCAGATCTCTTATTTTTTTTTATGTGAATTTCTGGGAGACTTTGCTGACTGGGAGAGGCTGCTGCTCTCAAGGCTGGTCAACGCTTAATTTAAAACTTACCTGCAAATACACCTTTCAAATACAAACCAACCCAAGACATACACTCCCTGCTGCTTCCTGTAGCTTGTGCTCACAAACCAAATCAATAATTTTTCTGGTGTAAATCTATCCAAGGCAAGGTACCAGGCAACGAGGGACAGGCTCCGTGCCATAGATCCCACTTAATTATTCAAATGAGCCGGTCCTCAGCATCTCCATGTTTCTACCTTAAATCCTCCATGGAAACTGCAGTGAGTTTAGGATGTGCTTTCCTTCACCCCCACCCTTGCCCCTGGGCCAACTCTGTTCCTCCCCTGATGTGGTCCCATGGTGTGCCAGACCTCTCATTGCTGTGGCACTGTGAGTCATAAGAGCCACTGTCGATGCCATCAGCCAGTCAGCTCTGTAAACTAACGTCTTACAGGTTCATTTTGACATAAGCACCAAGATAGAGAAATGTGACATGAAAAGCTTGAAGCAAAACCATACTTAAATACGCGACAAGAGGAGAACCTGAAGACAATGGGACAGACATGAAGAGAAAATAGCTGCAAACATTTTAAACCCGTGAAGGACTACAAAACTAATGTTCAAGGTTCAAAACACATGGAAAAGCTTCCAGTATCACTGATTAGGCTGCTGAAATGCTGAGAGAATATGATTATTAACCTAGAATGGCACACACAACATAAACATTATATTACTAAGCAAAAGCCTCAGTCCGGGGTGAGATAAGTCCTTGTGAGTTGTTGGTAAGGGCAGCCTCAAAGGCCCCCAAAACAACATAGACTCATATGGCTCTAGCATTCTTTCCTTCCTCCTTCCTCTCTGTGGTGGTTTGAATGAAATGTCCTCCATAGTCTCAGGCATTCCAGTGCTTTATCCCCAATTGGTGCTGTTTGGGGGTGTGGCTTTTGGGAAAGAAGTGCATCACTAGAGGCAGGGTTTGTGTTTTTAAATCCCTGCCCCAATCCCAGTGTGCTCTCTGGCTTAGTGCTTGTGGTCCAAGATGGGAAGTCCTAGCTTCCTGCTTCAGCCACAACACCTGCCAAGGCCACTACACTGCCACTTTAAAAAAATATATATTTATTTATTACTTCAGGTTACATCTCCATCACAGTGTCCTCTTTCCACCCCTTCCAGTCCTGCCCTCCCACCCTCTATCACCTACCCCTTCCATCCCACTCCTCTGGAGTAGACTGTCCCTACATAACAGTCTTCCGCCCCAGTTCAGCAGTCATATGAGGGCCAAGAGCCTCCTCATACACTGGGGGCCTACAAGGCAGCACCACTAAGGCAAAGTGTCTCACTGACAGGAAACAAAGTCTATGTTCCTGTTCCCTTTGGTGCATTGGTTGTATTATAGTTCTCCTATACTATATGGCTAAAATCCAATTATAGGTGAATAGATGCCATGTGCATCTTTCTGAGTCTGGGTTAGCTCACTCAGGATGAGTTTCTCTAGTTTCATCCATTTGGCTGCAAATTGAATGATTTCATTGCTTCTGATGGCTGAGTAGTATTCCATTATGTAGATGTACCACAGATTTTTAATCCATTCTTCCGTCAAAGGACATATGGGTTGTTTCCAGTTTCTGGCTATTACAAATAAGGCTGCTATGAACATAGATGAGGAAACTTCCTTGTGATTCGGTGAGGAGTCATTTGGATGTATACCCAGAAGTGGTGTGGCTGGGTCCCGAGGCAGAGCTATTCCAAGTTTTCTAAGATATCACCAGACTGACCTCCACAGTGGTTGCACAAGCCTGCACTCCCACCAGCAATGGAAGAGGGTTCCCCTTTCTCCACACCCTCGCCAGCATGTGCACTCATTTGAGCTTTTGATCTTAGCCATTCTGACAGATGTGAGATGGAATCTCAGTGTCATCTTAAGTTCCATTTCTCTGATGATTAAGGATGCTGAGCACTTCTTCAAGTGTCTCTCAGCCATTAGGGATTCCTCCTTTGTGAAGTCTCTGTTTAGCTCTGTTCCCCATTTTTTGATTGGATTATTTGGTTTCTTGGCATTTAATTTCTTGAGTTCTTTGTAAATTATGGATATTAGCCCTCTGTCAGATGTAGGGATGGTGAAGATTTTTTCCCAATCTGTAGGCTGCCATTTTGTTTGAATGACAGTGTCTTTTGCCTTACAGCAGCTTTTCAGTTTTATGAGGTCCCATTTATTGATTGTTGGCCTTAGATCCTGAGCTGCTGGTGTTCTGTTCAGGAAATTGTCACCTGTGCCCATGAGTTCGAGGGTTTTCCCCACTTTCTCTTCTAATAGATTTAATGTGTCCGGCTTTATGTTAAGGTCTTTGATCCACTTAGACTTAAGTTTTGTACAAGGTGATAAGTATGAGTCTAATTTTATTCTTTTACATGTTGACATCCAGTTGGACCAGCACTATTTGTTGAAGATGCTGTCCCTTTTCCATGGTATGGTTTTGGCTTTTTGTCAAAAATATGGAATAACAAAAAACCCAGAATAGTTAAATCAATCCTGTACAATAAAAAAACATCTGAAGGTATCACCATCCCAGATTTCAAGCTGTACTACAGAGCAATAGTAATGAAAACAGCATGGTACTGGTGTAGAAACAGACCAGTGGATCAATGGAATTGAATTGAAGACCCAGAAATGAACCCACACACTGCCACTTTTAGTGATGCCTCCACTCCACCACCAGAGACTCTTACCTGGAACTGTAAGCTCAAATAAAGCCTAAATTGCCTTGACTGTGGTATTTCATCACAACAACAGAAACATAGCTAATGTGCCTTCCTTCCTCCTTTTAATTTATTTTTGCTTCCCTTCCTTTTCTTTCCTTTGCTTTTTCTCCTTCTTAGCCACAAAGCATATAATCTCTAGCTTCATGCCATATTTTAGGTTATATTTTACAGTTTCTTAGCACTCATGAAGAAGACAGAACTGTTAACATAAAAGTTTGAAGTTAGTCCCTGAAAGGATAAACATGGAAGACAGTTTCAAATTAAGTAGAAGGGAGTATAGTGCTCTGAAATGCCCAGTCACCAATAACACCACCAGAAGCAGATGACAATGGAAGGCAAGAGAATGGCCAGGAATTTCTAAATACACAAATAGAGAAATAACCTGGCTAGAACACAAGGTTCTCAGGCACATTTTTAACTTCAGCACTATTAGGCATTGACATACTAAAGATGGTCACCAAAATGTCAAATATTTGGGTTATCAGAAAGTTCTATTAGCTTCAATCTTGCATGAATACTAAAAATATTAACCAAGAAACTGACAGAAATATAGAGGATCTCATCTGCCAACATCAACACATCTCTCTCAGCAAAATAATAGATGACCAGTGGAAAAATAAATACATAGAGTTGGGCAGTACACTTGACAACCATGATCCAACTAAGAGAAAACATTTTATTCTGAAATGTCCATGGATCATTTCAACTTGTGACCATACACTGGGCCAGCAAGCAAGTCTCAACACATTTCAGAGAGTGAGTTTTATCCTTACCATTATCTCCAACCACGATGAAATTAAGGTCAAAAGTCAATCAAGAGTCCAGCCTTGGTCACACCCACCTGCAATCCTAACACCAAGATGGCTGAGGCAGGAGGATCATGAGTTCATGGCCAACTAGGCTAAATAGTGATACTCCATCTCAAAACTCTAAAATGAAAGAAAGAAGGTGGAAGGGGGAAGACAGGGAAAAATTAAAACTACGACAACTGCCCATATGGCTGTATTAACAGATTAAAGGAAAAACTTTATAAAAGTATTTGAAAAGATTTTTTTAAAGTAACATTGAATAAAGCCCAAAGTCAAGTGGGAGTGGGAAGGACACACTGACCATGCCTCTGCACCCTTTAAACTCCTGCAGAGTGTACCATACATAGATGATGCAAATGAGACAAAGGCTTTTGCATGACTGCTTGGAGTCACTGCCTGTCATTGAATTCAAATTCTTAGTAAGAGAAGAAATGAATAGAAATGATGACAGACAAAGAAACCAGGGTGGACTTCATCCATGAAACTTGTGGCATTTAGAAAATGCACATTTAAAAAAAAAAACAGTTGAATATGAAAAACAGTGATGTGCATAAAAAGAGCCCCATAGAAAACCCAAGCCCTGCTTCTATGTTCAGGACAGTCAATGTCTGGAAAGGCTGAGCAACAGTCTGCTCAAAGCTGATATCAGTGGTCAGAGAAAAGCTCAGGAAACTCCCCACACACTACAGGCTGTTCTCAAGTATGGAGCTGGGAAGGTGGAGCCAGTGAGGAGCATGGTCAGTTAGCTCCTGAACCACAGAATGTGAAACATATTTACAATGGATTGCTATTTGCCCTTCAAAAAGAAGAAGACATTCCTACCTACAGCCATACAGACAAACCTGGAAGGCATTGTGTTAAGAGATAAGATAATAGGGTAGGTATAGAAAGACTCGTGACCTCATTCATATGCAGAATCTAGGGCTTATGGAAGCATAATAGAATGGTGTTTGCCATGGGTCAGAGTGGTTAGAGGGAGTAAAGTGTGACAGGTAATAGTGAGAGTACAGCATTTCATTTATCTAGGAAGAATACATTTCAAGAGATCTATGTACAGCCAGGTATACTGCTAACACACTGTATTGATAACTGTGAAGACAGGGACTACAGCATGTACCACTAGCCATAACTTTGCAAGGGGATGCCTATGCATTCGTTAATTGGCTAGATTTAACCATGCCACAATGTGCGTATGCTTCAAAATGGAGTGTCGTGCACCATAAAAGCATATAATGGGGCTGGTGAGATGGCTCAGTGAGTCAAGTGCTCACCTTGAAATCCTCTTGACCTGGGTTCAATCCCCAGGACCCACAGGAAGGCAAAATGAGAGGACTGACCTCACAAAGCTGCCGTCTGACCTCCTTGCCCACTTTCCCACACATGCCATACACTCACACAAGTAATAATAATAACAATAGGGAGAGGAAGAGGACATAATGGTATTTCCCAATTTAAATCTTTTAAAAGGATAAATAGAAATTATTCAAGCAGAGTAATGGGAAGACAGAACATTCCAGACTGAGAACAGTAGCGGTTTGTGGAATGGAACATCTAAAGGCCTAAAGGGGAAGCCTAGAGCTTGGGTATCAGAGGGTGGACTCGTTTCACCCAGGGCCTCCTGTCATTTTAAGGGCATGTCAACCTATAACTGATTTCAAGGAAATGAGAAAGATAACTATGTTAAAACAGATATATGTTAAAAATTAATATTAATTCACAAAGTACAAAAAGATATGCCTGTCTACGGATGTATTCATGAGGACCTGTAAGATGGCAATAACACCCAAGCCTGGTGGCCTGTATTCAGCCATGTAAAGGTGGAAGGAGAAAGAGAATGACTCCACCAAGTTGTCATCACATCTCCACACATGCATACACACAAGCATGTATGTACACACACAAATGCACGATAACAATAAAATGTGAAATGCTCGTAGTCTTCATATGACTGTTGAACTGAAAGGGGCTGATATGTAGGGACACTCTACATGGGAGGAGTGGGATGGGTGGGAGAGGGAGGAGAGGGTGGGAAGGTGGAACCGGGAGGGATGGAAAGAGAACACTATGATGGAGATGTAACTTGAAGCAAAAATAAACATAAAAAAGAATTTTTAAGAAAAATCTATTCAAGAAAATGGAGACAAAAGAGAGGGAACCATTAATATTTTGGAAGAAACAATAAGCGTACATCTGTTAAACTCATGAAAACTCTAATTCATCACTACTTGGTATTGGTTTTAAAAAGTCAAGTTGAGAAGCAAAATGTCAGGAGGTATAATGTAGAAAAGGCCCCCAGGATTAATGTATTGTCAGATATTTGAAAATTTATGAAGAATACAAATGTTGACACCATTCCAAAGGTGTGTCTTAGAATGTTAAGAGGATTCACTGGAAGAACAGAAAGAGTAATGGTAAAGTAAGAGAAGCTGGGAAAAGAAAAGGAAAAGGTTTTAAAGGCAGGATGAATGATTAGATACAAGTGACAGAGAGGAAGCCCAAAAACGAGGAATTATGATAAACATATTGTGTTAATGATTTTTTAAAGGGTTAGATTTGTTTTTATTTTTAAACAGCAGCTTTACGATAACTAGAAAAATGGAAATTGCCTCTAGCCTTTTGACCCAGCTATTGCGCTTACATATGTGCAAATGGGAGCATGTCCAGGAATGTTAATTACTGTATTGTTTGTACTAGCAAACCTATGGGAGGCCACTGAGCTGCCCATCACCAGAGGCCCTGATTGAGACCTGGGTCTGTTCACACAGTGGAATGCCATTCTGCAATTAAAATGAATGAACAAGGTGGAGCAGCATCTATCAACACACACTAATTTCAAAAACACCAAATGGGAAAACCCAGTTGCAGAACACAGAGGACACCACACCATTCAGAAACACCCAAAATGACAACAGGCACCATTCGAAAGCTTGTTCAGAGAGACTAGGCACCCAAAAGCCCGAGTGGAAATACAAATAAGTTTGATGACTGTTTTCTTAGGGAAATGACAAGAGAGAGAGAGAGAGAGAGAGAGAGAGAGAGAGAGAGAGAGAGACTATGGAAATATAGTCCTTCAATTTAAAAAAGAAACCTGCATGCAATTACAACATAGCAAACACTATTGGGAAAGAGCAAAGCCTGGTAAAGATGCCCTATCTGGTGAATGTCTACTCTTCTTTATTGTTACTATTCCACAACTGGATCATTTACTAGACTTTTCAGCAAACCTTAAAAGTTTTACAATGAGAAAATAATTAACTCATACTATGAAAACTTAAGTTTTCAAAATGGTTTTTTAAAGAGTATTGAAATTGCCAGCCACCGTAATATGATTTTTGAGTGAGAATAGTTCTTACCCTCAGGAAGGTCATAGAGTGTGGAAAACAATATGGTGCAATAGATGTGGCAATATAATAAGCAAAGAGGCCAGCTAGCACAGGGCACTATAAGAAAAGTTGGCTGACAAGATGTACAGGCATCTGCCACCAAGCACGGCATGAGTTGGGTAGCCAAAATGGTGGAAGAAAAGAATTAACTCCCAAAATTGTCCTCTGAACTTCACAGGCCGGCTTTGGCATTTGCCTCCCACATCCACCCCATGTTTAGGCACTAACACACACTGGATTAATGCAATTTAATTTTTTTTAATTTCTGAGATGGAGAACATTTAAAGTATTGATAAGTAAATGAAAAACAGTAAGTGTTAAGCTGAGAATTAAATATCTATCAAATCGTCCATGTTCCAGACCTGGAGAGCTCATTAAAAACCCTTCTCTAATACTTAGAAATCTCACTGTGAAGGAAGACTCATCAGAGGATCATAGCCATTTCTTTTATTTGGAAATATAGCAGGCAAGTATATTGGGATATATGATAAGAGGGAAAAAGTAAAGAAAAGCAACCGCATCAATAATAAATGCTTGTGCTGCGGCCTGTCCACAGAGACCTAAATAGCCAATGAATCAAATAAAAAGCTCTTCCAGAAAGAAGTGGGGCAGAGAAAAGAGGCAACACCACTCATAAATTAAAAACCAGCTCCCAACTACGGGCTTAGCATTTTTGCTCATCAAAAACCATCGTGCACAATGCTATTTCTGCCAAATGGCTAGCCAAGTGTCTGGTCCTGTTGGAGTAGGATGTGGGGCACCAGCTATCATCCCTCCTGACTCCCTCTCCCTCACGGTGCTCACTGACACCCTGATGCAAGATTCTGAAGCCTGGAGTTAGTGGTTTGTTGGAATCCATTGTACTCCCATTACATCAGACCTCAGACCTACAGTCACTCAACACTAGATCTAACATATGCACTTCTGCCATTAGAAAAACCCAACAGCAATCTACATTCCGAATGTATTTGTAATTAAGAAATAGATTTTGTAGGCAGCTTGATGACTACTAATTATCTCATGTTGTAGGTCTTGGTTTATTTTGTGTTGCTATAATGAAATATCTAAAGAGAGATATTTATTTAGCTCAGAATTCTAGAAGACAGGAAGTTCCAAACTGAGGCAGTGGCATGTGAAGAAGGCTGGGTTGCCTTATGTGCAGTGACGGCTTTGTGGCAGGATAGTGTGAGAGGGGATAGCAGATGCACGTGGGAAGCCAAGTCTGCAAGCAAAGAATCAAAGGACAGACTGGTGAAGCTGACCTTGTTCTTATTTTTAATGTCTAAAATTTTGAATAAATTTTATTTTTTATAAATTTATAAATAAATCAAAATATCGCTGACCTTATTAACTTCCCAAGAACTAACCCAGTCCCAGGGACCCTAATCTAGGCACACACCTGTAATCCATGCAATCAAGAAATGGAGAAAGGAGGGGTCACTATCTGTCCAAGGCCAGACTGAGCTACAAACTGAGTTCCAGGACAGCCTGGAGTATGTTGTAAGACCCAGTCAGTCTCAAAAGCCATACACACAAAAAAGTTCATTTAATAAAACATTTTACATTGCCAATGTGTCACTCAAAGAGCAAAGTTATCAGCATGTTTCCAGAGAGCCTCAAAGACGTACAGTGACCCAGAGCTTGATGGACTTCAACTGTCCTTAGGTCCTTCAGCACACCCTCCACTATGACTACCACCTCAGTATTTTGTGCCCTTTCTTTTCTGCCTTGAAATTCTCAAAGACAGAACAGCACAGATGTGTTATAAGAGTCTATTGACTTCTCCTTGTTGGTCCAGTAAAAGGTGGGCTTCTTGGGGGAGTAAGAAAAATGTTCTCTTAGGAAAACATCTGTAGTAATCCTACACTCGAGACATTCTTTACCTACATATCCATTGACATCAGTCACCAGTGAGTTCCCATGGTGCTTCCAAGTCATAACAATAAAAGCCCACTGATGATGTCACTGAATTCTTATTCTCAGAAATATTGCTCTCAAATTTCATTTCCTACTAGACACCTCTATCCCCTAAGCCCTGTTTGGAGTTGCTTTCCTTTTCTTTTTTTTTAATGTTTATTTATTACTTCAGGTTACATCTCCATTATAGTACCCTCTTTCCACCCCTCCCAGTCACACCGTTCCATCCTCTACTCCCATCCCTTCCATCCCACTCCTCTGGAGTGGAGTGTCCCTAAGCCTCTTCAGGAGGCTCGTTGGTTAAGAGTGCTTCATACTATCACAGAGGACCTGAGTTTTGTTTCCAGCACCTACATCAGGTGGCTCACAGCCTGTAACTCTAGTTCAGAGCATCCAATTCCCTCTGGCTTCTGTAGACACCAGAAGTCACTTGGTACACATAAACTCACAAGACCACTCACATACGCATAAATTAATATAGACAAATAAAAAGTAAATGCCTTGAGGCTTAAAAGCAGACAATGGAGAGGTAAGATACCAATTTAAATGTCCCACAACAATGACAATCAATAGTAGAGGTGAAACTCCCTTGTTCCTCTGCCATGTCTTGGCATACTAGAGTAAACATTTTTCCAAATAATGAGTGGAGTGTTACTTGCAGCCTTGTTGATTTGTTTTGGGGTCTGATAAGCTAAAACTACCAATCCCCCCCACAAAAAGAAAATCTATTGACACCAAAGACTGATGGCATTTTCGAACCAAAGGGTATAATAGAGACTGTCTCAGCAAACATCTTAATTTTACAGTCAAAGGAACTAAGGCCCCTTGAAAACAGAGCTTTGTTGTTGTTGTTTAAATTTTTTAATTGAAAATGGATTCTTCTCTCATACAATACATCCCTGCACAGCTTCCCTCCCTCCACCAGAGACACCAGGGCTTTTTTACCAACGTTTCCCCAGCTGGTCGTGTGGCGGAGAGAAAGAGCAAGGCTCTCAGCCCAAGCTTTGTGTGAAGCCTTCAACTTCACTGATGATTACAGAACTGCTGCCTCTGCTGTCCGCCATTTAACATGGAGTTTTGTAAGCTGAACCTGAAGGTGAGGGGTTTGCTTAGTGACTAGACTGCAGCTGATTATTTTTCATCTTTAGTTATTCATAAGGCCAAAAGCATTTCTGTACTGACCGGCTGGAAAAATTAAAACACTGTATCAAATCTTTAAGACTGGCAAACATTTTCAAAACAAGGGCCCCAAAGACAAATGAAGAGTGAGGGTGGAGGAATACTATCTAAAGTGTGTCTGAAAGAAACTTGGTGTTTAGTAATTCAGACCAATTGGATGACAATACATCAGGAATTTCAACAGCTTCAAAGTGATATCTGTACAGTATATGAGTGAGAGCGTGCACACGCACACGCACTTGCACATGCACACGCACACACACCCATGAAGAAATCTTTGTAACATGTAAACCCAACAACAAAATAAACCTAGTTAAAATATGAGCAAAGAGCATGAAAATACATTCAGACAGGTATCCCAGACAAAGTGCTCAATACCACCAGGAAATGCAAATTAAAATCACAGTGAGGTACCACTTCAAGACCAATAGAATGCTATCATTACAAACTGCCAAATATCACCAAGGATGTGGAGAAACTGAAGCCATTGCACACCTGTTTCAACATTACACAATGATTCATCAACCATGGTGGGAGATAGGTTGGTGATTCCACAGAACCAGATTAGTTAGCATAAGACAGCAATTCTGCTTCTAGATGTATACCCATAGTAACTGAAAACTCAGGTACCTGCTTGACCCCCCTCACAGTAGCACTATTCGCAACAGACAGCACATGGACATACCTGTCAACAAAAACATGGATCCATAAATACATCATACACATGCAATCGAGTAGTATTGGGAGAAATTAATGGAAAGGCTTCGTAATATGCATTATAACATAATGAACCATGTAAACATTATACTTCGAAAACAGACCAGACACAAAACAATAAATATTACACTGTATGAGTCCACCTACTTGCAATCCTTAGAGTAGCTGGATTCATAAGGACAAGAAGTAGAATGTGGTTGCTGTGAGCAAGTGAAAGTGGATGAAGGGTGGTTTGATGTGCCCAGAGTTTCCATTTGGGAAGATGCAAACATTCTGGAGATGAACAACAGTGTGTGTACAACAGTGAGAATGTACCTATTGCCCCTGAACTGTGTGGTTAAAGCTGGTTGAAATGCTTGGAAACTTTATGTGATATATGTAATATATATATATAAAACAAAACAATTTTTGGTGGAGGAAAAACAACAAAGGGTCTGAGCTCTCTGTACGAATGGAAAGAGATGAGCAACCATTGGCCCAGGTTCCCTTATGTCTTCTCCTAACCCAGGCTCCAATCTGCTGTGCTGCTTTGGGGCCATCTCTGTGACTGGAATCCATTCCTCAGCCATAGCCAGGCCTCTGCTACAAAACCTACTGAGAACTGGTGAGAAATTGCCTTCATCAGCCATAGTGAAGAGGAAGTGAACAGTCTTTGAGAAATAGCACATGACAGACACAGTCTGAAGCATCCATCCATAGCTGATACTTTCAAGAAGTTATTTCCAAATACACCATCCCCAGGGAATGCTTGCTGCTAACTCCAGGAGCTAGCATTGTAGAAGAAGAGAGAGCATTACACAGCCTTTTGTTTGGCATTTGCTCTGGTTTTGGTCAGTTCTATCACTAGTCTCACAGCTGAGCCTCCACTGTGAATTATGGATAGCAGGAAGCTACCTACATGCATTCCCATCACCGATTCCAGCATTCACTACTGATGCAGGAAAGCATCTTAAGCTTTTCATGGAGCAGCCAAGAACAGTGGACACTTCCCCTTCTACCTAGGCCATGGAACAACTAATTAGAAATACATACCATAAAATGTCAAAATTGCAATTAAAGCTCAGACTAGAGGAAACTCGATGAAAATGAAGCGGGAAAACAAATGGCCTGTATAGAGTCCACAGGCCCCTTGGATGAGAAAGAATAATCACAAAGGAGTCTTGCAATAATTAACTTACTCCTGCCTTGGAAGAGAAGAAAATTTGTCTCAGTACCCACTTTGAAATTAACCCCTTCTCTTGGTCCTTTTCATAGAGGATGCTGAAAAATGGTAAGCCACACTTTAGCATCCTCACAGCCAACACCATGAGTCCTCTAGGCCTTTCTTAGAGCATCGCTCATGACACTCCTGTTGTATCACAGCCCAGTATGATGAGTCTCACTGTGAGCAGGGCTGAACCCTGCTGCCCCAAACAAAAAGGCAAGACCTGGATTCCATTGCCTCAAGTTCCTATCAATGTCTTTTAATTGTTGTTCAGAGGATTTTTGAATAAGACATCATGATAGCAAAAACGACTCATATTCTGTATTTCTTCCAGATATTCTTTTCCTGTTGTGTCTCCCTTGAGGTAGCTCCTCATCCCCGGGTGAACAAGTATCCAAGAGAGCAGTGAAAAATGCAGACAGACTGATTTGGTAGCAGAGATAAATCTCAAACCAGATGCAAGACGTTTACGCACGACTCACTGGATTTTACAATAGGCCACGGGGCAGGAGTCAGCATTTCCATTGGCTCCCATCCAGGGCGTGCCCGCCCAGATACTTTTTCCAGTAGTTACTTAGAAACAGCTCTGTCTATTTTCCAAGAATCTCTTTCTTCTGCAAGAAGAAAGAATGTTAGCAACATAGGAGTTAGCCAGCTCAGGCCTCTGGGTAACTCTTGCTGTTGCCCACATTCACAATTCCTCACACCTGCTGCAGCTAGTCAGCACGTAGAAACTCAAATCTATAGCCTTAGGGAGTATACCCAAGTCAGCACACATCTTTGAAACACGCTGGCGAAGTTCTTATGTCTTCCTACATCTTGTATTTACTTTTAAAATTTTATGTAGAGGTGTGTGTGTGTGTGTGTGTGTGCACATGTGCACAAATGTGAGCATGTGTTGTATGTATATGTGTACATACAACCACACTCTCCCATATGTGGAAGCCAGAGGTCAATGTCTGCTGTCTTCCTTGAACCACTCTCCATTTTATTTTGTGAGATGGTTTCTCTTTCTTTCACTAACTGTGGAGCTTACAGATTAGCTAGACTGAAAGCCAGCAAGCCCATTGGGTCTGCCCATCACTGCCATCCCAGCACTGGAGTTAAAGACATGTGCCACTGAGCACCTTTTTAAAATGTGGGTCCTGGGATCTGAGCTCATGATTGTACAGCAAGTATTTTACCCACTGAACCATCTCCTCAGACCCAACACACTTATAATTATAGCCCAATTCTTTTAGGACAATCCAAGACAAAGTTAGAATTTCCATGGGTTTCCCAGTGTAGTGCATGCCTACCAATCATTCAGGTAGCAGAAAAATATAAAGTACTACACACACACACACACACACACACACACACACACACACACACACACA